>CM038720.1:38024240-38141740 GCA_021613375.1 Megaleporinus macrocephalus
ATTATCTGGTTCCATTAACTTGCATTGAAAATGGAGAAGGTTTTTGGCCTTTCCTGTAAAGTTATAATTTTGGAGATACATATTTTTCTTTGGACAGCGTTGATATACATAATATAATATAATATAAGTGTAGTGCTCATTGCTTTCCATGCAACTTTTTCAGTTAGCAGAGGACGGTGATGGATGATATAGTACCTGTTAATTCAACTGCATGTCCCACATCTTGATCGGTTGCAACAATGTCATAAGGCTCTCTTATCCAACCTCTTAGGTCACGTGGATGATAAGAATGTCTTTGATGTTTGACATGTAAGTAGGGTAATAGTAGCGCTTCTGTAAGCAATCTTAGTGTGAAACACTATTTCGAAGGAACTATTTATCATTTAATACTTTTCAAATAATCTTTGATGTGCCAAAGACTCGGAATTATGAGGCCTGTGTTGAGATGATTCATATATATATACACAAGAGCCATGACAACAAGGGTCACGGTGTGGAAACCCAACTAGACAAAAAGAAACAATACAAAGAGTTACTTTTAGGTTTAATTCAAACTGAGAACACAAAACAAATGTAATTAAACGTTATTAAATATATCCACACAGACAATAACTTCTTTTATGCATAGCATGGCAGCCTACCTAGTACATGAAATATAAAGGAGGTCTAAATTAAATGGAAAACAGAAATTAAATTAAACATTTAAAATGAACATACACTTCTGTACGTACAAATATTCATATTAGCAACACATTCACAAACACTCTGTTAACAAGCTAGACATAGTTTCATAACCTGCCAGCAGGGATTGCTGGGAATTCGTCAATTGGTTTTTAACCCAGTAGAGTTCAGATCGAATTATTTTAAAACAAATGAGTGGCTTGAATTTACTTGGTTCAAATGTGAACATCAGCTCCGTCTATATTTACATGAAATCAATTCTCTGCATGTTTTTTTATTGCTTGTATAGAGACATTAATATACAGTACTGTGCAAAAGTTGTAGGCAAGTAAGAATATTCTAATTTAAACAACCGTTTAATTGGACTTCAAGTCTTTGTTGCTCAGAATAGTAATAATATAATAATAATATAATTATATAATAAATTATAATATTACATACATTTTTTCAAATTTTCTATTTCTATGTTGTATATTTATGTACATTAGTTTAACTATTGTGATTACATTTCATGATACGGCTTAAGAATAAGACTAGCTTTATAATGGGTTTATGAATGGAGGTTTAATAGGAGTTTATTATTGGTTATCTGTGACTGTACAAATAAACAGTTTAATAAGAAGGGAAAACTGTGGGCTGATCTATCTGATACATTTGCAAAGCATTGCTGTCCAAAGATAAACAAGTATCTTCTAGTAACTTCACAGGAGACACAAAAAGTCTGTACTTTCAATGTAAGTTAATAGAACCAGAATTGTTTCCAAGCTATTTTGGAGCCAGATCACTATCATCCTTTTCATTTATGTGTTGTAATTGCTTGTTATTGTAGATAAATAGATTAATGTCTAATTATTAGCCATTAGTAAAGTAATTTTAAATGTATATAAATGTAGCTTTATTCTAAATTTCATTCTAACTTTTTAGCATATATTATTATATAAGTATATTTATTATGTTTATTTAATTTTGCTCTTATCATCATTTTTAATGTTGTTCTTCTTTTTTTATATCTTCATGTGAGCGTACAAGTGTCAAAGCATGTCAAAGCTAATTGTGTCACTATGCATCTGAAAAAATAATTGATTTAATTTGATTAGATATTAGAATAAACCTAAAAACTTTAGTCAGTGTATTTGTTTAACCACTTTCAAATCTCACTTTATGGCCAACCAGTATTATCTGGAGTTATCATGTAGTTACCTGGTACGGCTAATAAGTCATACAGTCATTCTAGCTGGAATCATCGAAGTGAAGTGTAGAATCAAACTAAACCTGTTCAACCAGCTTGAAAGATATTTACTTTTCTTTATATTTAGGTTTAATTAGGTTTAATAGGCAAAACACACTTATTGATTACAATTTTAAACTGTTTCTTACATGCCAACTTTTGCACAGTGTGCAAGATAGTTTTCATTATTAGCCAAAGTGTAAACAACGGAAGCACAATGTAATCATCCAACAGCTGAGCCTAATAATGATTCAATAAGATGCATTTTAACTGAATTTCACTGCATTGGCTTTCTGTTCTGGAGATCAGTGTGTTTATGCAAAACAAACAGATTCAGAGGTGATTTCCACGGCTTGACGTCAGCAGACAGCACTGCTAGCTTAGGCTTGCACAATATCCTCCAGGTGTCTGTTACTGCAGATTATTGCACGAGCCCATTGCAGAGATCACAACAGCGGCATGAGAGGCAACTACTGCGGAAACCCGTTTACCTTTACTTTGCCATGGGCAGCTATACAGTCGCCTGCAGTTTGGGTGGCCCAGGTTAAGTTTTGTTGATTTAACACATCCTGTAAGGAGACAAACTTCAGTCTATTCTAATTCACAGTTTGTCTTTGCTAAAAATGTGACCTGTGCAAAAGTCCTGGCACATTTTATATGTTATATTAATTTTTTCCATCATGTTAAATATATAAATAGAAACGGTGCATTGTAATTTGGAGTAGAACACCAGTGTAGGATTAAAGTAATAGATACTTTTCACAGATATCAGAGTTCCTTAGACATTTGTTCATTTGATTTAACAACTTTTAACATTTGTGTGGCTACATGTGCCAAAAACTGTTCGTTTTGCATGGCAACCATGCTAACCTCGGTTTATCCCTTACAATTCATTACTGTCTCCTTTATCTTGATATACGTAAATGAGCTCTGGCTATTGGGCCACAGTCAATAAGCAGTATAGGCTGAAACCTCAGAGTGAAAAGGTGGGCTTGACCTCTTGTTGGATACAGTTATATGCTACAGTTTGGGTGCCTCTGATCAAATTACATGGTTTCCTGTTATTCTAAGTGTAAATAAGTGAACACATCCTCTACAGAGACACACTCATGCACATTTTAATGCCTAGTTACTGTAAATGTTCAAAAGAACTGAAAATAAATAGCATGATAAAATGTTTCCGGTGCCAGTTTATTTTTATTAGTTTTATATTTGTATATATTTTTTATAATTTAATATTTTTTATATGTTAAACTGAGCATATAAATAGCGGTGGTGCACTAAAATCTGCTGAAAAGTGAGTTCCCTGTAGAAGTTTGTGTTACGACTCAATTTGTATTCACTCGCTACGACCTGGTTAAATGGTGAGCGGCAAAATCAGCCATTCTAACAATTTCCACTCAGTTTGACTCACTTTGTGCCTCAAACTCGTGATTTCAGGGCAAATGTAACATGTACTTTGGTCTCTAGCTGTCCAGCTCATGCCTCGGCTCTGATTGGTCGAAGTCGCCATGCATGTGTCTTATCTCCATCTCTCTCTCGCGATTGCTTCTTCGCTCCCTCTCTCGTTCCCTCTCCCTCTCCTCTGTCTCCAGTGCTACTTGATGGCTGTTGAGGTAGATGCTGTTGCGGGACATCATGAGGCTGCTGGAGCGGGACGGCAGGGCCGGCTCACAGTCTGCGCCCGCCTCCGAGCAGTTCTGCTGGGCCATGGGTGGAGCACGAGTCTGGGCCTGATGGGCCGGACCCTGTTTCGGCTGATACTTTCGCCTCTTCTTCCGATTCTGAGCCACGCTTAAATCCAGAGAGGCGTAGGAGACATCAGCTGACTCGTCCTGGGGGACAGAGAAGATTCAGCGGTGAGACGTTAATATTTAGAAATTTTTAAAAGAAGAACATTTTTGCACGTGGGAATAATTACTAAGTCATCTTATCTTAGACCTTTAAGGTAATGTCTCTTAAGCTAACTTAGCCTAGGGGGCACCACAGTCCATCCAACTACAGAGTAAACATTTTATTTCCAAATGCTAACTTTACAGTAGAAAGATACTTTACTTTCAATGTAAGTCAATGGAACCATTCTATCCAAGTCATTTGAATCAAGTCAGTTTTGATGTAAGTAAATGGAACCAGAATTTTTTCCATGCTATTCATAATGAAATATGAAAATATGAAATCTTTTTTTCTATATCAGTTAAACATGACAGCTTCCATTTACCTTGTGTAAATATTTAATGATGAATGGGCCAATGGAAATGCTCTAAAATAGCATGGAAAACATTCTGGTTCCATTGACTTACATTTGGCCTCTCCTGTAAAGTCCCTATTTTAGAGATATTTTAGAGATGTTTTTCTTTGGAACTACAATTTTTTTTCCAAGTTCTTTTGGAGCATTTCTATTGGTCCATTCATCTTAGAATTTTAATGAGCTGCTGCATTCAAATGATGTAGATGCATGTTTTTCTTTGGACAGCAGCAATATATATGTATGTATATATATATATATATATATATATATATATATATATATATATATATATATATATATATATATATATATATATATAGTGCATAATGCCACCAGGTGCTCTGTTTAGAACAGCTGTGGCTTTGTTCTCATTATCTATTGATGATAGAAGTGCTGAGAGGCCGTTTCTCCACTTGTGGGGCCCTGATTGTTATTTTGTTAACTAATCTTATGTAAAAATTTAGGTTAGGCACATGTAAATAAATTAAGTATGATGCAAAACCTGAATATTTGAAGTTCATTAAGTTTGAAGTGTTGTATGTGTAATGAGTAAGGCAGATTGTTTTGCAAAGTTATTAAGTTAGATACTAACCTAATAGCATTTAAATAATAAAATCTGCCAAAATAAGAGATTCTAATGAAAGAATTCCTGGATAGTTTCTGGATATTGCAAACGTCAAAGTGTTCCATCATCACTCAACTATTGACTTGAATCCCAGTGAGTCCTAGCTAGCGGGTGACAGTTGGCTATGACTAAAATGGAGGAAATTCATTTTCACTAATTTACACAAATTACTGTTATATAACAGTATAATTTCTATTTTGCTGCCAAATATTAATGTATTGTTTTTTTATTCAGTGTAGATCTATCCCTTATTTTAAGAGTTTACTTTATTCAATCATCAGCACACAGTACCAAATGCATAATTATATATATATATATATATATATATATATATATATATATAGTAAATGTATAAGTTTCTCCAGAATGCTGTTGCAGAAAGTTTCAGATCTTGTATGAAGTTCTGCCTTCAGCAGTCATATCAGTGAAGCAACATGTAGTAGCATGTAAAAACATGAAAAACCTTCCAGGCTAACTATGACTGAGTTAAACACAAGCCTATTGTTATGAGAGGATATGTGTTATTTGTTCTCGAAACCACATAGCATTTTGTACTAACCTGGTTATTTACTCTGGGCTATTGTTTAAAACTCCACTACAGTTAAAACAACTTGTGCATGTTACTTAAATTCAGTTCTCCAACCATATAAAAGTGATATCTAACACCGTACAGTGAACGCTTGGTGCTGTATTTAAAATGCATCATTAGGAAGTTCATTAGGAAGTCAAATGTCAAACCCTGTAGAATTGGTTTTGAACAGTAGACTGTTGTTTTCTTTTTGATAAGCTATTCTTTCAGAAGGCAGCTGGTGCCTTTCAGATGATTATCAACCCTGTGCATCCAAAATGCCTTTATACATTTCTGAGTTTATGATTTTATCAATGAACGCCAGCTCACCGACACCAGCGTAACACAAACAGCCCCAGACATTAGTGTTTCCACCGTTGGGTTTTACAGTAGTCTTAGTACACTTTTGTAATTTACTGTAACATATTTACCATCAGCAAAACAGTTTGAGTGAAAAGTAGATTTTCAGAATTTGTTTGTATTTTTTAAGCTAGTCTTTTGTGGTACTGACAGCATGCAGGTTGAACAATGGCTGCAAGCTGATTATCTTATGGTCAAAGTCAATGTCACAAATTTGCTTACGCTTCAATAGTGACTTAGAAATAGTGCAAATTCTTAAATGTGATTATCAGTGTAGTCTTAGACTTTGGGCTTCACTGTACATTTAATTTCCCCTTAATTTGAGGTTCACTTTTGTTCTAGTACTTTGTAGACTTAAACTTCTTTATCTCTAAGGGTCTGTACGTGGGGCAACTCTTTGGTTCCTCATAACTACGTGACTAGTTTAGTTAAATAACTGAATGATACGCCTCCAGTTTAAGAAGTTCATTCAGATACATGTCAAATACTTTCACTGTGAAAGTTATAATCCAGCTGAAATTGTATCTTATTTTTTTAAATAATGGAAGCACTTCCACCACTGAGTCTCTATTACTCTATTACTCCAGTACTCCATTAATACTGTGCTGTCATTGGAAGAACTTGTGTCTACAAAACCCTAACTCGCCAGCAAAGCCAAAAACACTTTTTAATATATGTTAATGTAACAAGTTTATTATGACAAGTCGTTTTGGTCCATGTCTGTTGCTTTTCTTGTCTAGAAACGATAGCGGAATGCATAAAGCATAAGCTTTGGTACTATGACCTAGTCTCATGCATGTGTCTGAGGTCTTTGCTTGTTGCTGCACAGTGGTCTAAGTGAGCTCAATACCACAGCAGCGGTGTGAAATCGATGTGAAATGTCTGTGAGCATGTGGCTGCTTGGTTTAAAAAGCGTGGGATGGTCTGCTTAAAATAGTTACCTGGTTTTTAATACGAAAATTAATTGCTGCGAAAGTGTGTAAATCCAGAACGCCTGTTCAGACTGTAGAGCAGTGACTACAAAGTACATCTGCTTTACCAACAAGATATTAAAAGCTGCTTCTGTTATGTTTTCGGGGGTCTTTAAATACACTAAATACATTTCTTGGTTGTACCAGACTTTTATCATTCAGAGCATTTGCTGACAGGAAATTCAGCCAATTCTGAAATAGATAGACATAAGTATATTACTAAATAGATATTGATAGTTATAAAAAAGTGTACTAGTATATAGATAGATAATAGTTATATATAATTACATTACTAAATAGATATAGGTAGTTAGATATAAGTATATTACTAAATAGAGATAGTTAGATATAAGTATATTACTAAATAGAGATAGATATAAGTATATTACTAAATAGATAGAGGTAGTTATAAATACATGTACTACTATATAGATGGAGAATAGTTAGATATAAGTATATTACTAAATAGAGATAGATATAAGTATATTACTAAATAGATAGAGGTAGTTATAAATAAGTGTACTACTATACAGATGTAGATAGTTAGATATAAGCATATTACTAAATAGAGATATATATAAGTATATTACTAAATAGATAGAGATAGTTATAACTAAGCATACTACTATATAGATAGATAATAGTTAGATATAATTACATTACTAAATAGATGTAGATAGTTAGATATAAGTATATTACTAAATAGAGATAGTTAGATATAAGTATATTACTAAATAGATAGAGGTAGTTATAAATAAGTGTACTACTATATAGATGGAGAATAGTTAGATATAAGTATATTACTAAATAGAGATAGATATAAATATATTACTAAATAGATAGAGACAGTTATAAAGAAGTGTACTACTATATAGATAGATAATAGTTAGATATAATTACATTACTAAATAGATATAGGTAGTTAGATCAAAGTATACTACTAAATAGATAGAGATAGTTATAAATAAGTGTACTACTAAATAGATGAAGAGAGTTAGATATAAGTATATTACTAAATAGAGATAGTTGGATATAAGTGTACTACTAAATAGATATAGTTAGATATAAGTATATTACTAAATAGATTTAGATAGTTAATATAAGTGTGTTACAAAATAGATATAGATAGTTAGATATAAATGTATTACTACATAGAGATAGTTGGATATAAGTGTACTTTTAAGTAGATAGTTACAAATAAGTGTACTATGAAATAGATATAGATAATTAGATATAAGTGTATTACTAAATATACAAAGATAGATATACGAAATATACAGAGATAGATATACGTATATTACTAAATAGATGGATAGTTAAATATACATATATTAATAATTAGATAGAGATAGATAGATATAAGTATATTATTAAATAGAGGTAGATATAGATAGAGATGGCTAGATATAAGTATATAGATAGAGATATTTAGATATAGGTGTATTTATATATAGATATAGCTAGTTAGAAATACGTATATTACTTAATGGCATATTACTCAAGAGTAGTTCATACCTGTTCATCTTGTCTTGCACTTTGGTTTGTCCGAGGCTCATAGCCCCTATATTCTGCCCTCAAAGGTCCTGTGGAAAAAAAATACAGTTCAGGGTTTTGCTTTTGTCTAATGTAAGGAAGTACAGTAAAGTGCAAATGTTTTCAGCACATAAGCAAAATTATTTAAAAAAATATACTATCTGGGCAGTAAGAAATTATTGGCTCAGGAAAAAGAAACAGTAATATTACAATAAATTCAAATATCTTGAACTCAATAAGTAACAGTTTATATATTATCGCTGTGTAGGAAAAAATATGTATCTCCACTTTACAGGAGCAGGCAAAAACATTCGTCCAATGTAAGTCAATAAAGAGGTTTTGTTTCTGGTGATTTTGGAACGTTTCTATTGGACCATTTATTATTACCTTTTTTCGAACAATATAAAGGACAGCAACCATCTTTCAATGATGTTGAAAAAGAAAAATTGACTTTAAGCTAACATGCTTGTTTAACCATTTCCAAACTTCCCCTTGAGGACGCCCCATATTTACTGTAGCTATGACCCAAAACTTGGATATTCAACTCCTCAGTAAGTTAACCCAAATCAGGACAAATTCATGGAATGTCGGGGGTCATTGAGAAGAAATCTGAGCCCAAACTCAAAGGATAACATATAACTTTTTACTACATCCATTTTTTTTCGTTGTATATTGTAATGCTCTGTAGTGTTTACTACCCTTTTGCACATTAATGTATATTTGATATTTGAAATATGCCACATAACATAGCTTTTCAAATAATCTATTTAAAACAATTATTTGGATCTAAAATTATACAGACATTCTTTTTTTGGGAATACATTCAAACTATTCTGACTGCTTCTAAATTTCTGAAGTAATAAATAGTTTTTTTTAATGTATTGATGTAGTTGCATGATGGAGCACTAACCAGCCCTGTATTGCAGGCAGTATGAAGCTAAAGTTGCTGTTAAACTGTTAAAAAAAGCCATTTAAATTGGCCAAAGCAATTCACCTCCTACTTCCGTACAGATGTTCCCATAAATCGGATTCTCCTGACTGAGTTGATCCTGCTGCTCAAACCTGTTGAAAAAAATATTTACTACTATAGACTCAAAAGCATCATTCTGTATACCAGTCATATGTACGCCAGTACTATACAGCCATTCATCGCTTAGCAACACATAAATTATGACACTGAATCACACAAACTAAGACAAAAACAGCTGCAGAGATTCTACCTGTCATCAGGAAAAGAGTCCGAGTACAGCGGCTCCTCCACATCTATGAGGAAGGCAGTATTACGTGAATGGATTTGTGTTATATCTATGCTAGACATCAGCAAAAGTAGATGCTGGTCACTAACAATTAGTTATTTTCTATAGCATTACAGCACCTACTATGCAAAAACATACTATTACAGCTAATATTACACAGCAGGGCCAGTATGTGTCTCATCATATAGCAGTGGTACATAGTACTTAGTATTAGAAAGATTTAATGTTAAAAATGTTTAAAATTTCCACTTAATTGAACTTTTAATAATAATTAAACATAATGTATTATATATATATATATATATATATATATATATATATATATATATATATATATATATATATATATATATTGTAAAACTTTTTGAAATAGTTAAAATATTTTTATATTTAATTTTTATTTTAATTTTTAACATTTTTCTGCAACCATCCTGTGATTTTTGATTGTTGGTTTTATTTATAAATTCATAAATAATATAAACCCATATGTGACATACCTCTGCTCTGCCTCTCTTTTCTTCTCAATGAATACAGCAGTACGTTTAACGATACAGATATTAGCAGTGCTATAGATGTCAGTACTAGACCTGCGTAGGCTCCCGGACAAACTGTAAGAAAGGATAAAAGAAATGTATTTGTATTGTTGCCCATTTTATTGTGTTACAACGTGTATGAGTCAGTTTTACATATATTAGCACAAATTGCATTTCCACCAAGTATGCAAAATATTATGTATAATAATATATAATTATTATAATAGGTGAAAAATAAAATAGTATATAAATAATATAAATGTAAAAAATGTAAATATGTTTTTGTTCCAACATACAAAATCTCAGTTATGCTCAGACATATTTAGAAATACTTTGTCGTGAGTCATTCTTGCTTCCACATATCTTCACTTCGTTACACTTGAATGTATGCTCACTTTGTTACTACCAGATTTCTAACTGGGTTATTAAAACATCTTCCCATTTTCAGGATTTTAGCTCTTAAACGATGAATAAAAGAGAAGAAATGTCTCTTAAACACTGCTGTACAACATTAAAGATATACATTGCTTCCTCCATATTGGAGAACAGTCTAACAGTACAAGCATTAACAGTGGTGTAGCTTTAGGCAGAGACAGAGAGAGAGTTTATGAAAAAATAGTTTGTTTGGGAAATATGTATATATGTATAAATGTATATACATATAAATAATAAACAAACTTTCACCTGTCATTGTTGACTGTCCGCTCCTCAGCCGTCCGCGTCTGAAGAAGCTCTAGCGGAGTCTACGCATGTTCTTCACGAGGTGCACCATAGCTGCTTCTATTTTTACTGTCTAGTGTCTTTTTCGGTTACAAACAGGAAATCTGGCGGAGACCTAATGCAAACGTTCACGTCACCTGAGGCACAAGGAGTCTTTCTCAGTGTAATGAGCCTCAGCACTAATGAGCCACTCGAACTTTTCACCTTTGTCAGTTACTCCAGAAAATACAGACTGGATTTTAGTTGGTATGGCATCAGCTTAGTTGTTATTGTTTTTAGCTCCCTGCTCGTTTAATTTACATTAAAGTAACTGAAAGCTCAGTGGATTCTTTGGCTCTTCTTACATCTGGAGTCTGCAGAATGCAATTAGACAATTAAAGCTGATAACTCTTTCCTGAATGGTGTGACTCGTAAGGCTGCTCCAGTAGCCTGTCATAACTGACGCTAAGCTTATTTCAGCAGGCGTAAGTTTCCATAAAGGCAGCTTGTGCCAATTTTGGTGTCATTTAGTCTCAGCAAGAGCTATGATAGGGGCTGAGTCCACGGCCTGTTTTATAGGTTATACAGCATGTGTTCTAGATTCCAGAGCAGCTCCAGTATAGACAGTAAACAACAATTTGTTAGTTTAATCTAAAAAGAAATGAGCTGCAGTTATAATTATGAGGTAATATAAATAATATGGTTTTTATTGGTCTGCCCACATAATCAAAAGACACTCCTCTGCTGTTTCTGTTGCTTGTATGGTCAGTTCCTGTCCTCGATTCTTGCTTTTTTCCTCTGTTGCTGCAATTTTTAACTAATTACAACTACATGTTAAATTAGTGTATATATATATATATATATATATATATATATATATATATATATATATATATATATATATATATATATATATATATGCATATGTAAACCAATATATATGAACTATATTAGTCCTTTGTCATATATATATATATATACAAACACACACACACACACTACCTTTGCAATAAATTAATTTCATCATTCAACTTCCATGAATTCCTCAATGTACTTGTTTTTTGGTTATTACAAATCCTGATTTCAGTTTTACTGTTTATACTTTGTTAATAAATTCATTTTTGTATCACTGCCTTCTAACACACAACGTCAAAATTAACCCTTATGTGTTCACTAAGGAATTCGATAGGAACTGTTGACATTTGTAAATATTTGCAGTCAGGAACATACTCACAAACACTTTTTTTAGTTTTAGTTCACTGTTTTGAAGTAAATAAATAAGAATTTAAATAATAATTTAGGATCAAAAACAAGATTTCTAATGAACACTTGGAACATAAAATAATATAATAACTGATTTTAATAGATTTACCAAAGAGATACTCAGCAGTACATACAATAACATAGGAAATGAATACGGGTCAATTTTAACCATATTGTGCAATAGAAGGGGTTTGTTTAGCTTGTGCATCAAAGGGTTAAAAACAGTTCTGTCTGTATTTAAAAAGGTGAATGACCAAGAAAGGAAACAGCACTCACTACCAGAATAATATTGAGCTACCTCAACTCAGTAATGGATGAGAAACTCTGACTAGATCATATATGCACTATTCTGCCAACTACTGATAAACTCATGTTGCTACGGTGCATTAACATTAGTATGTAATGATGTCATTAACATTAATGTCGTTGGGGCTTTTGTCTAACCTGTCTAACGTTCTGCTGCAACCTAATAATCACAAAACCTGCAAAACTACTGTTAATTCATTTATTAGAACTGCATCGTCCTCTATAGACTCTATATTCTATACATTCACTAGTTCAAGTAAGATTCTGACATACAGTGTTTTACCATTTACAGCATTTATACAGAGTGACTTACAGTGTACCTGTACACAGGTAGGTGAAGGTGGTGTTACAGTGTACCTGTACACAGGTAGGTGAAGGTGGTGTTACAGTGTACCTGTACACAGGTAGGTGAAGGTGGTGTTACAGTGTACCTGTACACAGGTAGGTGAAGATGGTGTTACAGTTTATCTGTACACAGGTAGGTGAAGGTGGTGTTACAGTTTACCTGTACACAGGTAGGTGAAGGTAGTGTTACAGTTTATCTGTACACAGGTAGGTGAAGGTGGTGTTACAGTTTACCTGTACACAGGTAGGTGAAGGTATTGTTACAGTTTACCTGTATACAGGTAGGTGAAGGTATTGTTGCAGATTACCTGTACACAGGTAGGTGAAGGTAGTGTTACAGTTTACCTGTATACAGGTAGATGAAGGTATTGTTGTAGATTACCTGTACACAGGTAGGTGAAGGTAGTGTTACAGATTACCTGTACATTGTAAGGTGCTGCTTACATTGTAAGGTAGTGTTAGGAGTCTTACCCAAGGACTCTTATTGGTATAGTGTAAGGTAGTTACCCGGGTGGGGAATTGAACCCCAGTCTACAGCACAGGGCAGCAGTGTAACCCACAACACAATACCAACCACATAAATAACATAAAAATAAATAATAACTATAAAAATAAAAGCAGATGTCTGCAAAAACAAATAAAAACAAATATCTCCAATATAGCAGCATTCTTTACTTTTAGTGTAGGTGATTTTTGAGCATTTTTATTGGTCCATCATGAAATGAAAGTGTATATATCATCACTGTCTTTTACATTGTGTTAACATTTCTTGATAAATGGACAAATAGAAATGCTCCAACAAAAAAAGCTGGTTCCACTGACTTACACTGACAGTAAAGTAGGTTTTTGGTCTGTCCTGTAAATGTATCATTTTGGAGATACTCGTTTTTCTTTGGACCGTGATTATATATATATATATATATATATATATATATATATATATATATATATATATATATATATATATATATTTATATATATATATATATATATATATATATATATATATATATATATATATATATATATATATAAAAACTTTAACATTGAAAATATTTTGATCAGCAATGATCATGTGATATAAGCTGTTATGAATATTAACGCTAATGGTAACATGACACTGTTACATTACTGAACAAAATTACAACAGCTCATGACAGCATCTTGCAAGGTTATGTTAACTCTGTAGTAGAGTGAAGTTTTCAGTGTAGCAGGGTTTAGTCCAGTCCAACTGCAAGGCCTGTACTCTTCTTGAAGATCCCCCACTATAATGCATGCACTGGAACAGCTGGAACGTCTGCTATATGGAAATGCACAGAATGTATAGAAACACAGGTTGGAGTTCTTTGTAAGGTACCACATAACATTAAGGCCACTTTATAGCATGCTGTCCCCCTCAGTAAGCAGTCAACACTGTATAACCCCACCATATCATCACTGGCGTTAATGCTTTAAATGAACTTATTTAGTTTAAGCTTATTTAGTTTATTTCTGCAGAGAACTTTGATAATGTAAAGTATATTGAACATGTCATATTCCTGGGCTTTACAGGATGTACGCAGCGTGTGGAGTCTGTGAGAATCGATTTTTTTTTTTTTTACTTTTTAATTTTCCATTTCCGACCACAGGGGTGAAGGCAGGAAACGTCCTTCTGGGTAAACTCGTATCTGCTGTTTTAGTTACTGAACCACAAGGCACAAGAAACGCTCTCACATTCTCTAACAATACACATGGGCCAGCGTAAGCACTGCACACGCTTTGCCTGGTCGTCTCTCTCTCTTTCTGTTACCGGTAATATTTCATGGTTATCCACAGAACTATATTCTTTCTGCACACATACAGGTTTCTTTTGTGTTGCAGCTAAATGTAACCTAAACCATAACCTCAAAACCTAACCAAAAAAAATTTTTCTGGCTTTTGAGTAAAACAAAAAAATTGTTGTGGCAACTGGCAGGATGTCCCCAAATTCTCAAAATGTTCATGTTTATTCATCGTTTTAGTTTCTTTATCGTTTTAGTGTGACTTATCTGCTGCATATCTGCTGAAATGTGAACAGATCTGTATTCGTTAAACGCTAACGACATGAAAAATGGCAATTAATAAATATGTAAATCATCTTTTTCGTGCTGCTTGTAATCGATTTGTGAACAGAAGCCAGAACCTGTGTGACGCTTTAGTGAGAGGATTCTATTTATAGCCAGCGCAAAGTGCTTCCTCTGATAAAGTCATGTTGTTTGGTTTACCAGAAACAGGCATAAACCCATAAAGCAACACTTTACTGTAGGGTTCATAAGGCTACATGAGCCTACATAAGCTTGTAATGACAACTGACATGACCCTAGGTTGATGTTTATAAATGCCATAAGCCCAGTAGGTGTAATTCCCTGTAAGAGTACCAATTTTCAGAGGTAACACTTTCTATGAATCCAGTATTTACAATGCATTATAAATGTTTTAATAAGGCATTATATGGCATACATAAAACCATACATTACCTTATATAATTGATTATATAAATTAGGATCAAAAACAAGATTTCTAATGAACACTTGGAACATAAAATAATATAATAACTGATTTTAATAGATTTACCAAAGAGATACTCAGCAGTACATACAATAACATAGGAAATGAATACGGGTCAAGTTTAACCATGTTGTGCAATAGAAGGGGTTTGTTTAGCTTGTGCATCAAAGGGTTAAAAACAGTTCTGTCTGTATTCAAAAAGGTAAATGACCAAAGAAGGAAACAGAACTCACTACCAGAATAATATTGAACTACCTCGACTCAGTAATGGATAAGAAACTCTGACTAGATCATATATGCACTATTCTGCCAACTATTGATAAGCTCATGTTGCTATGGTGCATTAACATTAGTATGTAGCGATGTCATATAATCACAAAACCTGTAAAGTTACTGGAAATTATTTTTTTTAGAACTGCATCATCATTACATGGCATACATAAAACCATACATTACCTTATATAATTGCTTTCAAGTAGTTATAATTACATGTACATTATAAAGCCAGACTATATGTGTAAGCCCTTCAGCCCACTCTGCTGGGAGATTGCAGTCCTTGGAGTTTTAGGTAGCTCCGGACATACACACACCTCTCTCACACACACATCACCATGGCAACCCATCATCACCACCTGTCACCTATTAGTGCTAGCAGCAACAGCTCATTAGCACCCCCTATTTAGCCTGGCCACGCGCTAAACCCAGTGCGAGGCATTGTTTCTCTAACCAAGATACTGTTTGGTTCAGCACTTACCCCTCTGTGGTCTCTGGGTTGTCGCTTAAAGGGTCTCTCCACAGGTCCAATCAGACTTGGCTTCTCCAGAGCAGGGTCCCGTCATACTCCCTGGAGCCCAAGAGTACCTACCCGGTACTCACCTCCATCCGGCTGAGCCTTCCCATAGGCGTCCCCGTGAAGCGAGGTTGGTGAACCACTGGACTGTTCGTTCCCCATAGCGAGTTCGTTCTCCGGCTCCGGCCGGTCCACTAATTGCTGTTTTAAGTTAGCATTAGCACTGGAATATCACCCTCGGTGAGAGTGCTCTCTGTTCGAGGCTGCCACCGGACTAGCGTTGAGACCACGGCGAGGAGGTATTAATCACTGTTCAAACTGTCCATACAGGGCTGGTTCCTATATGATTTAATGTATATGACTTTATAATAGCTGCTCATTGTATACACTGCTGTTATACAGGCAAGGGAAGTGAGATAGTCCACCCAAATTGTCTTGTGTTCTCTCATTACAGAATCTTCTTCCTCTTCTGGGAAGTAATTACACCCAACCAGTGTTCACCTGGTGTAAGGGTTTTGTGGTGTTTTGCTCTGTCTGTCCGTCTGTCTGTTTGTCTGTATTATTTACGTCCCCCTGTCCGTGGCATGTGGTTTGTGCTCCCTCTCGTTTACCAGCTGTTTCTTGTTCAGTGTTTCCGCTCTTCTCTAGATATACCCTTCACACCCAGACCTCTGGGCAGGGTAATGAATGTACCTTTGTATGTGCAAACCAAGCTTCTCGCTTATCTCTGCCAAGCTAAGCTAAGCTAGACTAATGCCACACCAGGCCGAGCCATTGGAAGGTCAACCCCGGCCAAGCCAAGTCCAGTCACGTCCAGCCTAGTCAAGCCAAACCCCAACTCACCCAGCCAGGTCCAGTCAAGCCATCGGTTCTCTATCCACGCTACGCCATTTCAAGCTGCCACACCAGTCAGGCTACGCTGAGCTCTTACCTCTTGTGAATCTTTACCCCTGGATGTACGCCTGGGTGCTTTTTAAAATTAATGTGTACAATAATCTTATGGACGGATATTATAATGAGTTTTGAAACCTGACATTAAAAACTTATATACATATTTCATAAAGTGCTATGCTCGTTATTATATGTATACAAAATACAGGGTTACCAAATTTCGATCTATGCTAGCTAAAGTAGCCTTTATCACACATTATATAGGCTTACGACACGCATTGTAAGGTGTTATGTATTCATAAATAATGCATTCATATGTATGTAATAGGATTTATGGGGAGTGTTACTCAGTTTCGATCTATGTTAGCCAAAGTAGCCTTTATGACAGATGACACCTATTATAATAAGCATTTATGTAGGGGTATTTATGTCAGTCAAGTGTTATGTAACCTTATAAACAGTGCCCTAAAGTAAGGTCAGAGATTTCAGTATTAACAAATGCATGTGATTATGCTCATATCAGTATGCTCATAACTTTCATAATGGTCATGACTGCACAATGTAGTCTAGATGTGTGACTAGACATACGACAATAAATAAAGTATTAATATTATTATTATTATTATTATTACATAGTTTTGTATCATATTTGCCTCATCTGGAATTGTTTGCAGTTGAAAGCCTTCAGAATGCATAGTTTAAACCTTTATACTCTGGGATGATTTTAAATGCTGAGTAATTTGTAACTTAGAACATTTCTCCATGTTGCACAGTGTTTAACACATTATGCATCTACTACAATCTCTGGTTCTCCAATAAACTTTAGAACAAAGTGTAGGTAAACATCAGGTTTTTTTAGGAAACAAATGATAAGTGATGATTTACAGTTCTCAAAAACTTGTGTATCAAATATGACCCACTTGATGTCAAAGGGTTAACGTGTTTGGCTCACATTCAATCTGTTAGCAGCCCCATAAGCTAACAGAGGTGGTTCACATTCATGTGCTATCTTGAATGGTTTAAATACCAGCAATAAAAATAAATAATAATAATAATGTTTATTTATAGAGCACTTTTTATACAAGCGGCAGATCAAAGGGCTTTTATAGACAGTTTTCATCAGTAATAATACAAACTAAGTCTTAATTAGACAAAGTTCAAATGTATAGTTACTAAGATGTTAATGTTATAGTGAGATGCTGTTAAATGTGTATTAAAACTGACTCTGAGCTGGACTGTCTAATAAAAGCTGAACTGAGCTCCACAGTTTAGAAGCAGAAGAGCTGAAAGAGTGTCTCCAGGTTCTCTGTATGTTACTGAAGGTGTTTGTATAGAAGGTCAGTATCTGCAGATCTAAGATCAGCAGCTGGAACATAAACAGAGAGACGTTCTGTGATGTAGCAGGTTCTAGATTATCTAGAGCTTTATAGACGAGTACAGAAGTTTAAAGTCTGTTCTAAAAGATACAGGTAGTCAGTGCAGATTTTTTTAAAAACAGGACTGATCTGAGACCTGTTTAGTGTTTGTTAGGACCCCAGCTGCTGCATTCTGTACCAGCTGGACTGTTTTCTTAGGAACTCCAGTAAGAGACCATTACAGCGATCAACTCTGACCATTACAGTCATCAACTCTGACCATTACAGTGAACAACTCTGACCATTACAGTGATCAACTCTGACCATTACAGTCATCAACTCTGACCATTACAGTGAACAACTCTGACCATTACAGTGATCAACTCTGACTATTACAGTGATCAACTTTGACCATTACAGTGATCAACTCTGAACATTACAATGATCAACTCTGACCATTACAGCGATCAACTCTGACCATTACAGTGATCAACTCTGACCATTACAGTGATCAACTTTGACAATTACAGTGATAAACTCTGACCATTACAGCGATCAACTCTGACCATTACAGCGATCAACTCTGACCCTTACAGTGATCAACTCTGACCATTACAGCGATCAACTCTGACCATTACAGTGATCAACTTTGACCATTACAGTGATCAACTTTGACAATTACAGTGATCAACTCTGACCATTACAGTGATCAACTCTGAACATTACAGTGATCAACTCTGACCATTACAGTGATCAACTCTGACCATTACAGCGATCAACTCTGACCATTACAGTGATCAACTTTGACCATTACAGTGATCAACTCTGAACATTACAGTGATCAACTCTGACCATTACAGCGATCAACTCTGACAATTACAGTGATCAACTCTGACCATTACAGTGATCAACTCTGACCATTACAGTGATCAACTTTGACAATTACAGTGATCAACTCTGAACATTACAGTGATCAACTCTGACCGTTACAGTGTTCAACTCTGACCATTACAGTGATCAACTCTGACCGTTACAGTGTTCAACTCTGACCATTAGAGTGATCAACTCTGACCATTACAGTGATCAACTCTGACCATTACAGTGATCAACTCTGACAATTACAGTGATCAACTCTGAACATTACAGTGTTCAACTTTGACAATTACAGTGATCAACTCTGAACATTACAGTGATCAACTCTGACCATTACAGTGATCAACTCTGATCATTACAGTGATCAACTCTGATCATTACAGTGATCAACTCTGACTATTACAGTGATCAACTCTGACTATTACAGTGATCAACTTTGACAATTACAGTGATCAACTCTGAACATTACAGTGATCAACTCTGACCGTTACAGTGTTCAACTCTGACCATTACAGTGATCAACTCTGACCATTACAGTGATCAACTCTGAGTATTACAGTGATCAACTCTGACCATTACAGTGATCAACTCTGACTATTACAGTGTTCAACTCTGACTATTACAGTGATCAACTCTGACTATTACAGTGTTCAACTCTGACTATTACAGTGATCAACTCTGACTATTACAGTGATCAACTCTGAACATTACAGTGATCAACTCTGATCATTACAGTGATCAACTCTGATCATTACAGTGATCAACTCTGACCATTACAGTGATCAACTCTGATCATTACAGTGATCAACTCTGAACATTACAGTGATCAACTCTGATCATTACAGTGATCAACTCTGATCATTACAGTGATCAACTCTGACTATTACAGTGATCAACTCTGATCATTACAGTGATCAACTCTGACTATTACAGTGTTCAACTCTGACTATTACAGTGATCAACTCTGACCATTACAGTGATCAACTCTGATCATTACAGTGATCAACTCTGATCATTACAGTGATCAACTCTGACCATTACAGTGATCAACTCTGACTATTACAGTGATCAACTCTGAACATTACAGTGATCAACTCTATTACAGTCATCAACTCTGAACATTACAGTAATCAACTCTGATCATTACAGTGATCAATTCTGACCATTACAGTGATCAACTCTGACCATTACAGTGATCAACTCTGATCATTACAGTGATCAATTCTGACCATTACAGTGTCCAACTCTGAACATTACAGTGATCAACTCTGAACATTACAGTGATCAACTCTGACCATTACAGTGATCAACTCTGATCATTACAGTGATCAACTCTGACCATTACAGTGATCAATTCTGACCATTACAGTGATCAACTCTGACATTACAGTGATCCACTCTGATCATTACAGTGATCAACTCTGACCATTATAGTGATCATCTTTGACTATTAGCAGTAATCTGGACTCTGTTTTCATTAGGACTATCACTGTAAACATTACAGGCGATCAACTCTGATCATTACAGTGATCAACTCTGAACATTACAGTGATCAACTTTGACATTACAGTGATCAACCTCTGGAGACATTACAGTGATCAACTTGACCATTACAGTGATCAACTCTGATCATTACAGTGGATCAACTCTGACCATTACAGTGATCAACTATTACGATTACAGTGATCGACTCTGACCATTACAGTGATCAAGCTCTGACCATATACAGTGTTCATCTCTGAACATGACAGTGATCACTCTGATCATTACAGTTGATCAACTCTGATCATTACAGTGATCAACTCTGATCATTACAGTGTTCAACTCTGACTATTACAGTGTTCAACGCTGACTATTACAGTGATCAACTCTGACCATTACAGTGATCAACTCTGAACATTACAGTGATCAACTCTGATCATCTATATTGTTATTTTGCTTTCCATTAGATCTTCGCCATGTGTCTGGTCTGATTGTGTTTAGGCTTGTATACAGCTTTTTGATTGAATGCATAGATTCCTGGAATTTTCCCCATAGAGAATGAATAGGCTGGAAAAGTTCACACCAATCTACTGAACTTCTGCTTGACTGACACCCACTATTTTACCTACACTGATTCAGGACAGACCCCCGACCACGACTGTGGTGTTGGTTCGACCAGCACTCGTCTATTTGTCTTTTTTTCCATCCCTCTTTTTTCTCCATAGAGTCCCATTCATTTTCGGTCACACCCAAATCTCATGGTTTCATTTAACCTGCAGCCTCCGAACTGTCTGTACTCACTCAGAGCAGAACCCCAAACACTAATCCACAGATATACTGACCCGAACTCCTCTGTCTGATGTATTGGTGAAACCAACCATTGCTTTTCTAGTTTATTATACTACTTTGAAGTTCGTTGTTTATTTTATTATATTATGTATTTTATGTTATATATCTCAGTATATTGACAGATAACATCTGTTTTTAAGCATATATTAATTATACAATATATATTTGTAGGCATATTTCTTAACAAAAATAAATATTATGTGCAAATATAGTGAGTACTGTCACTTAATAACATGACTTAACACACGCAAACAATAGTTAAAGTTTAAATTGTTTTAGATTATTCTCACATCTCTCTACGAAATGAAAAATATGAGCTATATTGACCTCATGTAGGATAATTTCACTTACCAATTTCACAGTTGCACCACTCAGGGACCCAACTAATCTAAATCTGTGCATCCAGGGGCCACAGAGCCCCAGAATCACTAAATCCACCCCTGTAATCACACACGGTGCAACACCAGACCAAAGCGTGACAGATCAGTCGAGATACATTGATGCCTCGTTGGTTATATGCTGTGAACCCGTACGATGCTCAGCTGACCCGTCTTGGGGGGGAAGTGAGCTGCCTCTGTTGGTCACTCTGTCTGATGTGGTTTACTTTGGTGTTTTTTTTTGTCATGTCTCACAATCTGAGGTGTGACCTGAGGTTTCGCTGCTGACATTAGCGATAGGCCTCCTCACCTGCTATGCTTTCGTCCTCATTGCGCTATTGCTTTTCATTCAGTTTAATCTCAACCCGGTATCTTCAGTATCATCACGTTACATTGGAAATCTGATCTGATGGGAATCGGGGAGAATCCGGCGGGACGTGGAACGGGACTAACACTCCATGTTACATGACTGCCAGGTAAGATTAATGCATTAAGGTGCTGTTATGAATTGCCTTGTGTTTTTTCTCAATGCATTCTGTATTTATTTCACAATATATGCCATGCTTGTCACTATAACAGCTTATAAGCTATTATGTAAGCTTATGACAGGCATTATAAGACATTATTTATGTATTTATTATGTACTTATGTATATGTATCTATTTTAATGTAGGGCCTGAGAATATGAAATGGCTCCAAACTTATTTTGTAGCATATTACTTAGGTAATGAAATTATGAATCTAATCTAAAAGTGTCTTGGTCTGTTAAAGCTAAGTTCTTTTCACTGGAACTAAGTGCCCACCTCCTGAAAAACATACAATTGGCACAATGCAGTCAGACTAGTACCGTTCTCCTGGCAACTGCCAAACCCAGACCCAGACCACCTTCTGAAAAACAACCCCACACCATAATCCCCCCTCCACCAAACTTTAGACTCGGCACAATGCAGTCAGACAAGTACTGTTCTCCTGGTAACCACCAAACCCAGACTCGTCCATCAGATTTCCAGACGTAGAAGCGTGATTGGTTACTCCAGAGAATATGTCTCCATTGCTCTAGAGTCCAGTGTTGGCGTGCTTTACACCACTGCACCCGACGCTCTGCATTGTTTTTGGTGATGTAAGGCTTGGATGCAGCTGCTCGGCCATGAAAACCCATTCCATGAAGCTCTCTACGCTCTGTTCTTGAGCTGATCTGAAGACCACATGAAGTTTGGAGGTCTGTAGTGATTGACTCTGTAGAAAGTTGGTGACCTCTGTGCACTTCAGGTCCTCAGCATCCGCTGACCCGCTCTGTCATTGTACGTGTTCTACCACTTGGTGTCTGAGTTGCTGTCGTTCTCAATCACTTCCACTTTGTTCTAACACCACTGACAGTCCACTGTGGAATATTTAGTAGTGAGGAAAATTCACCACTGGACTTGTTGCACAGGTGGCGTCCTATCACGGTACCATGCTGGAGTTCACTGAGCTCCTGAGAGCGACCCACTCTTTACTAATGTGTGTAGAAGCAGTCTGCATGAGTCAAATTTAAACAAGTCATATTTAAGTTGTGCTTGGGGGCCGGATAGAGTTTGGACCAACACTGCTCACTCTAAACTAGAGGTGTTAAAACCATATTGGTTTTTCTTACACTTCCGTGTATATGGTTAAGAACAACACATTTCATTGTTTTATTTTTTTTACCACAACCAGTGTGTTATCTCCATCACCCCAGTTCTAATGTGTTCTAGTTACTAATTGCATTGTCAGATTCACTGCGCTCCTAGAGTGTTACCGTAACATGACGGCTTATTCATAAACGGGGATTACCAGCATTTTTTATCACTGGGTAAGATTTGCTGCACATTTCCTTCATTTATATGCAGCAGTAGTGATTCAGACCACAATACAGTCTCGCACAGAACAACACTCCAGCACTCTGGTGCTAATTTGCATCTTTAAACCTTCAAACCACTGTAGTGGATGAGGAGGAACAGGACTTGCCGGATTTCAGGTAATTCATTTAACGGGCATGATTGTTAAATCTGACTCTTCTTCACGTGTCTGGCAGTAAGTTTAACTCAGAACCCACTTCACTGAAGAGAAATTGGACATGTTGAGATGTAGAAAGAAAAATGTGAAATTACAGGCAGTAATCTCAGCATCTCATTTAAATTTTTTATTGTAATATAAATGACCACAACCATTAAAAATTGTCAACATTAAGATGTTACTGTCATATATATATCAACACACACACTCTCAGACACATCTGCGTCTACACAATGGGAATATGGGATGTTATACACAGCAGTCTTAAACAGTGTGTGTGTGTGTGTGTGTGCGTGTGTGTGTGTGTGTGTGTGAGCAGCTTATATATATAAATGATCACAAAGAAACAATAAAAACTAAAATTGTATATATCATCGCTGTCCAAAAACAAATCT
Organism: Megaleporinus macrocephalus; assembly: GCA_021613375.1. Classification (NCBI taxonomy): domain Eukaryota; kingdom Metazoa; phylum Chordata; class Actinopteri; order Characiformes; family Anostomidae; genus Megaleporinus; species Megaleporinus macrocephalus. The sequence continues at coordinate 38,048,429 of CM038720.1, forward strand.
CAATTTTTTATTTCTCTGTAACATTTGTACATGACAGCTGTTCTTTTTATTCTGTGAATGTTTCAGAAGAATATATATATATATTATATATATATATATACACACACGAGTGAACACACACAAACACTAAGGCCTGTGAAACACCAACACACACACACACACTAGGGGGCAGTGAACCACTCACATACACACACACTAGGGGGCACTAAAACACCTCCACACACACACACACACACACACACACACACACACACACACACACACACACACACAAGGGGGCAGTGAAACACCTCCACACACACACACACACTAGTGAACACACACTAGGGACATTGAAACACCCACATACAAACACACATACTAGTGAACACACACACTCTAGGGGGGCAGTGAATCACTCACACACACTAGGGAGTAGTGAACCACTCACATACACACACACTAGGGGGCACTGCAACACCTCCACACACACTAGTGAACACTCACACAAACACACACACACGAGGGGTGGTGAGCACACTTGCCTGGAGCGGTGGGCAGCCCTATCCACAGTAGCCAGGGAGCAGTTGTGGGTTGGGGCTTTTGCTCAAGTGCACTTTAGTCGTGTCCTGTCAGTTCAGGGGATGGAACCAATGACCTTCCGGTCACAAGGCTGGTTAACCTGATCTCCAGGCTGCAACATCTACGTGGTGCTGTTTACACACGCTGGTCATTTTGGATTTGATGGTTTTTGTTGTGCGTGTAAACAGAGATTTCCATCAGAGTGTTGAGTAGAGCACTTAACACCTCAGCCTGAGTGTGTAATCGGAATGTATTGGATTGTACTGGTGAGAATTGGTGCATGTAAACAGCCGTTGTTGCAGCCCTACTGTGAATTATTTCATTTCTATGGCAAGAACTCTGACGTTATCTTCGAAAGTTGACTGTTAATCATTCTTTCTGCATAGCATCAGGAGATTTTTTGTACTCTTCTAAGCTCCAGTGTTCAAAGCATTGTTTTCATAAGTCTCCTAAAGAGATCCTGTTTCCGTGCTGATGCTCATCTGACCTTTAATTCAATGCAGGGCAAAACGTTACGAGCCAGACAAAGTGTGGGAGTGATCTGCTTTCAGGGTGTGAAATGGAGTTTATGTATAAAGACTCACATCTTTCATTTTAATAGATATTTAATGGATATTTAAGAATAAACAGATACAAAAATAGAAAAATATTTAAAAAGTACATAAAAAGAAACACATATCGAGAAAAGATAAAGAATAAAGAAAGAAAGTTTTAAAAGTGTTTTGTCAGTGTGGTTTTGTCAGCTTGTCTCTCTGATGTCGTCATACGTCAGTCACAGGTATGTCCTGACTCCGCACTGATGTGTACTTCACTGGTGGAGGAGGAGGCTTGAACGGGGGAGGCATATCCATTCTGAGAGGAAAGAAAAAAAGAGGTTCAAAGAACAGACAGACAGACGGACAAAGAGAGAGAGATGACACACCTACGCTTTGATCTGTCTCTCACCTTTTTTGGAGGAGGTACCGCCTGTAAAGAAAGCCAATCAGCCCCAGTAAGAGAAAGATGGGGATGAGAACGTACACCACGTGTGACTTACTGCCACTTTGATCTGCAGCAGAGAGAGAGAGAGTGAGATATATTAGTAATAAAGGAGTACAGTAGGGGTTATTAGGGACAAAGGATCTTTATATATATATACAGTAGTGTGAAAATGTGTTTGCCCCCTTCCTGATTTCCTGATTTTTTGCATGTTGGTCACACTTAAATGTTTCGGAACATCAAACCAATTTAAATATTAGTCAAAGACAACACAGGTAAACACAAAATGCTATTTTTAATGAAGGTGTTTATGATTAAGGGAGAAAAATAATCCAAACCTACATGGCCCTGTGTGAAAAAGTGATTGCCCCCTTGTTAAAATATACCGTCACTGTGGTTTCTGACACCTGAGTCTCTAGCCACACCCAGGCCTGATTATTGCCACACCTGTTCTCAATCAAGACATCACTTAAATAGGACCTGCCTGACAAAGTGAAGTCCACCAAAAGACCCTTAAATGCTACACATTATGCTGAGATCCAAAGAAGTTCAGCAACAATTGAGAAAGAAGGTAATTGAGATCTATCAGTCTGGAAAGGGTTATAAAGCCAATTCCAAAACTTTGGGAATCCAGCAAACCACCGTAAGAGCAATTGTCCACTAATGGCGAAGACATGCAATAGTGGTGAACCTTCCCACCCAAAATTACCGCAAGAGCGCAGCGACGACTCATCCAAGAGTTCACAAAAGACCCCACAACAACATCCAAAGAACTTCAGGCCTCACTTGTCTCAGTTAAGGTCAGTGTTCATGCCTCCACCATTAGAAAGAGACTGGGCAAAAATGGCCTACATGGCAGAGTTCCTAGACGAAAACCACTGCTGAGCAAAAAGAACATTAAAGCTCGTCTCAATTTTTCCAGAACACATCTTGATGATCCCCAAGACTTTTTGGAAAACATTCTGTGGGACAAAAGAACTCTTTGGAAGGTGTGTGTCCCAGTACATCTGGCATAAAAGGAACACTGCATTACAGAAAAAGAACGTTATACCAACAGTAAAATATGGTGGTGGTAGTGTGATGGTCTGGGCCTGTTTTGCTGCATCAGGGCCTGAAAGACTTGCCGTGATAAATGGAACTATGAATTCTGCTGTCTACCAAAAGATACTGAAGGAGAATGTCCAACCATCTGTTCGTAACCTTAAGCTAAAACTAACTTGGGTTCTGCAGCAGGACAATGATCCAAAACACAACAGCAAGTCCACCTCTGAATGGCTGAAGAAAAACAAAATGAAGACTTTGGAGTGGCCCAGTCAAAGTCCTGACCTGAATCTGATTGAGATGCTGTGGCATAACCTTAAAAAGGCTGTTCATGCTCGAAAACTCTCCAATGTGTCTGAATTGTAACAATTCTGTAAAGATGAGTTGGCCAAAGTTCCTCCTCAACGCTGTAAAAGACTCATTGCAAGTTATCGCAAACACTTGGTTGCAGTTGTTGCTGCTAAGGGTGGCCCGACCAGCTATTAGGTCTAGGGGGCAATCACTTTTTCACACAGGGCCATGTAGGTTTGGATTTTTTTTCTACCTTAATCATAAACACCTTCATTAAAAATAGCATTTTGTGTTTACCTGTGTTGTCTTTGACTAATATTTAAATTGGTTTGATGTTCTGAAATATTTAAGTGTGACAAACATGCAAAAAAACTGGAAATCATGACACCACTGTGTATATATGTATATATATATATATATATATATATATATATATATATATATAATGATAGAAGGATTGATCGGCTATGTATCAGTATCAGCCGATATTTCTCCAATTTAGCCGATCCCGAGAGCCGATCGATGGCGTACACCCTTGCACGGGAGGCCAAAAATGTTCTTAGCTTTAATGGAGGTCATTTTGGAGCTTTTCTGTAGGCGTCATTTTGAGGCAACGTAAAACAGAAACACTAACATCAACTTTTTAAAATACAGTTTTCTTTCTCTTTTCTTAAGTGCCGACAATGAAAACCTGAGAATCAGAGACAGTAAAATATCAGATCGTCCAAAAGGAGAGAAGAATAGAATACAGGAGGTGGATGTGGGTGGAGATCTGGAGCTGCAGTCCATGATGTTCTCACTGAAGATGCTCCACTGTGTTTCTCCACTAGACTCACTGTTTGGTGTCTGGTTAGTTAGACTCCGCCCACTGTGCTTCCTCACAATCAGCACTAATAATAAACCTGGTTTCTGCGTCTTTATCAGTTTATCAGTTTGAGTTTAACTGCTCGGGTCGCTGCAGTGTTGATGTAGTTTTAGTCTTTTGGCTAAAATGTCATTTAGTTTTAGTCGTAATTTAGTCATCTGAATTGTTTTTAGTTTTAGTCTAGTTTTAGTCGACTAATTATCATAAGAATATAGTCTAGACTAAACCTACAGTTGATTCAGACTACTAAAATATAAAGGGTATAAATATAAATCTTCAGTTCCCTCCAATTATTTAAATAATTATATATATTTACACAAAATTAAACATTTATTAACCAGTTATGGAATAATATTCATGTTTGAAAGACCAATACACACACAAACACAGATTTTTGGCACCGCTAACAACCAGAAACTATAAAAAATGCTCCTACAGTAGTATCTTTTAAAAAGTTACTTAAGACACATCTGTTTAGATTAATTTTTAATTGTAATAGATTTTTTTTATTCAATTTGTATAAATACATTTTTTATTGAGTGTTCTTATGTTTATATGTACCGCTTTGGGTTTGAAAAAGGCACATTATACATTTAAAATATTATTATTATTATTATTATTTAACAACCAACATCTGAGCTCTTATTTATTTAATAATTATTTATTTAATAATTGTTACTAGTGCTGTCAATTTAATTAAATTACATGCTCTGTGGTTAACTAATCTACATTAATTGCATTTATCACTTTTCACTATGAAAATATTTTTAATTGTGCAATTCAAATAAATTTTAGCATAAAAGTAAATCAATGAATGAATAACTGCCACATCTCTAGGTCACAGTGTTTACTAGAGACACACACTGCACATTACGTGCACTAATAAATTGTAAATAAAACTAGCTAATTTGTTTTGTGCACTTTCTAGTGTATATGGAGAGATTTGGGACATGATCATCAAACGCAGATGGTTGGAGTTACAGTGCCTTGTAAAAGTATTCGGCCCCCTTGAACTTTTCAACCTTTTTTAGGTCTCTGGTTTGGTGTTTAGCTGCAGCTGTTTGTCTGATGATGTCTATTATTTCACTACTGAGATGTTTTTATTTGTGGGTCTCTGTTCAGATTTATGTTAATTATAATGTATAATGTTCGATATTTAATTGATAAGTTAATATTATGTATGTTTTTATGACTTAAAGTGACTTTACCGGCTCATTACAAACTACTGCCTCACTCTTGAGTACAGCTCTGCAGACCACTAGAGGGCGCATCATGGCAGAGAGCATTTTTAATCCAAAAGTTGTTTTGGTTATTTAACACTCAAAACTATGTTACCTTTTAATTATATATACTCTTTTAAATGTTTTATTAAAAGGCCTTTAATAAAATCAAATATTATTTAATTATTTAGTCAATCTTATGTATGCTTTATGACTTAAAATGACTTTACCATGCCATTATAATCTACTGCCTCACTCTGAATAAAGGCCACTAGAGGGCGCTTCATGGTCTACTGGTGGTCTGCAGCCCACAGGTTGGGAGTCCTGAAGCAAAAGAAAGTAGTATTCACATTACAGAGAAAGCCTTAATCCAAAAAGCTTTTTTTGGTAATTTCACCCTCAGAATTATGTTTCTTTTTTAACTGTATATACTTTTAGATTTTATTTAAAGGCGTTTGATGGAAAAATTACAACATACAAATGTATGTTTCATTACTCAAAATGATGTTACAAGCCCATTATAATCTACTGCCTCACCCTGAATAAAGGCCTGCAGACCACTAGAGGGCGCTTCATGGCCTACTGGTGTTCTACAGCCCACAGGTTGGGAGTCCTGAAGTAAAGGAAAGCTGCAGGATTCAAGTTACAGAGAAAATCTTTAATCCAAGAACCTTTTTTGAAACTATGTCTCTTTTTAACCATATATTTTCTTTAAAAGGTTTTATTAAAAGGCCTTTGATGGAAAACTTTATATCATTAAATTATTAATAATAAATAAGTTCATATTATGTATGTTTTTATGATTTAAAGTAACATTACCAGCCCATGACAAACTACTGCCCATGACTACAGGCCTGCAGACAACAGGTGGGGAATCCTGAAGTAAAAGAAAGTAGTATTCACATTACAGAGAAAATCTTTAATCCAAAAAGCTTTTTTGGTAAATTCACCCTCAGAATTATGTTTTTTTTAAACTGTATATACTCTTTAAAAGGTTTTATTGAAAGGCCTTTGATGGAAAACTGCATATAATAAAATTATTAATAACAAATTGAAAAAGTTAATCTTAATAAGTTAATTTCACCTTCAGAAGTATGTTTCTTTTTATTTGTATATACTTTTTAAAAGGTTTTATTAAAAGGCTTTTGATGGAAAACTGTATATAATAAAATTATTAATAACACATTGAAAAAGTTAATCTTAATAAGTTAATTTCACCTTCAGAAGTATGTTTCTTTTTATTTGTATATACTTTTTAAAAGGTTTTATTGAAATGCCTTTGATGGAAAACTGCATATAAAAAAATTATTAATAACAAATTGAAAAAGTTAATCTTAATAAGTTAATTTCACCTTCAGAACTATGTTTCTTTTTATTTGTTTATACTTTTTAAAAGGTTTTATTAAAAGGCTTTTGATGTAAAACTGTATATAATAAAATTATTAATAACAAATTGAAAAAGTTAATCTTAATAAGTTAATTTCACCTTCAGAACTATGTTTCTTTTTATTTGTTTATACTTTTTAAAAGGTTTTATTGAAATGCCTTTGATGGAAAACTGCATATAATAAAATTATTAATAACAAATTGAAAAAGTTTATCTTAATAAGTTAATTTCACCTTCAGAAGTATGTTTCTTTTTATTTGTTTATACTTTTTAAAAGGTTTTATTGAAAGGCTTTTGATGGAAAACTGTATATAATAAAATTATTAATAACAAATTGAAAAAATTAATCTTAATAAGTTAATTTCACCTTCAGAACTATGTTTCTTTTTATTTGTTTATACTTTTTAAAAGGTTTTATTGAAATGCCTTTGATGGAAAACTGCATATAATAAAATTATTAATAACAAATTGAAAAAGTTTATCTTAATAAGTTAATTTCACCTTCAGAACTATGTTTCTTTTTATTTGTTTATACTTTTTAAAAGGTTTTATTGAAAGGCTTTTGATGGAAAACATACAAAACATAAAAAAATATATGTTTTTATGACTTAAAATGATGTTACAAGCCCATTATAATCTACTGCCTCACTCTGAATAAAGGCCTGCAGACCACTAGTGGGCGCTTCATGGTCTACTGGTGTTCTGCAGCCCACAGGTTGGGAGTCCTGAAGTAAAGGAAAGCTGCAGGATTCAAGTTACAGAGAAAATGTTTAATCCAAGAACCTTTTTTGGTTAATTCTCCCTCAAAACTATGTTTATGTTTTTAACCATATATACCCTTTAAAAGGTTTTATTAAAAACTGTATATAAAGGCAAATATAGTTCTTTACTGTATCAGATGCATAAAGCTATGAAGCAAAATCTTAAAATAAATGTATAGTAACAGCATTCATTTCATATGTGTGCATGTAAACAAATAAATATTTGCACTATAGTACAAGTAACTAGTACCTTCATTATGTTCTATTTTTACTGTTATTGACATTATTAATGTTATTAATCAGTAATTTTTCTATCATGTCTTCTATCAGACGTGAGTTTTTTTTATAGCAGGTTTGACTGCACAGAACTTTTATAAACAGTGACCATCATGCCTCTTGCAGTCCCACCAACCCTGTATTATACGCCTTCAAGTATTGAGACAGTATAGATTAGCCAGACAGCCCACCCTTAGATAAAGCATACTCTACCTCGCACACTTGTGACGCTTGTTGTTAAGATGTTCTCTGCTGTCTGATTGAGCTTGAAGACAGTTGTCCTGGGTTTGAAGATGGTTGTTCTGGGTTTGAAGACAGTTGTACTGGGTTTGAAGACAGTTGTACTGGGTTTGAAGATGGTTGTTCTGGGTTTGAAGATGGTTGTACTGGTTGGGTAATCTGGTGGGGTGGATCCCTCTCTGGTAGACTCGGTGCTGGATGTATCATTCTGACAGCAGCCTGCAGACACTGTGCTCCCTTCAGTTGAGGCATTTCCAGGGCTGGTGCTTGAGCTACTCTCGGTTCTTCTATGTGCTGCTGTGAAGTTTGCATGTGATGTGGTGATGTTTCCAGCAGAGGGAGTCGTGGTGTCAGTGTACACTGGCTGTGAGGTGGTTGTGGAGTTGTCCGGCTCTGCTGTTGTCCTGCCTTCTGTCATGGGTGATGTCGTTTCCATAGTAAAGGTGGTGCTCTGGCGTTCTTCATTATGATGGACAGAGAGAAGTAAGGATGAGTCAGTGAGTATGTAAGAAGATGTGAAGTGTTATATATCCCAATAGCTGCCAGGTTATATTCACCTTCTCTCTATGTTCTGTATCTACATTAGAACCTGCATTTCCAGGTTTTCTTCTTTTGTTTCAGTGTCTTTAAATGAACCGCGTCCCTGTTTATAGATATAAATGCAGGGGTCACTTTAGCCACTGCCCCTTATATAGCACTAGCCAGTTGAAGAGTATTTGCGACTGACGCTCCTGCTCCTGCTCAGTCTTTCATAGACGCTTAGATCGTTTAGGACTTTAGGAGCTGGTCAGAATTGAGTTTAGACCACATTTAAGACAAGTATAAACTGAATGTGTTGTATGTGTGTGTATACGTGACAGGAAATGTGTATACTGAGTGCTGAGCAGCGGGTTAGAGGATAAACAAGGAAACGAATGAAGGTTAATGCAAAGCCAGCAACGCTCTCGCACTCTTGGTCTATAAAAGTGTCTGAGCCAATTTGGTCCACTCGATTTAATACATATTTTAATGACTGTTTATTTGCTGAAATTAATATATCATCACTGTCCGTAGAAAAACAAGCTAACAACATATATATTCACAGATGCAATATTTGTTTGTTCTAATATGTTAAACGGAGCAAATCTATAAAAAATTGTGGTCTATAATTTGTGGTAAATGACATTTACGTGTGCTGTGTTCTACTTATAAAATGACCAAAAATATTTTAATTAATTATTTTTATTTGTGTATATTGTATATATGTATATACACTTTACAGGAGAGAACAAAAACACACTTTACAATGTAAGTCAATGGAACCACAATATATATATATATATATATATATATATATATATATATATATATATATATATATATATATATATATATATATATATATATATTCTGGTTCTATTGGAGGAGTATATTTATGTTTGTATATATATATATACACAAATATATTCCTCCAGGCATCTAAACTCTAACTGCTCCCTGGGTTGTTCTGTGGGTAGGGCTGACTGTGTGCTCACTGCCCCCTAGTGTGTGTGCGTGTGTGGTTCCAAACTGTTTTAAAATCCAATATTTACCAAAGTAAAAAAGTAAAGATGCCTCTAACTGTCTCATAGGTTTATTCAACTATGTGTATTTAATTTAATTAAATATTGTATAAATTGCTATAATTGCTCTAATAAACATTTGCTGCCATATAAATATATATATAAATTATGCCATGTCATGCTTTTCCTTCGAAGTTTAGCCCACAACTTTTATAGATTTTCTCAGTTTGACGTATTAGAATATTAGAACAAACATAAGAAATTACATTTGCCAACAACTTCTGCCACTTTTCATGTTTGATTTTTTTCCTTAAATGTTCATTTCAACAAATAAACAATCATTAAAATGTGCAGAAAATTAAGTCAACCGACTGGCCTTAGACACTTTCATAGGCAAGAGTGTGAGAAGGTTATATATATATATATATATATATATGCATGTACAGCATATACAGCAGAGCACAAAAACACTCTTTACATTTAATGTAGCTTAATGGAAACATATGTTGGTCGAAGCTGTTTTGGAGCATTTTTATTGGTCCAATAATCGTGAAAGTTTGATACAATGTAAAGCTCAACTGTAGAGTTCCATTAGAACATAGATGATGAAGGAGTAGGAATGCTACAAAATTCCTTGGAATAAAATCTCTTTAATTTACATTAACTTACAGTTGTTGGAAGTTTTCCTCTGAACAGTGATGATACGCGAAATATTTCTCTCTGAATATGCTGGGATTGATATTTGCCCATAGATGTGTGATGTGCTGTATTATCATTAAGACGACTGTTTACTCTTGTCAAGCTGCTGTCGGCCAGTGAAACTGAGTGTTATGGTACCTCCATCTGTCCTCTCGCTTAAGAGGCTTAAAGAGATCTAGGCTGAGCTGAGCTGTGTTTTTTTCGCTTAACACCTCTGCGCTAATGTCAGAAGAGCAGGAAGTCTAACCACAGTGAGGTCAGAGGAACATGGGGGCATTGATGACCTACAACGCTCAGCCAGACAAGCAGCTGGGTTTAGTCAAAGGGAATTTTTTATGACCAATTGGGGGGAATACCTGACAGCAGGGACACAAACCTAAAATCAGATCTAAATCTAAAAAAGATTTTTTCATCACCGTCCAGTCATTACACCCCTATCTCTACAGCATACAGCATTTTCTCACCGGTATACGTCCTGCTGACCACAGAGACTTCAAAATCCCTCCGTCTATGGAGTCGGCTTTGATTTCTTGCCTGGACGGTCAGAGAGTACGTCCCAGATTGAGCAGGATTCACCGACCACAGGTTCATGGTTGCACGGTGGCATATCGTCACATTCCCCTGTGGGAAGAAGACAGTGTAGGGTTAATACAGCAGAGATATGAAGCCAAAATCTGACTGTAAAGGGTTAATCTGTGTAATAAAGGCCTTCTGATTATCTCATTGTCAGGAATCATCTGTGCCCAGGTGATGTGAGGCATTTATCTACCTGCGGTTCTCAGATATAAAGGTTTAAAAAGTACCAGCAGCTTTCATTTCTGCCTTTGTGAAAAGGTACCACCTCTATCATTGCTGTAGACGGTTGATGGTAGACGCCTGAAATTGTCAGAGATTATTCTTCGGTGTAAGACGTGCTTACCTACCAAAACAAAAGAAAATGACAATATGTTTGCAATTTTATTGCAGTTCTATTATAAAATAATTGGTCAGACACTGAAATGTATATGTTTCATTATAAATAGTGATGGAAAGATCAATCAGCTATGTATCGGTATTGGCCAATTTTTAATCAAAGTATGCAATCGGTGATCGGCCGATATTTCTCCAATTTAGCCGTTCCCGAGAGCCGATCAATGGCGTTAAACAAATGAGCCTAATTTCTGTATTTCCAGCCAGCGTTTCATTGAAACCCCCGTTGGCCAGGTCCTTGCAATTCCTATCTGAACCACTAGGTGGAAACACATACTCTTTCATTTTCCACAGACTGACTGAAGAGGCGGCCTCACGAGGACATTTTGCGTTCACGGCGTGTGCTGTCCATCTGGCAGTTTGTTGCCGTATGAGAGACAGACTCATCCAGGACGTTTTGTAAAATCAGTGTGTCTCATTGAGGAACCCGGACAAAGATATTTAACTACTAATCTGATACGACACTGCACACTGAATACAGTGAGTATTAGCAAACAGCAGAGCTAGCACACACAGCTAACACAAAACAAACAACCCAGAAGACCATACAGACCAGATCTGACCGGTACGAACAGAACAACAGCAGTAATTCAATATTCTACATTTAATGATTACAGATTTAGTTTAAAATAACAGAGTCTGCGTTTAATGATTGCAGTTTTTACTGAATTTATTTAATTAGCTTTTTTAGTTCTAAATTAAGGGTCTAAATTTAATGATTACAGTATTTGGGGATATTTGTTTGATTTACTTTGTTTATTTACTGTTAATTTAGTTAAAAATATTATGCTGTTTCATATGAGCTCGTTAAAAATGGTAATAAACCAGTTTAGATCATGTTTCATGACTTGCTTGCACTAATAACTACATGTAGCTCTGCCATGGCATATAGCCCCGCCCTCAATCGGTATCAGCCCCAAAAACACTGATCAGTCCATCTTTAATATATATATATATATATATATATATATATATATATATATATATATATATATATATATATATATATATATATATATATATATTGAGATGTTGGTATTTATTATTCATTTTGGATTATTTGGGAAAGGCTGGTCATATATGAGCTCTACAAAATGTAAATATCTGTGCCCAGCTGATGTGGGGCATGTATCTACTTGTGGTTCTCAGATATAAAGGTTTAAAAAGAACTAGAAGCTTCATTTCTGCCTTAAAATGAGAGCTTCAGGAAAAGGTGGCACCGCTATCGTTACTGTAGAAGGGTTGATGGTAGACGGCGTGTCTCCACCCTCCACCTGTGCTGTGTTATGTTCACCAGGTGTCTTGTGTTTAGTATCTCGTGTGTCTGTATAAAGGCTCCTCTCTCACTTCCTTCGGGGTCGAGAATTGTGTATGTGTGTTCATGTTACTAACGTCTTTTGTCTAATATGGAGTCCGATAAAAGACACTTGTGTGTATATCCGCCTAGCTCGTCTCTCACAGCGTTACAGGTGTGAGACCTACCAAAATAGGAGAAAATGACAATATGTTTGAATATGTTTAAAATTTTATTGCAGTTCTATTATAAAATAATTGGTATAATAATTTAAATGTATATCGTCGCTGGTCGTTTACATTGTGTGAAAATTTTATGTTGAATGGACCAATAGAAATGCTCCAAAACAGCTTTGAAAAAATTCTGTTTCCATTGACTTTGAAAGTAAAATATGTTTTTGGTCTCTCCTGTAAAGTTGCAATTTTGGATATCCTTGTTTTTCATTGGACAGAGACGATATCCATCATTATATTTATTACGATGTGGGTATTTATTATTAAGTTTGGACTATTTTGGAAAGGTTGGTCATATTCACTACCGCTCAAAAGTTTAGGATCACTTCAGAATTTCATTTCATGCACTTTTCATGCAATTCACAAACAATATTGTTCATTTCACAATTAATGTAAGTGTATCAGATGATTTTTAAACAATAAAAATGTTTGTATTAAAGTCTATTTTTGTATAGAGGCTTATTTTATTAATCCAAGTTAAGGATGTTATTGGACTAATTGGTTGTTAGGACACTCTTGCTCAATTGTGATGCACAGCTGAAGAACATTCTACTAATAAGTGAGTATAAAAGGGAACAACATTCTAGGTTAGTTTAGTATCTGAAGATCAGCAGTTGATGACTTGCTGACCGACTCAAAATGACCAGAAAGAAACAACTTTCTTTAGAGACCCGTCAGTCCATTGTTGTGTTAAGGAAGAAGATACTCCATTAAAACAAGAACATTTCACTGTGATCCCAAACTTTTGACTAGCAGTGTATGAGCTCTACAAAATTTAAACAACTGTGTCTTGCCTACGTTTCCAGTGTGTGCTGCTCATGTCTGACCACAAATGCAACAAATATGAAGTCTTGATTCTAATTTTGAAGTTGACGTACTGTTAAATAGCGCTGTTGGAGCTTTTAAACAGTCCACTGGGCAACACACACTAACACACCACCATCACGTCAGTGTCACTGCAGTGCTGAGAATGATCCACCTCCCTAATAGTATCTGCTCTGTGGTGGTCCTGTGGGGGTCCTGATCTTTAAAGAACAGAGTAATAAAGTATACAGAGAATCAGATGAACTACAGTCTGTAAGTGTAGCTCCTATATGGTCAGTGGAGCTGATACAGTGAAGAGTTAGTGAGGATATAAGGTTCTTAATGAAGTGCTCAGTGAGTGTATATGTATACTGCCATAAACTGTATTATCTAATAAATCAGAAGGTAAAATTATTTAAATTATACATGAAAAAATCTGTGCAGTGTTTTTTCAAGCAGTGCCATTTAAACATAGACTGTAGAACTTTTACAGAACTCGGACACTGGCTATAGATTTTACCATAGTACCTAGTACATTTAGTAATAATAATAATAATAATAATAATAATAATAATAATAATATAGCACCTTTCTCATATTCAGGGTAGTTTCACCATCACAATAGCAAAAATAAATACAATAATTCAGTAAGTAATTAAATTTCAATTAAATAATTGAAATGTGTTTTTATCAATAGTACAAAGTAGTTTGTGCTCAAATGTAGGCCTTGTGTGAATGTATCCCTGTGTAACGTATTCGAAATTTTTTATAACTTTAGAATTAATATCCTGAAAAAGTAATATATCACCTGTCTAAAGAAAAACAAGTATCTTCCAAAGAGTAAATTTACAGGAGAGACTAAAAACTGGCTTAACTTTCAATGTAAGTCAATGTAGAGAAGTTTTATTATGAGTGGTTTTGGGGTATTTCTATTGGTCCATTCATCCTGAAACCTTCACAGGATGTAAAGAGCAGCTGTCGTGTATGAATGATGTAGAGAAATGAAACCAGAGATGCATGTTTTTCTTTGGACAGTCACGATTTATAAATACCAGAAATATTTTTGCATCAAAATATAGGGGGCTGACACACTCAACGTAAACTCAAGGCTAACATGTCACAATGGCTTTATTTCCCAAAAGGATTTTCTGAAACCCGGTGGTTTGTGGCAGAATTATCCAAAATATCCATCCATCCATTACCTTTCACTTAATCCCACTAGTCGGGATCACAGAGCCAATGACAGAGTACACCATGGACAGGTCACCACAGTCCATCCATCGCATGGTCAACACACACTCACACCTACAGGCAGTTTAGAGTGAGGATCCTAACATGCATGTGTTTGGACTGTGGGAGGAAACCAGAGTACCCAGAACATACACACTCCACACAGAACCACCCGGACCGGGAATCCAACCCAGATCATCTTACTGTGAGGAAACAGTGCTGACCACTACACCACCATACTAACCACTACACCACCATACTAACCACTACACCACCATACTGACCACTACACCACCATACTGACCACTACACCACCATACTAACCACTACACCACCATACTAACCACTACACCACCATACTGACCACTACACCACCATACTAACCACTACACCACCATACTAACCACTACACCACCATACTAACCACTACATCACCGTACTAACCACTACACCACCATACTAACTACTACACCACCATACTGACCACTACACCACCGTACTAACCACTACACCACCGTACTGACCACTACACCACCGTACTAACCACTACACCACCATACTAACCACTACACCACCATACTAACCACTACACCACCGTACTAACCACTACACCACCGTACTAACCACTACACCACCATACTAACCACTACACCAACATACTAACCACTACACCACCGTACTGACCACTACACCACCGTACTATCCACTACACCACCATACTGACCACTACACCACCTTACTAACCACTACACCACCATACTAACCACTACACCACCATACTAACCACTACACCACCTTACTAACCACTACACCACCATACTAACCACTACACCAACATACTAACCACTACACCACCGTACTAACCACTACACCAACATACTAACCACTACACCACCATACTGACCACTACACCACCTTACTAACCACTACACCACCATACTAACCACTACACCACCATACTAACCACTACACCACCTTACTGACCACTACACCACCGTACTATCCACTACACCACCATACTGACCACTACACCACCTTACTAACCACTACACCACCATACTAACCACTACACCACCATACTAACCACTACACCACCTTACTAACCACTACACCACCATACTAACCACTACACCACCGTACTAACCACTACACCACCGTACTAACCACTACACCACCGTACTGACCACTACACCACCATACTGACCACTACACCACCATACTAACCACTACACCACCGTACTGACCACTACACCACCGACTATCTAACCACTACACCCACCTTACTAACCACTACACCACCATACTAACCACTACACCACCATACTAACCACTACACCACCGTACTAACCACTACACCACCGTACTAACCACTACACCAGCATACTAACCACTACACCACCGTACTGACCACTACACCACCGTACTATCCACTACACCACCATACTAACCACTACACCACCATACTAACCACTACACCACCTTACTAACCACTACACCACCATACTAACCACTACACCACCGTACTAACCACTACACCAGCATACTAACCACTACACCACCGTACTAACCACTACACCACCGTACTATCCACTACACCACCGTACTAACCACTACACCACCAGTACTAACCACTACACCACCGTACTAACCACTACACCACCGTACTAACCACTACACCAACATACTAACCACTACACCACCATACTAACCACTACACCACCGTACTAACCTCTACACCACCATACTAACCACTACACCACCATACTAACCACTACACCACCGTGCCACCTATCCAAGTTCTATTAATTTCATATTTTCTTACTTATTATTAGTTAGTTTCTGTGTTCAGATTGCACATTACCTTACTCCAGATGTAATGTAAGGACTCTGAAGACTTCGCCTCACAAGTTACTGTGAGATTTGTTCCAGTCTCTACTTCTACGTAGCTGCTGGAGCTGCACTCAATGCTGTCAAGATCTGAACAGAAAACAGAACAGCAGCTTATTTCTTTCTGTGATTTGCATCATTTGTAGGACGTACAGTTTTTATCTTCCAGTTATGTGTTATTTGGTCTTAATTCACTCGGATGGCGTGAGGCTGTGACACTCACAGTCCACGGTCAGCTGCACGGCGGCGCTGAGGCTTTGTAAATGTTGGTTTGATGAGGTCCAGAGGGGCCGACAGATCAGGTCACTGTGGCGGCGGGTCACGTTCTGTATTGTGAAATGTCCAGTCTGACTTTCCAGAGAGAACTTGCTCTGAGGTGAGGAAAAGGAGGGAAGGTTGAAATGATCTCAGGCTTATAACAGATGCACTGCCATTCGAGAGGGATCTGTAGGGCCCCCTAGTGGCCATACCAACTGCAGAAGATATTTTATTCAGCATAATCAACCAAAATATGTTCCTCTTTATCATCTTAACTAACAATTAACATGGTTGGCTCCTTGGGTTTGATGTTGTGATTCTCTTTTGGTCTGTTAACAAGTCATGAGGGGCAAACCCCACCTATCATGCTGAGATTAGCTAAATGTGGGCTATCGCTAAAGGCAAACTGCAAAATATGTAACTTTACGTGTTTTCAGAAATAAACTTAGAAGACTTGAGGTACACAGTTCTGGGCTCTACCCCAGAAAACCCACCACTCCACCCGTATCCAGGTTCTTCAGCATAAAAGCCTTTTCAGGAATTAACATAAAACACCCCAACATGAACATTTCTTCTCTTTATAAAACTCTATTACTCATAGCATGGCATGACAGCAACACAATACTTTTAATGAGTACATTCTTATATCATAACTAGAGATGGAAGGATCGATCGGCCATGTATCAGTTTCGGACGATTTTTAAACAAAATATGTGATCAGCGATTGGTCGATATTTCTCAAATTTAGCCGATGATGTTAAACAAATGAGCCTAATTTCTGTTTTTCCAGCTAGCGTTTCATCCACGAAGAGGAGCCCTCCGGCCAGCTCCCTGCAATTCCTATCTGAACCACTAGGTGGAAATACACACCCTTTCATTTTCCACAGACTGACTAAAGCAGCGGCCTCACGAGAACAGTTTACAACGTTCATCACATGTACTGATAGAAAACATGTCGTCTGTCTGTGAATGTGACCCAGTGGTTTTTAACATCTGTAAAATGAGTAAAATGAACGTGTCAGCACTTAACAGTACACCACGCAGCTGAATACAGTGAGTATCAGTAAACAGCAGAGCTAGCACACACAGCTAACACAAAACAAACAACCCAGAACACCATACAGACCAGATCTGACCGGTACGAACAGAACAGCAGCAGAAACAGCCAGAGAGCTAAAGAACCACAGCCAGAGTGATTGAGTTTATAGTTCTATCTACTATCACGCTGAAAGGTGATCAGAATCGGCCTCAAAAACACTGATCGGCCCATCTCTAATCATAATTACAGACAGCGTGTATTCCTGGGGGAGCTGCAAACAGTACCCTGCTGTACAGGACCCCTACTAGGTACCGCGAGGTAGACCACCCTCATAAAGTGCTGGTTGACCCCTGCATGCACTCTGATATTTACTCCCTAAAGCTTCCACTAAGGGAGGCTAGTGAGCCTGGTAGACGGAGCTAAGTCACACTGTAAGTGCTGCAGCTCTCTGTGAGAAAAGCAGCTGATCTGAAGTTTTACAGTGGAGGAAGCTGAAATAATATTCTTTATGTTCTGGGCATGGCTGGATTACTGACCAGGCCAGCGCCCAGGGGCCCTTGAGGTCAGGGGGTCCAAAACATTTTGCGATGCCTATCAACATTTATGTTACAATATATTTTTATTTCTGAGGGCCCTTCATTTGAGGAATCCTCTGACTTTTAGAAACCCCAGGGCCTCTTGGGGGCCCTAGCCATACTTTTGGGGCCCCTAGCCATGCTTTTGAGGGCCTAGCCATGCTTTTGGGCCCCTTATGAAAATGGACAAGGTGTTGTGGCACTGCTTTGACTTTGACTTCTGGCTATTAGGGGTCCTAGGAAAGAGGGGGGCATAACTTTAGAGGGCCCTGGTTATGAGAGTGACAGAGGGCCCTAGAAAAAAGCAGGGCATACCATTAGAGGGCCGCAGGTAGGGGGGCCCAGACTATCCTTAATCCATCCTTGGTTCTGGGGTGCATATTATATGAAATATAGAAATATAGACCTGTGCAAATAATTATTTTTCACTCTTTTTAAATATTTAAACAGCATTAGTAGTTATTACATACGTCAGTGTGTTTATTTAACCCTTTCCAAGCTTCTCCTTGTGGAAACAACCCAGTATTATTTACAGTTCTCATCTAATACCTGCTTTGACTGCTCAGTACTTCATTAAGCTAAATCAAGATTGCTGCTGAAGGAACTGAGTACATGCATACAATGTCTGGGGCGTCCAGGAGAAATCTGGAACTACACATTGTTCTTCAAACTGGATCAAGATCTGATCTACTTCTCTCACAATAAGATATTCATGTTACTTTGTATTGTATGTTTGATTATTTACATCTGTTCTATTAATACCTGATGTTCTTCTTTTTTGCTCACCTGTAAAGCTGAGACTGTGTACAGGTCAGCTGGAGGATGACTGGCACATAGGATCTTCACCTCATCTCCCTCTACCAGAGATGCATTTGGGGACTCAACGCTCGCTGTGATCCATGGCACTGGGGTAAAAGAAAAACAGCCCAAACGTATGTATTGGTGTTTGGCCGCCTTCAATGATGTACAAAGTATCAGTGAAACATTTGTATGTTCATTGAGATTCAAGAATAAACAATAGCTTCAGTCCATGAAATCAAGCACCAGCTTCCCTGAACCTCACTGACATATAGTCTACATGAAGCACCTTCTTATTAGTGTCTACCCCCTTATTAATACTTTAAACCCACCTCCTTGTATCTACACTCACTGTCCACTGTATCAGCTCCACTGACCATATAGGAGCTCCACTTACAGACTGTAGTTCATCTGATTCTCTGTATACTTTATTACTCTGTTCTTTAATGATCAGGACCCCCACAGGACCACCACAGAGCAGGTACTATAAGGAAGGTGGGTCATTCTTAGCACTGCAGTGACACTGACCTGATGGTGGTGTGAGCGGATCAGACACAGCAGTGCCAACCAAAACTATCCAGACAGCAGTGTCCTGTGGGCGGCGTCCTGTGTCCACTGATGAAGGACTAGAGGACACAAACTGTGCAGCAGCAGATGAGCTACTGTCTCTGACTTTACATCTACAAGGTGGACCAGCAAGTAGTAGGAGTGTCTAATAGAGTGTGGACACAGAGTTTAAACCCTCCAGCAGCACTTCTGTGTCTGATCCACTCACACCAGCACAACATACACTAACACATCACCACCATGTCAGTGTCACTGCAGTGCTAAGAATTATCCACTTTCCTTATAGTGCCTGCTATGTGGTGGTCCTGTGGGGGTCCTGATCATTAAAGAACAGAATAATAAAGTATACAGAGAATCAGATGAACTACAGACTGTAAGTGTAGCTCCTGTATGGTCAGTGGAGCTGATACAGTGGACAGTGAGTGTAGATACAGCTGATCTGTGTACGAGTTCCAAGAACAGAGCTTGGTAGAGGGGTTCAGGGGCATGATTTTGTGAAGGTAATGTTACAGTTTACCTGTACATAGGTAGATGAACACAGTGTTAGAATTCTACCCAAGGACTCTTATTGGTATAGTGTAAGGTGATTACTCAGGTAGAAGTATAGATACTAGGGTTTAAAAATACTTCTGTAGAAGTTGAAGTATCAACTGAAGCTTTTTACTCCAGTAAAAGTGTCAAAGTACTGATTTCAGAACTACTTAAAGTATAAAAGTAAAAGTAATGTAAGGAAAAATGCCATTAAGGACAAAAGCTTAGGCCGCACCACAGGGGTCTATAGTGCACTAGCCCACCTCCCCAAAAACCCCATTCTTCTAAAAGCCATAATGACTATAATGTTATATTAAAATGTTAATGTTGATAAGTTTGGGATGCGCTAGGCTTCCTGTTTCAGCTCATATACGCCCATTAAACATGAATGTAGTTTAGTACAATGTTAATATATTAAAGAAGCATATCTGTTACTACTGAACATTAACATGTGTTTCATGGAGCAGAAGATATGATGACTAGTTGTCTATAAGTATTGTAATGAAATCAAACTTCAAACACATGTTATCAATAATCTTTACTGGAATGTAAATGTAGATGAATATAAAACAAGTTGAAGTGAAATGGGAGTAACGAGACCATGTTTAAAATGTAAGGAGTAGAAAGTACTGATAATGGAGTGTAAATGTAAGGAGTAGAAAGTACTGATAATGGAGTGTAAATGTAAGGAGTAGAAAGTACTGATAATGGAGTGTAAATGTAAGGAGTAGAAAGTACTGATAATGGAGTGTAAATGTAAGGAGTAGAAAGTACAGATAATGGAGTGTAAATGTAAGGAGTAGAAAGTACTGATAATGGAGTGTAAAAAGTCAGCTAAAAAGTAATTACTCTAGTAAAGTATAAATAACGAAAATTTCTACTTAAGTAAGGTAACGAAGTATTTGTACTTTGTCACTTGCCAACCACTACGTATTCACTGGGTTTTTAATAACTTTTGGCAGCTCTTAGCAAGCTGGAAAACAAGAAAACCTAGACCTGAGTTATGTTGTTGGGCACACGTCTTATGTGTTTCTCAGATCCTGTTTTCTTTCTGGGCATGAAGGGAGTCAAGGCTAGCTGCTCTGAGGTGATACCCAGTCATTGACATTCACTTTTGATCCTCAGTACAGAATCTTTGCAGCACGAAAGTCACTTTTAGACTATTATTTCACAACTTTTATACTATTATACAATTTATACTATATATTCTCAGAAAAAAAAAGCAGTGGTGACCTCAATGTTGGACACAGTTAGGGTGAAGAACTCATGTGTGGGCCCTAAAATCTTTTGCTGTTTATTCCTGAATAATAAAACACAAGGACATAGAGAATGAATCAGCGTGGATTTACCTGTGACTGTGACTCTTGTGGTCTTTCTGGAGGATCCGTGGGGAAAGGAGGAGATCTCACAAATATAGTCTCCATTGTCCTTCTCTGTAACCTCATAGAGAAGCAAGATGGAGCCTTGCAGAGTAGATGTGTTTGTTCTTTTCACCAGCTGCAGTTTGACCTCCTCGAAAAAGGATTGAGAAAATTGAGGGTTGAAGACCACCAGTTTTTTGTCTCCTAACTTTCCCTCTCTGTGCCATTCCAGCTGGGTGATGTGAACGCTGTCCTCTGTTATGATGCAGGGCAGGCTGATGTTCTGCCCCACTGTTGCGTTTAGCGATGGCTCATGTTGTATCTCGAGACTTCGGATTCCTGTCGATCGGTTTGAAGAGTATTAGTCACTCAGAGATTTGGGTGATAAAGACATGGAACTGTTCAAACCGCTTAAGTATACTAAATTAAGCAAGATAGCAGCTAACAGCTTAAGTGGTACGTTGGAATTGGGTTCCACTGTTTAGAAGGAGAATAACTGAATCAGGTCTTTCTAAATGTGTGTTAAGATCTGAGCTGCTTCGTTCTGCACAAGTTGAATTGTTTTCTTAGGAACTTCAGTAAGAGACCATGACAGTGATCAGCTCTGCTTGTAGCAAAAACATAAACGAGTTTATCTGTGTTGCTCTGAGATAGAAAAGACTGAACGTCAGTGATGTTTCTATATGTTTTAAAAATCAACTTGACTGTGTGACTGTATTTAAATATGGAATAAAGCAGAGCTCCGAGTCTAAGATCACACTCAGGGCTCGTAGTTTTAGTTTAACATGTTATCACATTACATTTATATATATATATATATATATATATATATATATATATATATATATATATATATATATATATATATATATGAAAAAACAAGGATGTCCAAAATTGCAACTTTACAGGAAAGACCAAAAACACATTTTACTTTCAATGTACGTCAATGGAACCAGAATTTTTTCCAAGCTATTTTGGAGCATTTCTTTTGGTCCATTCATCATGAAATTTTCACACAATGTAAATGACCAGTGGTGTGTTTAAAGAATATAGAAAACTCAAAATCGACAAAAATTGAGAGATTTTTTATTAGACAGCGGTCAGCAGAGGTCAAAGAATGAAGGTTAAACTAAAACTTTGAGCCCTGGGTGTAATGTTAGACTCTGAACTCTGCTTTATCCCCCATTTAAACACAGTCACTCAAGTTGATTTTCATAACATATATATATATATATATATATATATATATATATATATATATATATATATATATATATATATATATATATACATATATATATATATATATATATATATTATAGAACTTCAGAAGCATGCAGGTGGTGCAGCATTCAAAAAAGCTGTGCGACCTTATAATTTGAAGTTGAGCTAACCTTCGTTTCTGTGCTCAGAATCTGAATAGAACACAACAAACCACAGTCTATAATACCCCCCGCAGAGCATGAGAGAGATTTCTACAAACTGATTTAGTCTCATTGTTAATGCCTGAAAACAATCAGCACTTATTCAGAACGAAGCTGAGCTACCTAGAAGATATAAACTCATAAGCTGGTAATAGAAATATCAGAGGAGGAAAAGATCATGTTAGAGTCTGCAAAAGCATTCATTACATTAATTACACAAGATATTGATTCCTCACTCGTTAAGAAGAGCAGAATGGAGCTATCGATACTCTGTAAAGGTAGGAATGGTTCGAATCCCACTCACCTTGAACGACACAGACGAAAATCACAAAACTCGTAGCTATCTCAGCCACGACAGACGCCATGCCTGAAGGAGCAACAAGAAGAACAGAAAATGAGCTGCACAGGAAGCGGCCTGCACCACACGAGAGACGAGAACAAAGCTGCTTCAGTGCAAACCTGCAGCAAACCGCTTTCCTCTCACTGATTACACTAGATACGAGCATCCTGGCTGTGAAGCTCATGTGTGAGGCTCTTCTAACTATGTGACTAACTACTAACTAACTAACTAACTAACTAACTAACTAACTAACTGTAGTTTAATAACAGAATAATAAACTAAAATTCTGTAAATACCAAATAGGAGCACTTTGTAGTTCTACACTTACAGACTGTAGTTCATCTGATTCTCTGTATACTTTATTACTCTGTTCTTTAATGATCAGGACCCCCACAGGACCACCACAGAGCAGATACTATTAGGAAGGTGAGTCATTCTCAGCACTGCAGTGACACTGACATGGTGGTTATGTGTTAGTGTGTGTTGTGCTGGTGTGAGAGGACCAGACAGCAGTGTCACTGCTGGACTGAGAATAGTCCACCAACCAAAACCATCCAGACAGCAGTGTCCTGTGGGCAGCGTCCTGTGTCCACTGATGAAGAACTAGAGGAACACAAACTGTGCAGAAGCAGATGAGCTACTGACTTTACATCTACAAGGTGGACCAGCAAGTAGTAGGAGTGTCTAATAAAGTGGACAGTGAGTGGACACAGTGTTTAAATACTCCAGTAGCAGCACTGCTGTGTCTGATCCACTCACACCAGCACCACACACACTAACACAGAGAATGAGTAATGGTCCTGTGGGGGTCCTGATCATTGAAGAACAGAGTAATAAAGTATACAGAGAATCAGATGAACTACAGTCTGTAAGTGTAGCTCCTATAAAGTGCTTCAGTATAATAAGTGGAGCTTCTGTGTATATATATATATTTCTATTTCTATCTTCTGTTTCTATCTACAGCACAGCTGTGCCCTGTGTCACACATACATTCCTAACCTCTTTCTATCGTATTTGAGTTTGGTTTCCTGAAACGAAGTGCTTAGTATGACTAAGTGAAACCACACATACGTGACCAGCAGAAGTACTTATGAACAGCGCTGCTCACACTCACTGAAAGACTCAACTGAAAATAATATTCACCAGAAAATGCAAATAGCTGCCTAGAACCATGCTCTGCCCAGAAATGTGTTCTTTCAAACTTTACACATAGTTGGCAAAAATCCCATTCATCTTAATAGGAACCTGACCATGTGCAAAAGTCTCTTTTGGTTACCGTTGCTATGACCATCAACCACTCAGCCCATTCAAGCTGGCATCTATAGCACCTGGGCTAAAAGAATAACAAGGACGCACAGTGTCACTGACACGTGGTGCTGCTCTTAGAAAGCTTGGAAAAGCGACCACTAATGGCGACCCCTTGTGGAGAGAATCTAGCCTGCTATAGGTGAGCGAGTTTACTAGCCAGGCCTGGGTCTTACCAAAACTATCCAAAAAAAATCACACCAAACTATCTGTACTCACTCAGGGCAGATCCCCAAGCTCTAATTCACTGACATACTGCACTCCTCTATTGGTCAAATATTCATTCCTTGTTCCTCCCATAGGTTCCCCTTTTATTTTTGGCCGAACCCAAACATAAGGGTTTCATTCAGCCTTCATCCTCCAAACTGTCTGTACTCACTCAGAGCAGATCTCTAACCTCTAATCCACACTAATCCACAGACATACTGACCTGCACTCCTCTATTTGTCAAATATTCATCCCTTGTTCCTCCCATAGGTTCCCATTCATTTTTGGCCGAACCCAAACATAATGGTTTCATTCAACCTACACCCTCCAAACTGTCCAATACTCACTCAGAGCAGATCCCCAAGTTCTAATCTACACTAATCCACAGACATACTGACCTGCACTCCTCTATTTGTCAAATATTCATCCCTTGTTCCTCCCATAGGTTCCCATTCATTTTTGGCCGAACCCAAACGTAATGGTTTCACTCAACCTACACCCTCCAAACTGTCCAATACTCACTCAGAGCAGATCCCCAAGTTCTAATCCACAGACATACTGCCCCACACTCTTCTATTTGTTGTTTATTCATCCCTTGCTCCTCCCCCAAACTGCTCACGCTGCACAACCTTCAGGAAAGGCACTTTTCTAATTATAGTTGTTCTTGTTTTGCTGTCTGGTGTGGGCCAGAACAGGATGGAGTCTGCTTCCTCTCGAGGGTTCTTCATTTGACTCTGACAGAGTTTTCCCTGTCTCTGTCGCCCCTGGCTTGCTCACTGGGGGCTCATCAGGGACCCGGATTTTCAAATAAAGCTGCTTTGTGACAACATCTGTTGTAATAGGCACATATTATAAATAACCTACAACTTTCACGCAAAGTCTTTGGCAAAACATTATTAATCATTTCATAAATCACTGCCAACCTCTGTTTGGAGCTGTGGTTGGTATTTAATGACTGGTGTGTGTTATACATCGTGCCAAAGCCAGGCAGTTCTCTTTATCATCGATTAGCCGACAGTATCAACTGCTGATGCTTCAGATACTAAACTAACCTAGAATGTTGTTCCCTTTTATACTCACTTATTAGTAGAATGTTTTTCAGCTGTGCATCACAATTGAGCAAGAGTGTCCTAACAACCAATTAGTCCAATAACATCCTTAACTTGGATTGGTGGTCGTACCAGGAGATTTAGACAGAGGACTGAGAATTGCTGATAATAGAACTATATGTAAAATAAGCCTCTATACAAAAATAGACTTTAATACAAACATTTTTATTCTTTAAAATTCATCTAATACACTTACATTAATTGTGAAATGGACAATATTGTTTGTGAATTGCATGAAAATTGCATGAAATGAAATTCTAAAGCGATCCTAAACTTTTGAGCGGTAATGTATATTAATTTTATAGGGTGCTACATACCTTCATATAACCTTCAGTGACATTGTAAGAAAATTCCCTGACCACCCATGTAGGAATCCACTAAGCGTTCAATCATCCACTGGCTCCACAGTCAAAACAGAAAAAACTGTAACCTAGCTGCCCCCCACACCCCCCTGGCCTAACTGGACCCATGTATCAACAATTAAAAAGCCACTACAAGCCCACGTTAAACACCATACAGCCTAGAAACAACTCACATGGAGCCCACGTGGACATGTTTCACGACTGATTACTAACCCTAAACCTAACCTTAGCCTTAACCTTAACCTTAAATGGCAGCTTCATTTTCTCCTCCGAGCATGGTCCACCATTACCTCGGCCAATCTTTCAAGTTTTTAGCACTGAGCTACGTCCTTTACAAGTACGTCTAGGCATCATCACTGAAGCAGCATCACTGACTCATTGTTTAAAAGCTTTTTTCACCATTTTCAGAGGCTTAAAACACAGTGTGCATGTGGACGAAAGACCAAAGACTTAAATACAAACATGTTTATTCTTTAAAAATCATTTGATACACTTAAAATAATTATGAAATGGACAATATTGTTTGTGAATTGCATGAAAATTGCATGACAATTGCATGAAATGAAATTCTGAAGTGATCCTAAACTTTTGAGCAGCAGTGTACTTCTGATGAGATTAGTGCTGATGGATGCTTCTTGACAGCAGGATCACAGAGAGCATTAACGAGGCCTGTTAGATGCTGTGCCCGGATCGTGTTTGTGTTTCTGAATGGCATTAATGCGGCTCCTGCTGCGCGCTTGTTTATGCCGTTGCAGCTCTTCGTGCCAGTTGTGCCCGGAGCACGTACAACCCTTACCGTGTAAACTGGGAGAAGTCTGTGTACCCTCCAACGGCCCGCCGATCGCCTTGAGCTATCTGAGCCAGGCTGACTAATTTATTTGTGCGTCTTGAATATGGATTAGACAAATAAAGGAAGAGCAAATCAAATGACTCAAGGTAATCGCATTCCTCAGATCCCTGGCGTAGGCCGACTCAGCATTATGCCGCACGCCAAAATAAGTGTGGCATCGGTTAATGGAGAATATTTAGGCCGCGCTCAACAGCAGGTAAACGTGGACCAAATCTGATCTTTATCTTCAGATCTGACACAGTTCAGATGTGTATCAGTGTGGCAGTGAATATCAGATTTTCTGTTCAAACTTGTGGCACTTTGCACTTTGATGTTTGGTACTGTATATCGTTGCTGGTCGATTTTTATTTTTCTACATTGTTTGAACACAACAGCTACCGTTTACATTGTATAAGAATTATGAACGGACCAATAGAAATACTCCAAAATAGAAAAAGTTTCAAGTTCAAGTTTCAAGTTTTTGTCATTTGCACATCATGTCAGGATATAAAAAGTAAGTAAAGTAAAGTAAAGTAAAGTAAAGTAAAGTAAAAGTGCGAACATTCAATAAATAGACAATATTGAAGTGAAAATAAGCTAGAATATATACGTTTAGTATATAAACAAAACATACCCAAGATACATAAGACATAAAGGAGGACATATGTAGAAACTTTTGCATGGGCAGGTTATTTAAGTAGATATATCTATTTAAAGTGACTTAGTGATATTGTCCATAGCAGTGATATCAGAATAAATCATATAATAATATAATATTATATAATGTAATGAATTTAGCAGTGACCGAGTGAACGGTATTGGGGTCTCTCAGCCTCACAGTTTGTTCAGGAGTCTGACAGCGTGTGGGTAGAAGCTGTTCAGTAGCCGGTTGTTCTGGTCTGGATGGGGAATCTCCTGCCTGATGGCAGTATGGTGAACAGGCTGTGTGCTGGGTGACCACTGTCAAACCTGATCTTCTGGATTTTCCTCAGACAGCGGCACTGATAGATGTCCTGTAAGGCTGGTAGTTTGTTTCTCAGACAGCGGGACTGATAGATGTCCTGTAAGACTGGTAGTTTGTTTCTCAGGCAGCGGGACTGATGGATGTCCTGTAAGGCTGGTAGTTTGTTCCTCAGGCAGTGGGACAGGTAGATGTCCTGTAAGGCTCGTAGTTTGTTCCTCAGGCAGCGGGACTGGTAGATGTCCTGTAAGACTGGTAGTTTGTTTCTCAGGCAGCGGGACTGGTAGATGTCCTGTAAGACTGGTAGTTTGTTTCTCAGGCAGCGGGACTGGTAGATGTCCTGTAAGACTGGTAGTTTGTTTCTCAGGCAGCGGGACTGGTAGATGTCCTGTAAGGCTCGTAGTTTGTTCCTCAGGCAGCGGGACTGGTAGATGTCCTGTAAGACTGGTAGTTTGTTTCTCAGGCAGCGGGACAGGTAGATGTCCTGTAAGACTGGTAGTTTGTTTCTCAGGCAGCGGGACTGGTAGATGTCCTGTAAGGCTGGTAGTTTGTTTCTCAGGCAGCGGGACTGGTAGATGTCCTGTAAGACTGGTAGTTTGTTCCTCAGGCAGCGGGACTGGTAGATGTCCTGTAAGGCTGGTAGTTTGTTTCTCAGGCAGCGGGACTGATGGATGTCCTGTAAGGCTGGTAGTTTGTTTCTCAGACAGCGGGACTGATAGATGTCCTGTAAGACTGGTAGTTTGTTTCTCAGGCAGCGGGACTGATGGATGTCCTGTAAGGCTGGTAGTTTGTTCCTCAGGCAGTGGGACAGGTAGATGTCCTGTAAGGCTCGTAGTTTGTTCCTCAGGCAGCGGGACTGGTAGATGTCCTGTAAGACTGGTAGTTTGTTTCTCAGGCAGCGGGACTGGTAGATGTCCTGTAAGACTGGTAGTTTGTTTCTCAGGCAGCGGGACTGGTAGATGTCCTGTAAGACTGGTAGTTTGTTTCTCAGGCAGCGGGACTGGTAGATGTCCTGTAAGGCTCGTAGTTTGTTCCTCAGGCAGCGGGACTGGTAGATGTCCTGTAAGACTGGTAGTTTGTTTCTCAGGCAGCGGGACAGGTAGATGTCCTGTAAGACTGGTAGTTTGTTTCTCAGGCAGCGGGACTGGTAGATGTCCTGTAAGGCTGGTAGTTTGTTTCTCAGGCAGCGGGACTGGTAGATGTCCTGTAAGACTGGTAGTTTGTTCCTCAGGCAGCGGGACTGGTAGATGTCCTGTAAGGCTGGTAGTTTGTTTCTCAGGCAGCGGGACTGGTAGATGTCCTGTAAGGCTGGTAGTTTGTTCCTCAGGCAGCGGGACAGGTAGATGTCCTGTAAGGCTGGCAGTTTGTTTCTCAGGCAGTGGGACAGGTAGATGTCCTGTAAGGCTGGTAGTTTGTTTCTCAGGCAGTGGGACAGGTAGATGTCCTGTAAGGCTGGTAGTTTGTTTCTCAGGCAGCGGGACAGGTAGATGTCCTGTAAGGCTGGTATTTTGTTCCTCAGGCAGCGGGACTGATGGATGTCCTGTAAGGCTGGTAGTTTGTTCCTCAGGCAGCGGGACAGGTAGATGTCCTGTAAGACTGGTAGTTTGTTGCCTACGATGTGTTCTGCTGTCATCTATAGAAGCTGGTGAGGAGATCAGGAGGCAGTCCAAACTTCCTGAGCCTGCGCAGGAAGAAGAGACGCTGACAGGCGGATCTCACCATATATATATATATATATATATATATATATATATATATATATATATATATATATATATATATATATATATATATACATAGTCCACAAAGTTCAAAGTGTTTTGTCAATCAGTCATTTCAATGTAATTCAATGAAACCAGGTGTTTTGGAGCATTTCTATTGGTCCATTTCTCAAGAAACTTTCACAGAATGTAAACACTGTGTTTAATTGATGTAGAAAATGAAAACAGACAGAACATTGATGATATATAAAATAATCAATAATAATCAATAATGAAAGAAAAAGTAAGAATTTGTTTAAAAAAGACATCTGGACATCCGGAGCACCAACAATAAACCAAATAAACAGTATTTACAGCTTTTATCTTTGAGATCATCAAGCTCCACTCTTACTTCAGATCTGGAGAAATGGAGTTTCTATCCACTGAGAGAAGACTTTACAAATTAAAAGTCTTGTACACACATGTTTTTGAAAACATACAATACTGTGCAAAAGGTTTTAGTCATTTAGACATTATTATATATAAAAAAACTGTTTATCCAGATGGGGAAGCTTTTATTTACTCAGAAAAACACTTTAATTATTTAAGAATAAAACAGTATTAATATAGTAAGTAACACGCTTTGATTTAGTCCACAAACTTTAAAGTATTTTGTCATTCAGCCAAAAAAATGTGGTAACAAGCAGCAGAAGTGGCTCTTATTCAAACACGCTGACTTATTTTATTAATATGAAGCAAAGCAAAATTCTTCACCAGTCCAGAACTGCCAGCTTTCAATCGACCTCTGACCTTTTCCACTGTTTACAGCAGATAGCTCTGGCATTCAGCCGCTACTATTGAGGACATCTTTTGTGTTGAGAAGCGCCGGACTGTGTCTGGCTAAGTTAACGGAGGCACAATGTCGGAATTCCGCCAGTTCTTGCTGCATACTTCCACAACTGAGGTCCTTCAGAGCGGCTCGCTGTGAAATGGCTCAGTTGAAGAGACTCGGATTTCTTTACAGGGTGGTGAAAACAGTCGGGGGTCAGAATGTCCAGTAACTTTATTTACTATCAAAACCACCAGAGTTTTTATACAGCGCTGAGAAAAAGTCTCACTTTAACAAGTACAAGTACAATTTCTCAGGAGATTTATATGGATGTTGATGGTAAAAGCTGGAAAATCTGAAAATACTGGTTTTCTGTGGGGACTATTTTAACCTCACACTGTCCTGCATGTATCCCTCCACCATGAATGGAGTTTAAGACTGAAGTTTTCTCAAAACTATCATAAACAACGTCTCAGAATCAGACAGTGTATTTATAACATCTACTGTAATAACTATACTTTATTTATATTAAGCATGCTAAGGTTACCATACCAAGCCACCATACAAAAAGTTAAAACAGACTCAATAAAACATTGATAAAATAATGTCATCATCCGAGTACAAATATTAAAGGAATTAATTTTCCTCAGAAAAAAAGACGTTGCTGTACCTTCTTAAAAATATGATCTAAGTTGGAATCAAAACACAGTTTGTTATCAATATTCATGCCAAGGTATTTGTAACTCTCCACTAATTCAATTACAGAGTCTTCAATTACCGTTGGCACGAGGCTACGCGGGACCTTCCTAAAATCAATAACCACATCTTTTTTATTTTGGGAAACCATCAGTTTTAATAAATCATCAATAAGGTATATGATGTGGGTGTTTCAGCTGAAGCCTCAGAGAAAGAAAAAAATGTAATTAAATTATATTATAATTATTAAGCTTTAATGTGTTGTTACATGGATGTGACAAATTACACCATATAATGTTTATTTCTGAGCATATTATACAAATAAGCAGAGCTTAAAGTGTTTCATCAAAGTCTGAATTGAAATTCGGGCTGAAAACTGCGTACAGTTGTATATAAAAGTGTCACATCTGCCCTCTGGCCCTGTCTGGCTTTCTCTCTTTGTTTACATTCTCTTGTCTGTCCCATGTGCTTGTGTTTACGTTCCCTGCCATGTGGATCTGTTTTGTCATGTGCTCCATGTCTCCGCCCCCTGTCTCCACCCCTCACCTGATCGTGTTGTCTCCCCCTTGATTAGCCCCAGGTGTTCATTGTTAGTGCCTGTATTTATCCCTGGTTGTCTGGTTAGTCTGTGCTTGGTGCGTTGTCCTGCTCCGTCCTGCTCCGTCCTGCTCCGTCCTGCTCCGTCCTGCTCCGTCCTGCTCCGTCCTGCTCCGTCCTGCTCCGTCCTGCTCCGTCCTGCTCCGTCCTGCTCCGTCCTGCTCCGTCCTGCTCCGTCCTTTGAAGTTTTCCCTCCAGGTGGTTCAAAAAAAGGTTAATGTGAACGTGAACCCCCCTGCTGGACAATACTTTTATTGTCGTTTCAACTATTTGTGATGACCTCTTACGACATTGTCAGCCTGGGAATAAACGCTGGCAAGTATATACATTAAAAAACACCTTAATTTACTTTTATGTGGTTCATTCATTTGTTCATCTAATCTATGTTTGATTGTGTGGGTCTGTTAATTAAAAAAAACCTGCCAGTATGATTTAATTCAGTAAAGAAATCCAAACATGATGTTTATATTAAAACTGCTGTACTTTCAAGAGATGGGACAGTGATGGTGGAGTGACTTGATTAATTTTTTTATTTTATTAAGAATCAATAAATCACACCTATACTTGAACCACGTCCTGAACCAGCGAGGCTTCAGACGTCATCAGTGATGTGACTCTCCCTTAATAAAGCAAGCCTCCACACCCGCTTCATAAACGGGTTCCTGGATTTCTCCTCACAAGCTCCGCAGCCTCGGTATCATTTGCCCATCACTACATGTTAGCGAGAATAGTGTTTCCTGTTTTCTTGAGTGTGGTTCAATGTTTGACTTGTCTTTGTTTTCTTTTGTTACTTTGCTAGTTAGTCAGTGTTCATAGTTTCTTGTTTTCTTTAGTGTCGTTTTGTTTGTGTTTTGTAATAATAATCCTGCCTCCTCGTCCCGTCTAGCAAACCTTAGAAAAAGTGAATAATTATATTATGTGTTATATAACATCATCCCTGTCCAATGAAAAACAAGGATCTCCAAAATGACAGCTTTACAGCGGAGGACAAAAACTGTCAACTTTTAATGTAAGTCAATGGAACCAGCTATTTTGGAGCATTTCCATTGGTCCATTCATCATGAATCTTTCACAGAATTTAAACACCGTGTTTGAATGATGTAAACAATGTCCTTTGAACATCGACAATATATAAAATAATCAATAATGGAAGAAAAAGTAAAAATATTTCTTTTATATATAAAGGAAAGACATTGGGATTCCTAACATGTTTGCAGGAGCTCATAGACCACCAAGAATAATCAAATAAACAGTATTTAAAGCTTTTATCTTTGAGAACATCAAGCTCCACTCTTGCTTTAGATCTGAAGAAATTTAGATCTCCATCCACTGTGAGAAGACTTTACAAATTAAAGGTCTTTGCAAATACTGTGAAGGTTTAAGGATACCTGGGAACATTATTATATTTAAACAGCTATTTATCCAGACAGTAAGCTTTTATTTACTCAGTAAAACACTTTATTATTTAAATATTAAACAGTATTAATAGAGTAAGTAGTGCTTTTACATACATCAGTATATAACCCTTTCCAAGCTTCTCCCAGTATTATTTCCAGTTCTCATCTAATACCTGCTTTGACTGCTCAGTACTTCATTAAGCTAAATCAAGATTTGCTGCTGAAGAAACTGAACACATTCATACAATGTCTGGGGCGTCCAGGAGAAATCTGGAACCTAACTTTGTTCTTCAAACTGGAGCTGAAGATCTGATCTACTTCTCTCACAATAACATATTCATGTTACTTTGTATTGTTTGTATGATGATTTACATCTGTTCTAATCATATTCTTATTGATCAGATAAAGGCTTACTATCAGCTCAGGTTCCTCAGACTCTTGCAAATAGTGTAGTTGTGTTTAGGTCTCTGAGAACTGTGAAAAGGTTGAAGATGCTCTAGAGGTACTGAAGATTTAGTACATTTACACATGGGTATTAGGCCTAAGAAGAGTTTGGACCTTATACTTAATTGAGAACTTAGTGGTCCTTATAGCTGGATAAAAAACAGGTGGTCTCAGACTTTTACGAGTACTGTATTAAATATTTATATCCATAAACTATGGTGGCCCATTAGAAAATATAAATAATACACAGCATGTTGTTCTTAAGGCGTTTATTGTGAGAGTGAATCCTGGAGGTCTTTGGTTTCAGCTTGTAGGCTCAGCACTTGGTCAGTCTCTCGCGGGGCAGCCTTGGGCAATTTGGGTTTAATGAAGTGTTTGGCTCAAGGGCATGGCCGCAGCAGCGCAGGCATATTGACTGGGATTGTGTTCACAGCCTTGCTCTTACGCTCGCGTCCACTGACCACTCGACCACCAACAGGTACACAAACTGGAATACGGGCAGCTGAATTATAGCTGCAGGGAGTCCTACAGGCATTCACACAGCACAGCAGCGGAAAGCAGCACTCACACACACACACACACACACACACACACACAAGAACACTCCAGCTAATCTCTCTCTGTAGTGCAGCTTTAATTGGGCCAGAAACTTCGAGCCTGAACACCGTCTGGAACACAGTAGCGTGTAGTAGTTTTTCTTCTTCTGAGATTCCTTCTCATGTTGCATAGGATTGGCTGCTCGTCAGAAACATCAAGTGCACCAGAAAGCTGTTAACCGCAGGTGATTTAAAGATTCTGTGAAGCTGAACTACAAGTTAAAACAGATTACATAACGTTAACATAAAGAGCTTCTTCTCCTCTGGTTCTCCTTTTCTTCTCCATTCATCTCCAGATGTGCACAGGCATGATTAGCCTGCTGCCCTTTCCCCTCATTCAAGCATCTGAGGCAACATAGTGGGTATAACTATAAGATGTTAGGGTGGCAGCAGAACATATTATGACTACAGACTGTAGTTCATCTGGTTGAACAGGACCACCACAGAGCAGCTACTATTAGGGAGGTGGGTCATTCTCAGCACTGTAGTGACACTGACGTGGTGATGGTGTGTTGGTGTGTGTTGCGCTGGTGTGAGTGGATCAGACACTTCAGTGTCACTGCTGGACTGAGAATCGTCCACCAACCAAAACTATCCAGACAGCAGTGTCCTGTGGGCGGCGTCCTGTGTCCACTGATGAAGGACTAGAGGAACACAAACTGTGCAGCAGCAGATGAGCTACTGTCTCTGACTTTACATCTACAAAGGCTACGTCTCATTTGTGCCTGAAAGTCGAGACTTTTAGTCTTTAACCATTTATAGGTCACGTGTGTTTAAGATACACTTTAATATATTAAGTCTAGGATGGACATCCCTCGTGCTCCTGAGCGCCCCGCCCACCACAGCGCAGGGTCATCAATTCCACAGCCCCTTGTGTTCTTTCGACAACAAATTACTACACACACACACACACACACACACACACACATATATATATTAACGGATTTGTAACCAATGTATGATTTTGTGTGTGTGTATGTAGATGTATGTATGTGTGTGTGTGTGTGTGTGTGTGTGTGTATATATATATATATATATATATATATATATATATATATATATATATACACACACAAAATCATCCATTGGTTACAAATCCATAACAAAATAATTAGTCATTAGATTAATCAACTAATCGAAAAAAAGAAAGGTTAGATTAATTAAGATTAATTAATTAAGAAATGAATTGTTAGGTGCCCTAGTGAGCATACTTGCCTGGAGCGGTGGGCAGCCCTACGACAGTGCTTGGGGAGCAGTCAGGGTTCCTTGCTCAAAGAATTTAGAATTTTTTTAGAATTTAGAACTAGAATTAGCACATGTGTTTTTTGTACACAGCGGAATTTGACCTCTGCATTTAACCCATCTGTGCAGTAAAACACCCACATATACACACACTAGGGGGCAGTGAAACACCCACATATACACACACTAGGGGGCAGTGAAACACCCACATATACACACACTAGGGGGCAGTGAAACACCCACATATACACACACTAGGGGGCAGTGAAACACCCACATATACACACACTAGGGGGCAGTGAAACACCCGCATATACACACACTAGGGGGCAGTGAAACACCCGCATATACACACACTAGGGGGCAGTGAAACACCCGCATATACACACACTAGGGGGCAGTGAAACACCCGCATACACACACACTAGGGGGCAGTGAAACACCCACATACACACACACTAGGGGGCAGTGAAACACCCACATATACACACACTAGGGGGCAGTGAAACACCCGCATATACACACACTAGGGGGCAGTAAAACACCCACATATACACACACTAGGGGGCAGTGAAACACCCACATATACACACACTAGGGGGCAGTGAAACACCCACATATACACACACTAGGGGGCAGTAAAACACCCACATATACACACACTAGGGGGCAGTGAAACACCCGCATATACACACACTAGGGGGCAGTGAAACACCCGCATATACACACACTAGGGGGCAGTGAAACACCCGCATATACACACACTAGGGGGCAGTGAAACACCCGCATATACACACACTAGGGGGCAGTAAAACACCCACATATACACACACTAGGGGGCAGTAAAACACCCACATATACACACACTAGGGGGCAGTGAAACACCCACATATACACACACTAGGGGGCAGTAAAACACCCACATATACACACACTAGGGGGCAGTGAAACACCCACATATACACACACTAGGGGGCAGTGAAACACCCGCATATACACACACTAGGGGGCAGTGAAACACCCGCATATACACACACTAGGGGGCAGTGAAACACCCGCATATACACACACTAGGGGGCAGTGAAACACCCGCATATACACACACTAGGGGGCAGTGAAACACCCGCATATACACACACTAGGGGGCAGTGAAACACCCGCATACACACACACTAGGGGGCAGTGAAACACCCACATATGCACACACTAGGGGGCAGTGAAACTCCCACATATACACACACTAGGGGGCAGTGAAACACCCACATATGCACACACTAGGGGGCAGTGAAACATCCACATATACACAGACTAGGGGGCAGTAAAACATCCACATATACACACACTAGGGGGCAGTGAAACATCCACATATACACACACTAGGGGGCAGTGAAACTCCCACATATACACACACTAGGGGGCAGTGAAACTCCCACATATACACACACTAGGGGGCAGTGAGCACATGGGCAACCCTATCCATGGCACCCGGGGAGCAGTTGGGGTTAGGTGCCTTGCTCAAGGGCACCTCAGTCGTGGCCTGGGGGATCCTGGGGGTCGAACCAGCGACCTTACGGTCACAAGACCGGATCCCTATCCTTCAGGCCACGACTGCCCAAAGGTACTTCAGTCGTGTCCTGTTGTTTCTAGGGATCTAACCGACAACCTTCCGATCACAAGGCTGGTTTCCTAACCTCCAGCCCACAACGTTTAGCATCCGACCACACGGGATGGACAGTTGTTAAGCTCAATGAGAGATACAAACGGATAGTTAGTTCTCCTGTGGGCAACAGAGGACAGTCTACAAGGCCTGTATATGAAAAAGAGGCAGATGTTTTTTTTAAGACATAAAAAAGAAACAGCATAAATGAGACGGTACTAGAGAAACAACCTAATCATTTATGACTTGCTTTATTAAATATGCTCACTGAATGTTTTACTGCTTACCCAGACTAATCATTACTGGTTAAGCACAAGGTAACTGTTGTCGCTCCATCGTGAGCGAGAACGTTGATAGAACTGGACGCTTGCTCAATAATTACAGAACTTGGAAAAGCAGTTGGACCCTCTGAAGCACCGACCCACTCTATTATACACACGCACAGGTGGAGCGATACCGCAGTGTGCTGATGGATTGACAGGCCGACAGAAGCTGATGGACAGAGAAAAATCCAGCCCGTAAGCCGGACGGGGGATTTGATTGGGACAGAGCAATCCAGCAGCTGGAGCGTCTTATCAGGTCAGAGTCCTGCGACATCTGTTTGTAATGTTTTTGCTGTCAGAAACAAGTGGGCCCAGATTTGGTGAGTGCTTCGCTAGATAATTACTGCGTCATCCCAACAGCCAAGCATCTGGGACAGAAACCGAATAAAGACCTGTCTGGTCAAATGAGAAGGTCTAACCTTGAAGGGCTGGTGTGTAACCAGGAGACTGAAACTAACAACCCGGGCGCCCATGGAGAGTGAAATGAAATGAAAGAAAGAAGGAAAGAAAAGCAGAAGGTGCTGCTTGAGGTTTCTTTGAGGAAGACATGGTTAGCGTAACTGTAAATGTGAGTAGTGGTTAAGCAGCTGCAGAGCTCTGCAGAAAATCAGCCCAGCGTTGCAGGAAAAGGCAAAACTAGAGCTCCTCTTTATGTGTTAGTGTTTACTAACAAGTGAAACGAAAGCATTTCACCTTTATCCCAACCAGAACCATACTAAGAAAACAAAAGTCCTTTTGTTTTCAGTGTGTGTTCACCAGTAACTATATATATATATATATATATATATATATATATATATATATATATATATATATATATATATATATATGTATATATACAAAATCATCAATTGTTTACTAATCTATAACAAAATAATAAAATTGTAATTCCTAACACACTCACATTAGAGTAATCTAAAAATTAGTTGTTAGACGTTCCCTAACCTCCAGCCCACAATGTTTGCCATCAGACCACATAGGATGGGCAGTTGTTGAGCTCAATATAAAAAACACACTGTTACGCCCTGCTCGTCCATGTTTACATCCTGTCGGTCCATGTGCCTCTGTTTACGTTTCTCCTGTTTGTCATGTTGTCCTAGTTGTCAGTTGTACCAGGTGATAACTGGTACAGACAACCTGAAATCATATGTTGCCAAAAGTATTCGCTTGAGTGACGTCCCATTCTTAATCCATACCCTTTAATACGATGTTGGCCCAACCTTTGCAGCTATAACAGCTTCAACTCCTCTGGGAAGGCTCTCCACACGGTTTAGGAGAGTGTTTATGGGAATGCTGGACCGTTCTTCTAGAAGACCATTAGTGAGGTCAGACACTGATGCTGGACGAGAAGGTCTGGCTCACAGTCTCCGCTCTAATTCATCCCAAAGGTGTTCTATCAGGTTGAGGTCTGGACTCTGTGCATGCCAGTCAAGTTCTTCCACACCAGTGTACCTGTACACAGGTAGGTGAAGGTGGTGTTACAGTTTATCTGTACACAGGTAGGTGAAGGTAGTGTTACAGTTTATCTGTACACAGGTAGGTGAAGGTAGTGTTATAGTTTACCTGTACACAGGTAGGTGAAGGTAGTGTTACAGTTTATCTGTACACAGGTAGGTGAAGGTAGTGTTATAGTTTACCTGTACACAGGTAGGTGAAGGTAGTGTTACAGTTTATCTGTACACAGGTAGGTGAAGGTAGTGTTACAGTTTACCTGTACACAGGTAGGTGAAGGTAGTGTTACAGTTTATCTGTACACAGGTAGGTGAAGGTAGTGTTACAGTTTAACTGTACACAGGTAGGTGAAGGTAGTGTTATAGTTTACCTGTACACAGGTAGGTGAAGGTAGTGTTACAGTTTATCTGTACACAGGTAGGTGAAGGTAGTGTTACAGTTTACCTGTACACAGGTAGGTGAAGGTAGTGTTACAGTTTACCTGTACACAGGTAGGTGAAGGTAGTGTTACAGTTTATCTGTACACAGGTAGGTGAAGGTAGTGTTATAGTTTATCTGTACACAGGTAGGTGAAGGTAGTGTTATAGTTTATCTGTACACAGGTAGGTGAAGGTAGTGTTATAGTTTACCTGTACACAGGTAGGTGAAGGTAGTGTTATAGTTTACCTGTACACAGGTAGGTGAAGGTAGTGTTACAGTTTACCTGTACACAGGTAGGTAAAGGTAGTGTTGCAATTTACCTGTACACAGGTAGGTGAAGGTAGTGTTGCAGTTTACCTGTACACAGGTAGGTGAAGGTAGTGTAACAGTTTACCTGTACACAGGTAGGTGAAGGTAGTGTAACAGTTTACCTGTACACAGGTAGGTGAAGGTAGTGTTACAGTTTACCTGTACACAGGTAGGTGAAGGTAGTGTTACAGTTTACCTGTACACAGGTAGGTGAAGGTAATGTTAGGAGTCTTGCCCAAGGACTCTTATTGGTGGTCATCCAGGTGCAAAATAGAACCCCAGTCTACAACATGGAGGGCAACAGTGTAACCCACTACACTATACCAACCACAAGTCTGACCTGGTCAATTTCTCTAGAATGAAGCATTTCTCATCAATCAGGTGTGAATGACACCTCCAGTATTTAAACAAAATTGAGGAAGTTCAATGACTGGGGTCTCCGCCAACTGTCGAACAGCCCCAACATTCATATTACACAACAGCGAGGACAGACCAGCTGACCCAGAAGTCAGGGTGACTAATCCTTGTCTATATGTTTTGCTCCTAAAAGCTGGAAAACAGGTTACATGACACCCATTCTTCCATCTGAGTCACGTCCCCGGCGCTCAGAGTACTTCACAGACAGCCGCGATGATACACACAGACAAAAGTACGGGAGCCAAAGAGCTGATAGATCCATTACTTCGACTGCGCGCTGATCTTTCATCCTCGCTCTCCAGCGCAATATGTCACGCGCTCTTGAAATTGCAAAGCTCATGGATGGAAATGAGCTGCACAAAGCTAAGCGCCGCGCTCTTAAAGGCGATCCTCGCCCATCTCTTTCCTTCTTTCAGCCAAGAAAAAAAATTTAATCAGCGGGTTTGGCACATTATCAATACGCGCAGAGGAGGAGGGATGAAAGTCCGCCGCTGCTTTAATGGGGTCTTTATTAGAGGCGGCGGAGGATGTGTGAAAGTGACCTTTGTGCTCGAGGCGGGAGCACTTTCGCTCCCCGCTGTCATTAGCGCGCTTCGGTTCTTGAGGACGGGGATGAGTTAAAGTAGGGCAGTGGAGCAGAGAGACCTCTGAATGGCCACAGCTTCCAGAGTAAACACTGAGCAACGGTAAACAGCACCATCACCTCTTACGGTAAGAAGCTAAAAAAGCCCCCCGAGGGCTTCGTTTCATCAAATTACTCCAATTAGAACGATTAAAAATGGCTCACTTTGTTATTTAGCCTCAGTCCTGTCGTCTTTCGTATTCCAGGGCGGCGCTGAGGAGCGTCATTTTGTGCTTCATAACATCAATTTGACGCTGAGGAGAACATCCGTCCACGTGTGTTCATCAAAACTAGACTTTGGAAAGTTCCTCGGTGGACTTTTCCTGGTTCTTCGCTCTGCCGTGTTGGCCTTTGCTGCTCTTTCAGCTCAGGCAGCCATGCATGGACTTGTGAGATGTTCTTCTTCCTTTGAGCTGTCTAAATGTTCTCAAGTTCCACTGGCCTTGCTCTCAGTTCTCCTGTTCCCTCTCTCTCTTGCCTGCTGTCTTCTGTGAACCTGTGAATGCAAATGCTTCTGCTTTAAGCTGAAAGGCCTCAGAGTTTATGATACAGCAGCGAAAATGTGTGTTTTTTGGGGGAAATTCTGTCGAAACTGCATCAGAAGTTTTGATCG
This sequence comes from Megaleporinus macrocephalus, assembly GCA_021613375.1. Classification (NCBI taxonomy): domain Eukaryota; kingdom Metazoa; phylum Chordata; class Actinopteri; order Characiformes; family Anostomidae; genus Megaleporinus; species Megaleporinus macrocephalus. Next base: position 38,089,686 of record CM038720.1, read on the forward strand.
GTGCCACAGCAGTGCAGTCGCAGGCTGGAGGTGGGGGACCGGCCACCTGTTCAATCTCCTGGAAACATCAAGACATGATTGAAGTGCCCTTAAGCAAGACACCCAACCCCCAACTCCATCCGGGGTACTGTGGATAGGGCTGCCCACCACTCACTGCCCCCTAGTGTGTGTGTGTTATGTGGTGTGTAGACCTTCTCCATTATACACCTGCAGTAATCAAGACGCACTCCTACATACACCTGGACTAATATAGACCCTCTACTACATACACCTGGACTAATATAGACCCTGTCCAACTAACACCTGGACTAATATAGACCCTTTCCTACTAACACCTGTACTAATATAGACCCTCTCCTACATACACCTAGACTAATATAGACCCTCTCCGACACACACCTTGACTAATATAGACCCTCTTCAACATACACCTGGATTAATATAGACCCCTTTCCTACATACACCTAGACTAATATAGACCCTCCAACATACACCTGGACTAATATAGACCCTCTCCAACATACACCTGGACTAATATAGACCCTCTCCAACATACACCTAGACTAATACAGACCCTCTCCAACATACACCTGGACTAATATAGACCCTCTCCAACATACACCTGGACTAATATAGACCCTCCAACATACACCTGGACTAATATAGACCCTCTCCAACATACACCTGGACTAATATAGACCCTCTCCAACATACACCTGGACTAATCTAGACCCTCTCCAACATACACCTGGACTAATATAGACCCCCTCCTACATACACCTAGACTAATACAGACCCTCTCCTACATACACCTGGACTAATCTAGACCCTCTCCAATTTACACCTGCAGTAATCAAGACTTTCTTCAACATACACCTTGACTAATCTAGACCCTCTCCTACATACACCTTGACTAATATAGACCCTCTCCTACATACACCTGGACTAATCTAGACCCTCTTCAACATACTCCTGGACTAATATAGACCCTCTCCAACATACACCTGGACTAATCCAGACCCTCTCCTACATACACCTAACTAATAAAGACCATTTCCAACATACACCTGCACTAATCTACACCCTCTCCTACATACACCTGCACTAATCTACACCCTCTCCTACATACACCTGGATTAATATAGACCCTCTCCTACATACACCTGGATTAATATAGACCCTCTCCTACATACACCTAGACTAATATAGACCCTCCAACATACACCTGGACTAATATAGACCCTCTCCAACATACACCTGGACTAATATAGACCCTCTCCAACATACACCTAGACTAATACAGACCCTCTCCAACATACACCTGGACTAATCTAGACCCTCTCCAACATATACCTGGACTAATATAGACCCACTCCTACATACACCTAGACTAATATAGACCCACTCCTACATACACCTAGACTAATATAGACCCACTCCTACAAACACCTGGACTAATCTAGACCCTCTCTGAAGAAATGCGGGCATAAGGTTACATTTGTGGTGCACAATATAGCCTATGTTAGTTACCTAGTTACCGCTTACATCAAAATGTTTTCCTGTTTATGAGTAGATTCATGACCTTTTACGGTGCGGTTGATTAAGTCATGCTCATGCACTGCTATGAAAGATTGCTGTTTTGTCTGCAAGCAAGATTCACTTCCTCCCTTGAATGTATGAATACCCTGCCTTCCTGTCCATAGACGGACTCTGTATGAATAAACCACTTTGATCTTATCACTTTGGTTTGTCCATCTTTGTCTCAGAGACGTCTCTGCTATTCACCTGAGATTCCACAGACGAGCTACGAGGTCTTAGGAAAAGAATCCTAACACTCTCCTACATACACCTGACTAATATAGACCCTCTCTAACTTACACGTGCAGTAATCAAGACCTTCTTCATCACACACCTACAGTAATCTGGATCCTCTTCAACATACACCTGGACTAATCTAAACCCTTTCCTACATACACCTGCACTAATCCAGACCCTCTCTTACATACACCTGGACTAATCTAGACCCTCTTCAACATACACCTAGACTAATCTAGACCCTCTTCAACATACACCTAGACTAATCTAGACCCTCTTCAACATATACCTGGACTAATCTGAACCCCCTCCCATATACATCTGGACTAATATACATCCTCTCCAACATACACCTGGACTAATTTAGAACCTCTCCAACACACACCTACACTAATCTAGACCTTCCCCAACATAGACCTGGACTAATCTGGACACTCTCCCACATACACCTGGACTAATATAGACCCTCTTAAACATACACTACTTTGATGGAAAGTGTACAGTTACAATTGTTGCACTACTTCCTTAAATTCACTACCTGCTGCCAAGCGCTGTTCCCTGTTAGTCTATTATCTTATAGTATAGTATTTATTTACTTGTGTATTTAGGTTGTGTATATTTAATGTCTGGTGTACTTGTTGTATGTTCTGGCCTGTTTTACATTGTCGAGTATCTACACTCTATGTAGTTCTATCATTGTGCTGAACCTTGAGGCCTGAAGAACAACATTTTGTTTCTGTGTAAACTGGCTATATTAATGAAAATAATAAAAACGCTTCAGTTCTTTACTGCGTTGTGCTTTATTGTCTTTCAGGCACAGAATGCAGTGCTCCTTGTGCAGACTTGGCCACTTCTTGTGATAATAAAAGAAAGGAAAGTGGACAGTCGGGGACGGGAGAGCGCTCAATAGTGAATCCTTTCTCTCCAATATGACAGAGCCGTTCTCCTACTGCGAATTTCATTTGCCAGCCGCCGGGGCCCCCTCCCTCCCCCCTCTCTGTCTTTCCCTTTCTTCTTTTCATTCCCTCTTCACTCCGACTTTCCATCCCTGACCGGCCCATCTATCTCAGGCAGGCTGGTCTCCAGGGGGCGCTAGCTCCTTCTGATTTGAGCGCTGAGATCCGCCACTGTCAGAGCAGCCGTGCCAGCTGTCATGCCTCCCTGCACACAGTATTGAATCAAATCTGCTCCAGCGTGGGCAAATCTCATAAGCTCCCTGCCCATCTCCCGCCCGCGTCCCAGCCAGCGCCTTCGCTCCTTGTTAGACATAAATTTCACTGTCGGGCTGCAAAGTGTCCGGTAATTTCTCCTCTGCCATTCTGTTAAAGTTAGAGTTTCCAAACCTGGTCCGTTTCACTATTTAACCAATAGCAGGCGATACGGTGGTGCAGTGGTTTGCATCACAGCAAGACGATCCAGGTTTCCTCCCACAGTCCAAACACATGCTCGTTAGATTGATCCTCACTCTAAACTGCCTGTAGGTCCTGTGTGTCGGCCATGCGATAGATTGGTGACCTGTCCATGGTGTACCCTGCCTTGGCCCAATGACGCTGGGTTTGGCTCCTGCCCCCCGTGACCCTGGCTAGTGGGATAAAGAAGAAGATAATGGATGGATGAAATATACATATATATATATATATATATATATATATATATACATATATATATATATATATATATATATATATATATATATATATATATATATAAAATGTGTGTATATATATATATATATATATATATATATATATATATATATATATATATATATATATATATATATATATATGTAAATAAATGAGAGGTTTCTTCAAACGTACCTTTGCAAACAGTGTTTTACCTTGAGCACATCTTTGAACATGACATTTACCCAATAAAACCAGTCAGCGTGCGCGAGAGACCATCACGGTAACTTGTGGTCAGCTGTGCCCTAAAAGTGTAACAAAGGTACATAACGTAAAGCAAGAGAAACACTTTTCCGTTGTTTTCCGTGTTTTAGTTCTTAGTTGGGAAATGCTATATATGCTCTATTTCAAGCACACAAAGACTCTGAATATTAGATTTTATACTATATATTTAATATTTACCATGTGAACAGTAAGGCCAAGACTGGGCTCTGTAATTCCCTTTCACCTGATTTATACTCTGAACATGAAAAGAGGTTGTAGAGGGCAATTTAAGTGTTTTCAGTAATCAAGCTGGCGACCTGTCCATGGTGTATTTTAACAACTGTAAAAGTGATGCAGCTGACTAGCCAATAATTATAGACCTATATAATATAATATAATATAATTATAGACCTAATAATATAATATAATATAATTATAGACCTACTAATATAATATAATATAATATAGACCTACTAATATAATATAATATAATATAAAATAATATCCATCTATTATCTGCCGCTTAATCACGGGGTCATGGGGGGGGCTGGAGGCAATCCCAGGGTCATTGGGCGAAGGCGGGGTACACCATGGACAGTTGGGACACTCACTCCTGCGCTCACACCTACGGGCAATTTAGAGTGACCAATCAACCTAACATGCATGTCTTTGGACATGTGGGAGGAAACCTAGAGGAAAAGATTTCAAACAGAGACTCTTTTCTTTGGTATTTAGTTTATTGAACTGTAAATACTGTTTGATTAGAGGAGGATGGATCTTCCCTTGTGTGTCTTGGTTGCTTATACAATGACAGAGCGGGTCAGCGGATGCTGAGGAGCATAGTGCACAGAGCCTGTATGATGCTGGCCCTCCCGAAGATTCTGCATACTTAATTAATTTCAGATGTTTACTGCCTCACAAACACTGAGCTCCTCTCTCACACTAGTAGATCACCACTGTAGCTCCTAGCAGCTGCTACTGACATTCAGAATGATTGACTGTGATAAACTAACCACTCGCTGGATTCATTTCTTCACACACCTTTTCTCACATCGCTGCTCTGACACGAGTCTAACAGCTTTCTTGCTTCTTCCCTACATACAGTAATACCTGTAAAGCAGCACGCAGCTATATTATTATTGTTTTTTTTGCTTTCTGCCAGATCAACTATCAACTCCGTTCCAACTCCAGATTGTCTGGTCTGATTGTGTGATTCAGGCTTGTGTGCAGCTTTTTGATGGGATGCACAGATTCTGGAAAACAACAGATTTATTCCAGAATTTTTCCCCATAGAGAATGAATAGAATGGAAAAGTGCACACCAATCTACTGAACTTCTGCTCGACCCACAGACACCGTTTTACATACACTGACTAAGAGCAGACCCTCGACCACGACTGCAGTGTTGGTTTGACCCACACTCATCTGTTTGTTGTTTTTTTCCATCCCTTCTTTTTTCCCCATAGAGTCACATTCATTTTCAGACACACCCAAACCTCATGGTTTCATTTAACCTACTGCTTCCAAACTGCCTCAACTCACTCAGAGGAGACCTCCAACCTCTAATCCACAGACATACTGACCCGCACTCCTCTATTTATTGTTTATTCATCCCTTGTTTCTCCCATAGGGTCCCATTTATTTTCTGCCAAAAACAAAACATTACGGTTTTGTTTAACCTACAGCCTCCAAACTGCCTCAACTCACTCAGAGGACACCCCCAACCTCTAATCCACAGACATACTGACCCGCACTCCTCTATTTGTTGTTTATTCATCCCTTGTTTCTCCCATAGGGTCCCATTTATTTTCTGCCAAAAACAAAACATTATGGTTTTGTTTAACCTACAGCCTCCAAACTGCCTCAACTCACTCAGAGCAGATCCTCAAACACTAATCCACAGACATACTGACCCGCACTCCTCTATTTGTTGCTTATTCATCCCTCGTTCCTCCCATAGGATCCCATTCATTTTCTGCCAAAAACAAAACATTATGGTTTTGTTTAACCTACAGCCTCCAAACTGCCTCAACTCACTCAGAGCAGATCCCCAAACCTCTAATCCACAGACATACTGACCCGCACTCCTCTATGTGTCGTTTACGTGCAACCATCCTGCATTTTCCTGCAGAAATGCCCTCTTTTAGTTGTATATCTTATTCTTACTCCTGTACTTGTTTTGCTATCTGGCATTAACAGCATGAATCTGGTTTCTTCTTCCTGCTCTAAGGGAGTTTTCCTGCCACTGCCGCTCCCAGCTTCCTCATTGTGGCCTCAAACCCGGATGTTCTGCAAAGCTGCTTGGTTGTAATAGGCACAAATGAGTAAATCTTGATTTGCCTCGACTTGAAATGTAAAGTAAAACAGCACAAAGTATTAAAAGCACGTGTCCTACTATAGAGTAACGGCCTCGTCTGTGATTCATTTGTTTTAAATTCATAAATAAATCAAAGAATGTTAAAAATCAAACAGTTGTTGGAGATTTACAACAGAACACAACACTAAATAATTCATTCAGTTCTGTTTAAGTGCTGTTATGCCACTTAGTGTCAAGTCAGAGAGCGGCTTTTCTAATCACGTGGGTGAGCAGCCCCAGAAACGCTCCCCCGAATCACCTCCACAAATTTTAATCCGACAGAGAAGCTAAATAAATCATTAGATAATTATTTTCCCTGATTAACGTCGTCCTCTTCTAATTCCCAGCCAACACTCGCAGAACAGATGTGTTACAGATGTGCTACCGGAACTCCACTGTGTGCACAACCTGCTTTGTGTTCTGATTGTCTTATATAAAGCAGTCTGATTACACAGTCGGTGTCAGACTTGCTGTGTCCTTGTTTAAAGGGCTCATATCATGAAAAGAAAATAAATTCCCTCACCTTTTTTTAACCCTTTAATGCCTGACCCACAAGGCTTACTCTTTAAAAATTTAGTGTTTATTAGACCTCCAATAAACAACTTTAACAACAATAATAATAATACAAATAATAATAATTAATACTAATACATTATTTATAAAAAAAAACAACTGATTATTCTTTGAAAAGTGTTTTTTTAAGCCTTATAAATTTAAGCCAATAAATAATGAATAAATAAATAAAAAATGAATAATAATAATAATAATAATAAATTAATAACAATAACAACTGATTGTTATATAAATAATAATAATAACAATAATAATAATAATAATATAATTAATAATAATAAATAGTAATACATTCCTTATAAAAAAACAACTGATTATTCTTTGAAAAGTGTTTATTAGGCCTTCAATAAATAATGCATAAATACATAAATAAATACAATAAATACTAATAATACATTAGTAACAATAACAACTGATTGTTACATTAATAATAATAATAATAATAATAATAATAATAATAATAATAATAATAATAATAATAATGATAATAACTCTTTGCATACATGAGTTTTGTTTTCTATCATATTTGGTACATCTGGAATTTAGTACGCTTCTCCTGTGGTTCTGCAGGAAGGGTCCAATAAAGGGGGCGCTGTTTCGATACACAAGGACCCAGTGCACCTATGCTGCACTGATCATATAGGAGCTACACTTACAGACTGTAGTTCATCTGATTCTCTGTATCCTTTATTACTCTGTTCTTTAATGATCAGGACCCCCACAGGACCACCACAGAGCAGATACTATTAGGGTGGTGGGTCATTCTCAGCACTGCAGTGACACTGATGTGGAGGTGGTGGGTCCACTCACTGTCCACTCTATTAGACACTCCTACTACTTGCTGGTCCACCTTGTAGATGTAAAGTCAGAGACAGTAGCTCATCTGCTGCTGCACAGTTTGTGTTCCTCTAGTTCTTCATCAGTGGACACAGGACGCCGCCCACAGGACACTGCTGTCTGGATAGTTTTGGTTGGTGGACAATTCTCAGTCCAGCAGTGACACTAAGGTGCGCAAAACTCTGATACACTCACACCAGCGCAACACGCACTAACACACCACCACTCTGTGGTGGTCCTGTGGGGGTCCTGATCAATAAAGAACAGAGTAATAAAGTATACAGAGAATCAGATGAACTACAGTCTGTAAGTGGAGCTCCTGTATGGTCAGTGGAGCTGATACAGTGGACAGTGAGTGTAGATACAAGGAGGTGGACTAAATGGGGTACTCATGTTAATGTAATAAGCAGTGTTTCAGATTAAACAGGTTTTTAATAGGGTACAATACAGGGCAGCCAATCAGAGCAGACCTTGTTTACATACAGTCGCTGGGCTTAAATGTCATGTTTGTTGATGATGTAAGTCAAAATAAGTTAACACATCCTCTAGAGAGCACAGGCTTTACTGTCTATACACTGCTTTACAAATAACTACTGCTGAATTGAAAAATAAATAAATAAATAAATAAATAAAATGAGGCCAGTGCAAAACATATAGAGTATATAAACATATATATATATATATATATATATCCCTCTAATGTGTTAATCTCAGTAAATAAACAGAGATTTTGGCAGAAAACGCCATATGTAAGTGTGTTGACCCACAAAACTTGTCATTTGGCCGAGCGGGTCTGCATGCGACTGTAACGAGATTTCAAATAAACAGGTTGAGAAGTGGCTTGAAGTGAGATCACAGCTCGAGATACGGCTGAAGGAATGTTGACACATCATATTCGACAGTGCTGGCAGGGGAATATTTTATGCTAATCATTTCCAGACTGCGCTGAGGGAGGGCTGCGTTAGAGGACAGCGCTTGGTCCCTGGCCAGCGGTAGCTGGAGGGTGATGAGATGTGGTCAGAAGCGGGCAGCAGGTCTCTAGGGCTTCTCCGTGTCCTGTTAAGGCCCTTTGTAAATGTCCCAGCGCTGAGGCCATTCATTTACAGGCCGTAGCCTCTTTAACAGCTGACAGCAGGACCCAGGGGAGGATCAGAGACCGCCGCTCTGCCTGCCTACTCACTTAATCACAGCCCCAACTATACAAGGCTGACTGTGCGCACACACACAGAGCTCACACACACACACCACACACACACAGCTCACACGCTGGAGATGGAGCAGATTTAATAATATAATATACTATAATATACATAAAACCCACCAATCAGACTATTTCAGTATATGGTTTCTGTCCAATGAAAAACTAGTATTAGAACAGAAACACTTATTATTTTTAGTGTAGGTGAATGTGAGGAGGTTTTATTCCAAGCTGTTTTGGAGCATTTCTATTGGTCCAATTATTAAATAACATTCACACAACATAAAGGGCATGAGTTGCGCGTACACAACATTGAAAATCCAGAAAAATAGAGATTGATGATATTTTTTAACCAATAGAAGACGCAGCTGTTGCTGATGATAAAATAACAGTGTTGTTTAATGAGTTAATTGTCAGGCTCAGCTTGTTAAAACCGGTAAAAGAGTCTATAAAAAGCACCGATTCTGAACTCTCAGTCAGTCACACAGTGTAAAAAATCTTTAATAAATGATTTAAATGTAATGGGATGCTTAAAGTCGTGGGCTGAAAGTTAGGGATCAGGTCTTGTGACCGGAAGGTTGCCGGTTCGATCCCTGGGACATGCAGGCCATGACTGAGGTGCCCTTAAGCATGGCACCTAACCCCAACTGCTTCCCAGGCGCCGTGAATAGGGCTGCCCACTGCTCTAGGCACATGTGCTCACTGCCCCCTAGTGTGTGTGTTTTCACTAGTGTGTGTATATGTGGGTGTTCCACTGCCCCCTAGTGTGTGTATGTTCATTAGTGTGTGTATATGTGGGTGTTTTACTGTCCCCTAGTGTGTGTGTTTTTACTAGTGTGTGTATATGTGGGTGTTCCACTGCCCCCTAGTGTGTGTATGTTCATTAGTGTGTGTATATGTGCGTGTTCCACTGCCCCCTAGTGTGTGTATGTTCATTAGTGTGTGTATATGTGGGTGATTTATTGTCCCCTAGTGTGTGTGTTTTTACTAGTGTGTGTATATGTGGGTGTTTCACTGCCCCCTAGTGTGTGTATGTTCATTAGTGTGTGTATATGTGGGTGTTTCACTGCCCTCTAGTGTGTGTATTCACTAGTGTGTGTATAGATGGGTGTTTCACTGCCCTCTAGTGTGCGTATTCACTAGTGTGTGTAAATGTGGGTGTTTCACTGCCCCCTAGTGTGTATGTTCACTAGTTTGTGTAAATGTGGGTGTTTCACTGCCCCCTAGTGTGTATGTTCACTATTGTGTGTATATGTGGGTGTTTCACTGCCCCCTAGTGTGTATGTTCACTAGTGTGTGTAAATGTAGGTGTTTCACTGCATAGATGGGTTAAATGCGGACTTTTATTTTGCCCTTTTGTTCCCACCTGGCTATTTGTACTTCCTGGTGCTGCTCCTTCTTTTAAATGGCCAATCAGTAAAATAGCTTTTCCCACATTAGGCGTGTTCGAGATACAGCTGCGTCTGGCCTTGGTGGTCAGCGAGAGCAGCTGGACGCTGTTGGGGGAGATATATAAGATATATTATATATATAAGACCCTCAACTCGGACAGATGCCGCCTGCAGCCCACATGAACAACGGCATGAAAATAGAAATATGTTGAATACTGTATGAAAATGAACTGTCCTGCTACTAGATATGATATTATTAGTGTAAATATGAGGTATTTAAAGAGTTTTAGAGGAGATATATATTTATATAAGAGATTTAGAGGAGATATATATTTATATAAGAGTTTTAGAGGAGATATATAAATGTTTGAGTCGAGGAACTGAGATGAGGAACTAAGTCGAGTCAGACGCCGGATCAGCAGTGTTTTCTTATTTAATTCCTTCAAAATTCATTTCATTTTGTACAGATTTGAGTGTGTGAGGACTTTTATTTTGCCCCTCCTGGCTATTTGTAGTTCCTGGTGCTGCTCCTTCTTTTCATTGGCCAATTTTGTAATGCTGTAAACTAAAAATCTGACATATATATATATATATATATTTTAACACAGATTTTTATTTTTCTACATCATTTAAACACAACAGCCACCATTTACATTGTATGAGAATTTTATAAATGGACCAATAGCCAATAGAAAAGCTTCCATTGACGCAGTGAACCTCATCAGCACTGATTAGTCTGTGTGTGGTGAATGTGTTTGATCACTGTTTCTACGTCGGCGTGGAAACAGTAGATGCAGAGATTCTGCTAGGAGTTATTGTTGGAGGAGTAAAGTCCTCTGCTAGAAGGAGTAATGGAGGAGATAAAGAGACGAATGGGCCTGTTTCACCTCCTCCTGCTATCTAGCTTTGAGGCATCTCCCCCACCGCTCTGTTTGTGTAAGAGCTGCTCTCCTGGGGGCTCGTCCTAATGACAACGTGATTACATTACTCTGTCTCAGTCTGCCTACTCACATGCTCACTGTGACTGCTCCTCACATGCTCGCTGATTACTTTTTGTCTCACATGTACCATCAGTCATTCCTTCATTCCGTCCTTTTACCCTGTCTGCCTCTCATTTCTCTGTTATTCATTATTATTTTTATTTATTATTAAATTTAATTATTTATTTAAACAGCCAAATCATTAAGGACACATTCTTATTTACAGTGGTGGCCTGGAAAGCAGAGGAGACAAACTTGAGACATCAACACAATATAATATTATTAATAATACTACTACTACTAATAATAATGATAATAGTAATAAAAAAAAGTTAATGAGTTATTAAAGGTTTTTCAGAGGCAGAAAACAAAGAAACAGGTTACTGACTAAACTAAGATCTTTAAACCAGGCTTCTCTGCTGGAGGTTAACATAAATTACTTACTCACTGTACAATAGGGGGCGCCAGTACAGAACAGCTGCTGTTTGCAGTCTGTGGAAGTTTAATGAATGGACCAATAGAAACGCTCCATCACTTCTAATAAAACCTCTTTAAACTTACACTGAAAGTCCAGGATGTTCAGTCTCTCCTGTGCAGTTACTATTTTAGAAAGATTTGTTTTTCTAACAATATTTAGAAGATCTCTCTCTCTCTTTCTTTCTCTCTTTCTTTCTCTCTCTGTCTCTTTTCTTTCTTTCTTTGTCTCATTTCTTTCTTTCTCTCTGTCTCTCTTTCTTTTTCTTTCTTTCTCTCTATGTATGTCTCTTTTTCTTTCTTTCTCTCTGTATGTCTCTTTCTTTTTCTTTCTTTCTCTCTATGTATGCCTCTTTCTTTCTTTCTTTCTTTCTTTCTATGTATGTCTCTTTTTCTTTCTTTCTCTTTGTATGTCTCTTTTCCTTCTTTCTCTCTGTATGTCTCTTTCTTTTTCTTTCTTTCTCTCTATGTATGTCTCTTTTTCTTTCTTTCTCTCTGTATGTCTCTTTCTTTTTTTCTCTCTATGTATGTCTCTTTTTCTTTCTTTCTTTCTAGGTATGTATCTTTTTCTTTCTTTCTCTCTGTATGTCTCTTTCTTTTTCTTTCTTTCTCTCTATGTATGCCTATTTCTTTCTTTCTTTCTTTCTTTCTATGTATGTCTCTTTTTCTTTCTTTCTCTCTGTATGTCTCTTTTCTTTCTCTCTGTATGTCTCTTTCTTTTTCTTTCTTTCTCTCTATGTATGTCTCTTTTTCTTTCTTTCTCTCTGTATATCTCTTTTTCTTTCTTTCTCTCTATGTATGTCTCTTTTTCTTTCTTTCTATGTATGTCTCTTTCTTTCTTTCTCTCTTTATGTCTCTTTCTTTTTCTCTATGTATGTCTCTTTTTCTTTCTTTCTCTCTGTATATCTCTTTTTCTTTCTTTCTCTCTATGTATGTCTCTTTTTCTTTCTTTCTATGTATGTCTCTTTCTTTCTTTCTCTCTGTATGTCTCTTTCTTTTTCTTTCTTTCTCTCTATGTATGTCTCTTTGTCTTTCTTTCTCTCTGTATGTCTCTTTCTTTTTCTTTCTTTCTCTATGTATGTCTCTTTTTCTTTCTTTCTTTCTATGTATGTCTCTTTTTCTTTCTTTCTCTCTATGTATGTCTCTTTTTCTTTCTTTCTCTCTGTATGTCTCTTTCTTTTTCTTTCTTTCTCGATGTATGTCTCTTTTTCTTTATTTCTCTCTGTATGTCTCTTTCTTTTTCTTTCTTTCTCTATGTATGTCTCTTTTTCTTTCTTTCTCTCTGTATATCTCTTTTTCTTTCTTTCTCTCTATGTATGTCTCTTTTTCTTTCTTTCTATGTATGTCTCTTTCTTTCTTTCTCTCTTTATGTCTCTTTCTTTTTCTCTATGTATGTCTCTTTTTCTTTCTTTCTCTCTGTATATCTCTTTTTCTTTCTTTCTCTCTATGTATGTCTCTTTTTCTTTCTTTCTATGTGTGTCTCTTTCTTTCTTTCTCTCTGTATGTCTCTTTCTTTTTCTTTCTTTCTCTCTATGTATGTCTCTTTGTCTTTCTTTCTCTCTGTATGTCTCTTTCTTTTTCGCTCTTTCTCGATGTATGTCTCTTTTTCTTTCTTTCTCTCTGTATGTCTCTTTCTTTTTCTTTCTTTCTCGATGTATGTCTCTTTTTCTTTCTTTCTCTCTGTATGTCTCTTTCTTTTTCTTTCTTTCTCTATGTATGTCTCTTTTTCTTTCTTTCTTTCTATGTATGTCTCTTTTTCTTTCTTTCTCTCTATGTATGTCTCTTTTTCTTTTTTTCTCTCTGTATGTCTCTTTCTTTTTCTTTCTTTCTCGATGTATGTCTCTTTTTCTTTATTTCTCTCTGTATGTCTCTTTCTTTTTCTTTCTTTCTCTATGTATGTCTCTTTTTCTTTCTTTCTTTCTATGTATGTCTCTTTTTCTTTCTTTCTCTCTGTATGTCTCTTTTTCTTTCTTTCTCTCTGTATGTCTCTTTTTCTTTCTTTCTTTCTATGTATGCCTATTTCTTTCTTTCTTTCTTTCTTTCTATGTATGTCTCTTTTTCTTTATTTCTCTCTGTATGTCTCTTTCTTTTTCTTTCTTTCTCTATGTATGTCTATTTTTCTTTCTTTCTTTCTATGTATGTCTCTTTTTCTTTCTTTCTCTCTGTATGTCTCTTTTTCTTTCTTTCTCTCTGTATGTCTCTTTTCTTTCTCTCTGTATGTCTCTTTCTTTTTCTTTCTTTCTCTCTATGTATGTCTCTTTTTCTTTCTTTCTCTCTGTATATCTCTTTTTCTTTCTTTCTCTCTATGTTTGTCTCTTTTTCTTTCTTTCTATGTATGTCTCTTTCTTTCTTTCTCTCTTTATGTCTCTTTCTTTTTCTCTATGTATGTCTCTTTTTCTTTCTTTCTCTCTGTATATCTCTTTTTCTTTCTTTCTCTCTATGTATGTCTCTTTTTCTTTCTTTCTATGTATGTCTCTTTCTTTCTTTCTCTCTGTATGTCTCTTTCTTTTTCTTTCTTTCTCTCTATGTATGTCTCTTTTTCTTTCTTTCTCTCTGTATATCTCTTTTTCTTTCTTTCTCTCTATGTATGTCTCTTTTTCTTTCTTTCTCGATGTATGTCTCTTTTTCTTTCTTTCTCTCTGTATGTCTCTTTCTTTTTCTTTCTTTCTCGATGTATGTCTCTTTTTCTTTCTTTCTCTCTGTATGTCTCTTTCTTTTTCTTTCTTTCTCTATGTATGTCTCTTTTTCTTTCTTTCTTTCTATGTATGTCTCTTTTTCTTTCTTTCTCTCTATGTATGTCTCTTTTTCTTTCTTTCTCTCTGTATGTCTCTTTCTTTTTCTTTCTTTCTCGATGTATGTCTCTTTTTCTTTATTTCTCTCTGTATGTCTCTTTCTTTTTCTTTCTTTCTCTATGTATGTCTCTTTTTCTTTCTTTCTCTCTGTATATCTCTTTTTCTTTCTTTCTCTCTATGTATGTCTCTTTTTCTTTCTTTCTATGTATGTCTCTTTCTTTCTTTCTCTCTTTATGTCTCTTTCTTTTTCTCTATGTATGTCTCTTTTTCTTTCTTTCTCTCTGTATATCTCTTTTTCTTTCTTTCTCTCTATGTATGTCTCTTTTTCTTTCTTTCTATGTATGTCTCTTTCTTTCTTTCTCTCTGTATGTCTCTTTCTTTTTCTTTCTTTCTCTCTATGTATGTCTCTTTGTCTTTCTTTCTCTCTGTATGTCTCTTTCTTTTTCGCTCTTTCTCGATGTATGTCTCTTTTTCTTTCTTTCTCTCTGTATGTCTCTTTCTTTTTCTTTCTTTCTCGATGTATGTCTCTTTTTCTTTCTTTCTCTCTGTATGTCTCTTTCTTTTTCTTTCTTTCTCTATGTATGTCTCTTTTTCTTTCTTTCTTTCTATGTATGTCTCTTTTTCTTTCTTTCTCTCTATGTATGTCTCTTTTTCTTTTTTCTCTCTGTATGTCTCTTTCTTTTTCTTTCTTTCTCGATGTATGTCTCTTTTTCTTTATGTCTCTCTGTATGTCTCTTTCTTTTTCTTTCTTTCTCTATGTATGTCTCTTTTTCTTTCTTTCTTTCTATGTATGTCTCTTTTTCTTTCTTTCTCTCTGTATGTCTCTTTTTCTTTCTTTCTCTCTGTATGTCTCTTTTTCTTTCTTTCTTTCTATGTATGTCTCTTTTTCTTTCTTTCTCTCTGTATGTCTCTTTTTCTTTCTTTCTCTCTATGTATGTCTCTTTTTCTTTCTTTCTCTCTGTATGTCTCTTTCTTTTTAGACAGAGACTTTCTCTCTGTATGTCTCTTTCTTTTTCTTTCTTTCTCTCTGTATCTTTTCCCTTTTCTTTCTCTGTCTTTTCTTTTCTTTCTTTCTCTGTCTTTTCTTTTTCTTTCTTTCTCTCTGTCTCTGTCTCTTTCTTTTTTTCTCTCTGTCTATCTGTCTCTTTCTTTCTTTCTTTCTTTCTGTCTCTCTCTCTTTCTTTCATTGTCTTTCTCTCAGTCTCTGTCTAATTCTTTTTTCTTTCTCTCTCTGTCTCTTGGTCAATCTATTCTTTCTTTCTTTCTTTCTTTCTTTCTTTCTCTGTCTCTCTCTGACTCGAAGTGGAGAGGCCATCTCTCTGTACCTGAGGGGGTGCGACCCTCATGGAGGCTCCTTTATAAAAGCCCTCTTCCCAAACGTTCAGGAGACCCCCAGTGGAGGATCCTACATTCTGCTGTACCCACTAATGATTTTGTGGCTGGGTTTAACTCTGCTGTTAAGTACCGTGTCTTCTGTAATAGCCCTGATTTTGTGTTTTACACCTTCTCTGCTCACAACTGGTCCTCTGTTTGCGGTCCTGGGCCAAGCGTTCAGTGGGCTAGGGTTCGGTTTCACCTGCGCAGGTGCGGGTTCTGTAAAGCTCGGAGGATTAAATATACTTTGGCCAATTTTGTTAATAGGACAGTCAAAAAATGTAGTATGGAAGTGTTTGGAAGAGGTCTGAGGGACGGCACGTGGACGTGGTAAAGCTTTTCCAGACTTTAGTAGAGTCACGTCTACGGGTAGATTTTGAGTTTTATTGATACACTCAGAATATTCACACGTTTGAAGATAAGTGATGTATAGACGGAAGCTTTGCAGCTGTTGATGACACAGGCATGTTCAGTTTTCACTGGTGAAATATTAAATATTAAGTGCGGACCACTAAGGCAGGGCAAGGCGGGGGAACTCCGAGAAACTTGGGGCTGGAGTTCTGGGTGGCTTCTGCTGCTAGGTTTTGAAGCCAGACCCCCCTTTTTTTTGCCAAGCGAAGAGTGCGTAAGATTTTGGAAGAGCTGGAGGAGCTGGGGTGTGAATTTCGTCACGAGAAGGTGAGGGCAGAGGAGTGGTTTATATAGAGCGTGTAATGATGGAAGGGAGGAGTTTGGGCGTGGTCCTTCTCCCAAACTTAAGATATTTCATAACTTCATTTAATGATTTTTTTATATTAATCTGATAATGAATCATTGTGAAAGCTATTTTCTGGGTTTTAACAGCTTATGTTTTTAAATAATGTTTAATGAAGGGGGTATAAAGTCAAAGTCTCTCTCTGTCTCTGTTTCCATCTTTCAGTCAATCTCTGTCTCTTTCTCATTCATTCATTCATTCTTTCTTTCTCTCTCTCAGTCTGTCTGACTCTCTCTTTCTATGTCTGTGTCTCGCTCTCTCATTCTCTCTCTGTCTCTTTCACTGCCTGTGTCTTGCACTCTCTCTCTGTCTTTCTTTCATTCTTTCTTTCCCTCGGTTAAGCCCCCCTACCTCCACCTGAGCCCTCTTTGATCAGTGCAGTTCTCTGCTCTTAATTGCTCGAGTGTGGAGATGGTGGTGAGCGTTCTCTGTAAACTCTATTTGAGTTTTCACCTGCTTTTCCTAAATTGGTTTGTTTCTACGCAACCGTAATTACCAGCTTGCATTAATTTGAGAAGAAGCTTTGAAATGGATTTCGCTACTTAATTAAAGTCTGCTTGCGCGTCCCGCTCGCTCTGGAGATTGAATTGACCCCCAAGATGTGTGGGCCCACCACCACTGTCTTTGAACAATTTCCGGGTTTGGCTCCACGCGTAGCGGCTCTAATTGAAAGTTAATGCGAGGCCTTGCGACGGCCGCACGCTCAGGAAAGGAGAAACGGAACAGTCCCCTGATAGTGTGAACTCAGTAATCACAGTTCTTACTCTTAGTCCAGGACGGGGAACTGCTCTGGCCTGCGAATGCACGCGAGAGCCTGTGTTTATCCCACTCACAATCCTTGATCGGTCTCAAAAAGCTGTAATCTTTCTCTTGGGAGACATCTTGCTGGGTCTTCTGCTCCCGTTCCCAACCTCCCTGTTTCTGAACGGCCAAGGTGACTCTCCCGCCTCGCCTCGATAACAGTTTCCCAAAACAGGCACTCTGCAAGAACCGGAGCGTTTTATAGGAAAGCTATACTCTTGTGTCAGAGAGTGTCAGTTGCATAACAGCTCAGCTTTTGTTACTGGAAACATTAACGGGGGGTCTGGCTGTATCCCACTGCCCCGTGAATCAAAACAGGGTCACAGGGTCCGTATGAAAACGTCCTATGAGATTTGCCCTTGAGCAGGTATTTAAACACAGGTCACTACTGGGCAGAGCGGTCAAAGTACCGGGACATGACACGGCTTCATACAGCCTTTCATCACGTTTATAATCTCTTTCATTCTTTCTTTACAGGCCCCCAATCATCAGGTTCCGCCCCCCAGGGCCATAAACGCTTAGTGGATTCCTACATGGGTGGTCAGGGAATTTTTTTACAATGTCACTGAAGGTTACATGAAGGTATGTAGCACCACGATTCTAGCATTCTAACTGCCGTTTTGGGCACGTAACCCCTATAAAATAAATAAATAAATATATATATATATTTCCTATGAATGGATTTTCCTAGAAGGAGTGTGTAGATACCATTTACAATCATACAAGTTAAATATACAGTACTGTACAAAGGTTTTAGACACTTGAGGACATTATAATATTTAAAAAGCAGACAGGAAGCTTTTATTTACTCAGTAAACACTTTATTATTTAAATATTAAACAGTATTAATAGAGTAAGTAGTGCTTTTCCATACGTCAGTGTGTTTATTTAACCCTTTCCAAGCTTCTCCTAAACAACCCAGTATTATAAACAGTTCTCATCTAATACCTGCTTTGACTGCTCAGTACTTCATTAAGCTAAATCAAGATTACTGCTGAAGGAACTGAACACATTCATACAATGTCTGGGGCGTCCAGGAGAAATCTGGAATAACTTTGTTCTTCAAACTGGAGCTCAAGATCTGATCTACTTCTCTATCAATAACATATTCATGTTACTTTGTATTGTATGTAAGATTATTTATATCTGTTCTAATCAGATCTGCTGTTCTTACTGGTAAAAATACACTTACTGATCAGAAAAGAGTTGCGTTTTGGTCTTTCGTCTACATGCATACTGTGTTTTAAGTCTCTGAAAATTGTGAAAAAAGCTTTTAAACAATGAGTCAGTGATGCTGCTTCTTTACAATGTCACTGAAGGTTTTATGAAGGTATGTAGCAACCTATAAAATTAATATACACTACTCAAAAGTTTAGGATCACTTTAGAATTTTATTTCATGCAATTTTCATGCAATTCACAAACAATATTGTTGTTTTCACAATTAACGTAAGTGTATCAGATGATTTTTAAAGAATAAAAATGTTTGTATTAAAGTCTATTTTTGTATAGAGGCTTATTTTGCATATAGTCCTATTATCAGTAATTCTCAGTCCTCTGTCTAAATCTCCTGGTACGGCCGCCAATCCAAGTTAAGGATGTTATTGGACTAATTGGTTGTTAGGACACTCTTGCTCAATTGTGATGCACAGCTGAAAATCATTCCACTAATAAGTGAGTATAAAAGGGAACAACATTCTAGGTTAGTTTAGTATCTGAAGATCAGCAGTTGATGTCTTGCTGACCGACTCAAAATGACCAGAAAGAAACAACTTTCTTTAGAGACCCGTCAGTCCATTGTTGTGTTAAGGAAGAAGATACTCCATTAAAACAAGAAACTTTCACTGTGATCCCAAACTTTTGAGCGGTAGTGTATATATATATATATATATATATATATATATATATATATATATATATATATATATATATATATATATATATATATATATATCAATTACAATCATACATGTTAAATATACAGTACTGTGGAAAAGGTTTTAGACACTTGAAGACATTATTATATATAAAAAGCTATTTTGTTCCACACAGGAAGCTTTTATTTCCTTAGTAAACACTTTATTATTAAAATATTAGTTTAAAAATAGTGTAGTGTAAAAAGTGTAAAATAGTAGTGCTTTTACATACGTCAGTGTGTTTATTTAACCCTTTCCAAGCTTCTCCTAAACAACCCAGTATTATTTACAGTTCTCATCTAATACCTGCTTTGACTGCTCAGTACTTCATTAAGCTAAACCCAGTTGTATCCCCAGTTATTTCTGTTTTCACTGTGGAGCCAGTGGATTGTTCACATGGACCCAAGTTGCACACAGATTGGCCCCTTAGTGGCTCACACAGGGCCCGTTTTAAGCCAATGGATAAATCTTTGTGGGTGCCAAATGGGTTGCCTAAAGGAGACCCAACGGACCCATGTAAGGCTCACATTGACATGTTACCTGGGTGGTGAGCCAAAGTTGTTGTTTAGACTTTGTCATAATTGCCTGCAGGGGCCCTTCAGCATGTTTGTGCATCTTTATTTTAGCCAAGCCTGGACTCAAGAGCGGAGTCTGGAAACATAGAACTGCAATGGAATCTGACATAATTCTCTCCCTTAAATAAAGGTACTGAAGACATACCTTTGTGGGTACTCCTAATACTACAGTAGACGCATTATCATGCATTTTTATGGGGAATGAGAGGATCCAGATCCAGAACCTGGAAACGTTCTTACATCCAGTGCCAAAATATCATTGATCCATTGGGAGACTGACAAGGAGATGGAGAGAACAATTAACTGTGGCCAGTCGGTGCCCCTCAGGGGGAATTGAAATTCCCCAGCAGTTTCAGATCGCCATATCGCTCCCTCATCTCTAACCTCGAGCACACAGGGGAGGTACGAACACAACAGCTCATTTCTAACCAGCACTGGAGGGAGACCGTGAGTAGGGATGTGCACTTGCTGTTCGTGCAAGACGCCCAAGACACTGCCCGCTGGCACCCTCATACCATTACCTGTGCCTGTTCGTCCCTGGTCTTATATAGCTATTGATTTTGTCACAGACCTCCCCAGCTCCCTGGGTTCACCCATCATTTGAACTGTGATAGGTTCTCATGCAGTGTTAGCTGTCTGGAATGCAGGAAGGGAATGAATCTAAGACCTCATGCACGTTCTTAGAAATTAGACTTTTGCGAATACATTGGCGTGTCAGTAAACTCACTTTAGGGCAGGGGTCACTAATAGGCCGACCGCGGTATGGACCAGACGTTGTCCAATGCGGACCCAAACAGATAAACTATTGAGAATTATTTAATTTAGACTGTGTTTATTTCTTGTCTTTATGGTATAGGGGCTTTACGGCCCAGTGAACTCAGAGACCAAAGACGTGCACTGTAAGATCACCAAAGGCTCCTCAGCCAATCAGAGCTGTGCAGATTGGGGTGTGCGGCGTATGCACACAGGCGAGATATGAAGTAAGGAGCAGCAGCCGGAGACTAAAGCGAGTCAGAAAGAATAAGGAGCTCTAAAAACAGAAAAGTGAACAGAGAGAACTGAGTGTTTAACAGGAACGGTTCTGGAATGAACCTGCTCGTCTAGTTCTGGAGAATACCGCTCTGTTAAACCAACATGTTAATCTGTGAAGCTGAGTTAACAAGAAGACCGAGTTTTATTTACTTTCTCTATAAATAAACACTTTAAGATGCACTCTTTTCAAAAGCATTCTGTTCTTGTTTTTACTTAAAGGGAGAAAAAAACCTTTTTATTTTATTTGGAGCTTTATAAATTATTCAGTTCAGCATTTAAACAGTAAATATACTGAAATATACTAAACGGTATGTGTGGTGTGTTGGTGTTTCAGTAGCTGGTGGTATAAGATGCTGATAGACTACTGCAGTTTACAGGATCTGGCACTGAATCATAACACACGTTAGAAATTATGAAATGAGACTTATCAGTACATTCAGGAAGTGTTGCAGTGGAGTAAGACCTTCATCTGAGGACCTAACCAGCCAGTGGATTGGGTTTGGCTGTCAACAAGGGACTACTGGTTTGCTGAGGGGTGTAGAAAACAGAATGATATTACTTATAAACTTGATTTACCACTTTGCTAGTGGGTCTCTCGCTCACTACAAGGATTCCTCAACAAGCCTGGACCGCTGGATGAATCCTCTGCTAACAAGACGCTGCCCTCTCTGGTCAAGGTTGATAGGACCATGGTCTTCACTGCATCCTGGTTGCTGGACAGTGTCTTGTAAACTGAGAAGGTAATAGTCCAGAGGAACAAAGATGGGTCTTCATCTATGACATCCTGGATGTGGGATTGGTGGACAGTCTCCATGATCAACACCCAGGCAAGCATGCTTCTAACCCAAGGGGCCATCCCTGGACAAAGAATAATTGTTAATTGGTATTGAACATCCTCATAATGTTGGTCATGGACGTCTATCAGTCCAGGGTCATAAGAGCCTCTAGTAGCGTTTGCTGGTTCTTTGGCCTTCCTGGCTTTGTAGCTTCATACACTCTCTACACACATAGACTCCAACTCCCAGAATCCTTTGGGAGACCATGCGACTCCCAGACCCCTTATCACCTGATTACTGATGTGTTACACCTGGTCTGTTTAACCTGCTGTGTTTGCTTGTATCTCTGTGGAGTGTTGCTCCTGTTTGCTGATTGTATGTTTGGATTGTACTTTCCTGAGTGAGTAATCTAATCCACAGGCATCATTCTGTTTTACCACACTCAGATCTCACATCTCATCTTCATATCAAACTAAGTTGTATTAAATGCAGTGAATAAAGGTTAATCAGTATTATATGTTCCATTGTCCTAAGAAACCATGCGTTTCCAAAATAGTAGCTTTACAGCAGAAGCCAAAGATACTATTTTTCTTTAGTGTAAGTCGATATTAAGAGTTTTATGAGGCGTTTTGTAGCATTTTTATTGGTCCATTCATCATATAATTCTGTCACAATGTAATAATCATTTGTTTAACCATTAAAATTCACATTAATTGACGTACATCAAATATATATCATCGTTGTCCAATAAAAAAACAAGCCTCTTCAAAACGGCAACTTTACAGGAGAGACCAGAAACTAATAAATAATAATAATAATACATTTTATTTCAAGAAACTCAAAGACGCTTTACAAACAACACAATATAAGACACAATCGAATAAAATATATAGTAAACAAATGAAAGAAATAAAAAGTGGAGATGGGAACAAGCAGCAGAAGGGCATACACAAACAGAAAGAAATAAACTAAGAAAAGTACAAATGTACAAATATAAACAAGATATGACCTCACAGATTAAAAACAGATCTGAAAAGCTGGGTTATGAGGGGAGATTTAAATTTAGACAGATCTGAGCAGTCTCTTATGGATTTTGGCAGAGCGTTCCATAGGGAGGGCGCAGCTATGGAGAAGGCTTCATCACCCCAGGTCCGGTGCTTAGTCCTAACAGGGATGGATAGAAGATTGGCCTCAGAGGAATGAAAGCTGCGGGAAGGAGTGTGGAAATGGAGGAGGTCAGTGAGGTAGGATGGGGCCTGATTATGTCTTTACTTTATTATGCTTAAATGAAACTGTCTTTACTTTCAATGTAAGTCAATGAAGCCAGATTTTTCTGTTCACCGTGAAATTCAAAAATGACAAATTATTGTATTTGTCCTTCATTTAATTATTATGATCATAAACAGTCTCCAATTACTTTCTTGTGTTAATATAGAAGCAACCAAGACACAGGATTGTCTGCATCTCTAAAAAAACCCATACTTTTTATTCTGTGATTGTATTAATTGGGGATGTGACTGTAGTATCTCCCGAATCACTGGAAACTTTCTGTGCTCATAACATCTCCCATCCTGAATGACACGGTGCTCCTTACGCAGTCCTGTTTGCATTAAGCCTAAAGCACACACACATTTATTTATATATATATATATATATATATGTATATATATATATATATATGTATATAAGATAATCCTTTATTAGTCCCACAGTGGGGAAATTCACCGTGTTACAGCAGCAAAGGGATAGCAAGGCACTCAGTACAAAAATAGATAAATAAACAGTACAGTCTATACAACAATATAAATAATAAAAAGAGCTGATAAGATTGTATTTACAAATAATTGCATGTTGCTTAATTGCACAGGGGCATGAAAAATATTGCACATTGTTACACTGAAAAGATTCTATTATTCTGTAAGTGTGTAGAGTTAAGTGTATGTGTATATAGTCTGCTGTGTGTATGTGGTCTGCTGGGAGCAGTGTGTAGAGTTTAAGTGTGTGTGTGTATATAGTCCGCTGTGTATATGTGGTCAGCTGGGAGCAGTGTGTAGTGTTTAAGTGTGTGTGTATATAGTCCGCTGTGTGTATGTGGTCAGCTGGGAGCAGTGTGTAGAGTTTAAGTGTGTGTGTATATAGTCCGCTGTGTATATGTGGTCAGCTGGGAGCAGTGTGTAGAGTTTAAGTGTGTGTGTATATAGTCCTCTGTGTGTATGTGGTCTGCTGGGAGCAGTGTGCAGAGTTTAAGTGTGTGTGTATATAGTCCGCTGTGTATATGTGGTCTGCTGGGAGCAGTGTATAGAGTTTAAGTGTGTGTGTATATAGTCCGCTGCGTGTATGTGGTCTGCTGGGAGCAGTGTGTAGTGTTTAAGTGTGTGTATGTGGTCTGCTGGGAGCAGTGTGTAGAGTTTAAGTGTGTGTGTATATAGTCCGCTGTGTGTATGTGGTCTGCTGGGAGCAGTGTGTGGAGTTTAAGTGTGTGTGTATATAGTCCGCTGTGTGTATGTGGTCTGCTGGGAGCAGTGTGTAGTGTTTAAGTGTGTGTATGTGGTCTGCTGGGAGCAGTGTGTAGAGTTTAAGTGTGTGTGTATATAGTCCGCAGTGTGTAGAGTTTAAGTGTGTGTGTATATAGTCCGCTGTGTGTATGTGGTCAGCTGGGAGCAGTGTGTAGAGTTTAAGTGTGTGTGTGTATATAGTCCGCTGTGTGTATGTGGTCTGCTGGGAGCAGTGTGTAGAGTTTAAGTGTGTGTGTATATAGTCTGCTGTGTGTATGTGGTCAGCTGGGTGCAGTGTGTAGAGTTTAAGTGTGTGTGTATATAGTCTGCTGTGTGTATGTGGTCAGCTGGGTGCAGTGTGTAGAGTTTAAGTGTGTGTGTATATAGTCCGCTGTGTGTATGTGGTCTGCTGGGAGCAGTGTGTAGAGTTTAAGTGTGTGTGTATATAGTCCGCTGTGTGTATGTGGTCTGCTGGGAGCAGTGTGTAGAGTTTAAGTGTGTGTGTGTATATAGTCCGCTGTGTGTATGTGGTCTGCTGGGAGCAGTGTGTAGAGTTTGAGTGTGTGTGTATATAGTCTGCTGTGTATATGTGGTCTGCTGGGAGCAGTGTGTAGAGTTTGAGTGTGTGTGTATATAGTCCGCTGTGTATATGTGGTCAGCTGGGAGCAGTGTGTGTGTATATAATCCGCTGTGTGTATGTGGTCTGCTGGGAGCAGTGTGTAGAGTTTGAGTGTGTGTGTATATAGTCTGCTGTGTATATGTGGTCTGCTGGGAGCAGTGTGTAGAGTTTGAGTGTGTGTGTATATAGTCTGCTGTGTATATGTGGTCTGCTGGGAGCAGTGTGTAGAGTTTGAGTGTGTGTGTATATAGTCTGCTGTGTATATGTGGTCTGCTGGGAGCAGTGTGTAGAGTTTGAGTGTGTGTGTATATAGTCCGCTGTGTGTATGTGGTCTGCTGGGAGCAGTGTGTAGTGTTTAAGTGTGTGTATGTGGTCTGCTGGAAGCAGTGTGTAGAGTTTGAGTGTGTGTGTATATAGTCTGCTGTGTATATGTGGTCAGCTGGGAGCAGTGTGTGTGTATATAATCCGCTGTGTGTATGTGGTCTGCTGGGAGCAGTGTGTAGAGTTTGAGTGTGTGTGTATATAGTCCGCTGTGTGTATGTGGTCTGCTGGGAGCAGTGTGTAGAGTTTGAGTGTGTGTGTATATAGTCCGCTGTGTGTATGTGGTCTGCTGGGAGCAGTGTGTAGTGTTTAAGTGTGTGTATGTGGTCTGCTGGGAGCAGTGTGTAGTGTTTAAGTGTGTGTAGGAGGTCTGCTGGGAGCAGTGTGTAGAGTTTGAGTGTGTGTGTATATAGTCCGCTGTGTGTATGTGGTCTGCTGGGAGCAGTGTGTAGAGTTTGAGTGTGTGTGTATATAGTCCGCTGTGTGTATGTGGTCTGCTGGGAGCAGTGTGTAGTGTTTAAGTGTGTGTATGTGGTCTGCTGGGAGCAGTGTGTAGAGTTTAAGTGTGTGTGTATATAGTCCGCTGTGTATATGTGGTCAGCTGGGAGCGGGGTGAAGCAGCCTGTCACTGAAGGAGGTGCCCAGTGCTGCTAGAGTCTTATGCATTGGGTGGGAGTCATTCTCCAGCATGGATGCCAGCTTGGCTAACATCCTCCTGTCTCCTACCACCAGCACTGGGTCTAAGGGGCTTCCCAGGACAGAGCTGGCCCTTTTTATGAGTGATATATATATAACACATGTATATGTATGTATGTATAATGACCGTCTCTTGTTTATTCTGTTGTGTATGATCTTTGCGTGTTTACTCTGTTGTTTATCTCCTTGTTATGGTCACTGTTCACTCTGGTTTTCACTCTTGCTTTTTATCCTGGTATCCTATTTTTACTCACTATTTAGCTTAGTGGCTAAATACTGTACACACTGACTCACTCCTCCTTACTAAAACTACTTCACTCTTTAGTTGTGCAAGCGTCTGGTTCCTGAGTCCATGGTTAGAGTTATACAGTATAATGAATGAATATAAATACTGTCAGGCTACTTCTCAGTAGTACAGTTATAAAAAATAGATAAATGATGGTGCAGCGCCAGTCTACGCCAACACAAGACAATTTGCATATAACCAGTAAACACGAGATCGCTGGGATTAAAGTGCTAACAGCAGTTGGCATAAAGGTGTAGTTAGAATTCCATCTTTTTAGTATGCACTGATGGCAAGACATGCTAAAATAGCCAGGTTTGCAAATTAAGGAAGTGGTTGTAAACAGCAGATGTCTATTCAACAGTGTAGTGTGCAGGTAGTCAGCACAACAGCTTAATGTTCAGGGGGCAGCTTGCTCAAGTACAGGGAAGCTTAGATGATCGAGTATGTTTAAGTTCCAGTTAATGTATACAGTCCCATGAATCAGTGGATCTCCATGTGTGGAAATGCTGAGATGATCAGGACTAGAGATCAAGTTCTGGTAGATGCTGTCAGTGTGACCAGTTTAGAATGGCTGGGGTTTTGTGGGGTATGTGGAGAACGTTCACAGCTCTCTTCAGACATCTCTTGTTATAGTTCAAGGATTCAAGGAGACTTTGTCATTCGCAACACGTGGTACATGAGATGGAACAAAATTTCGAACGCAAGGTCCCAGTTTCCCCCAAATACAAATATCCAGTATCAGTAGCGAACCGTGACCCTTAAGCCCTGGCCCTCACCCCCAACCACCGTCTGAAAATAAACTAATGAACTGCAAGTCAAGAAACAAAAAATGAGAAAACAGAAATACAACAAACACCAACATCTGTACAACATAGATAACTTCAAAACAAAATAAGGTTCCTCCTTATAAATAACCGAACATCACACAGCTCCTTCAGAGGAACATGTAGACCACGCGGCCGAGGAGCATCACAATATCAAAACTCGAGCTCGCAAAAACACAGCGTGAAGATATAAAGCTGCACTTTTTAACATTTCATGCCCGTAAATGTTTCACTCCTGAGCGTAAATATAAAACTCGAGTTTTCAGAGGGGGTGTTTTTGACTGTTTGGGGGCGGGACATGGGCCGAACGCTATTGGCTGATGGCACCTGCAACAGTGTTCTCCTCTGTAGCGGTAGTGCTAGCTTCGGCTTCCATCATGACTAGAGCTAGCTAGCTGTTTCTCCAGCTACCGTTGCCACAGCGGCCGGAAATGATCATACGGTTAAGCCCGCCCACTTAGAGGGAAGATATGATTGGTCAGTTTTACTGTTTGAAATTGGTATGGTGCTGAATTAGAACTGCCTGGCCCCCTCTGTACATGAACAGCAGGACCACAGGCTCACAGGCTTCCACTTAACCCTTCACGCTCCAACACAGATTGAATAGACACATCTGAATAATTTATTTGCTGATATTTTTATAATTGTTTAGATGTGTAGATGTGATTGTCAAACTGTAAGTAGATAAAATAAAACTATATATATATATATATATATATGTGTGTGTGTGTGTGTGTGTTAAGAATATTTTAGGCCCTTTGAGAGGGCGTAGAGGGCCATGACGGTTCCCCACTGTCCAGTATAAAATATACAAGAGAAGGAAATACAATAACTAAAAAATAAATATAAAAAGTAGCAGCAACATGGATCGTGGGTAAAGGTTCAGTATGTACTGCAGTGTTATGAAAGCAGAAATGTTCTGGATAAAGTGGCCGTTTAAGAGTCTTGCAGCTGTTTCTGGAACGAAGCTGTGCTGGATGAGTGGGGTCCATCATGATGCAGGTTGCCCTCTACCTGCATCTGAAGGTGTAGATATCCAGGGTGGTGGGGAGGTTGACTTCGACAATCCTCTGTGCGGTCTTCATCACCCTCTGCAGAGCTTGCGTGGTATGGGTGGAAGAGTATCTGCGGCGATGCGCTGGGCAGTTTTTACCATCTTCTGCCGGGCCTTGCATTTGGCAGCTGTGATGTTGTCATACCAGACCTTGATTCAGTCAAGTTTATTTGTGTAGCGCTTTTTACAACGATGTTGTCTCAAAGCAGCTTTACAGAGTTTTGAAAACAGACAGTTACAACATATATCCCCCAGTGAGCAAACCAGAGGCAACAGTGGCTAGAAACACCTTCCTAAGACTGGAGGAAGAAACCTTGGGAGGAACCAAGACTCACAAGTGGAGACCCGTCCTCCTCTGGTCAAACAGTATTTACAGTTTAATAAACTAAACATCAAAGAAAAGAGTCTCTGTTTGAAATCTGGATAGCAAAGCTTTAGAAGCTGCACAGGTAGAGGCAGGCTCTGACTGAGGCAGTCTCTGGCTGAGGCAGTCTCTGACTGAGGCAGTCTCTGAATGAGTTTTTATGTAAAGTAGGCGTGAGCTGAAACCCCATCCTATCTCAATGGTGGCTCATCTAGATGGCACAGTGATATGATTCAGCTGGTTAGGATGATCTCCACAGTGAATCTACGGAAGTTGCAGACGAGTGGTTGAGGCAGGTAGACACTGCTCAGTCTTTGGAGGAGGTTGAGATGCTGTTGGGCTTTTTGACAATGTGTTATATGTTAAGTGACCAGATGCTGAGTGTGAGGGGGAAGGTGTGGTCACTCATCCTAACATTGTTGTCTCCAGGTGAGGACGTTCATAATCCAGCTGTACAATGTATGTAGAGAGATAATGATGGAATGAAGAGGCACAGCTGAAGTCAGTAAACAGGACTGTGATATAGGTGTTTGTTTCGTACAGGTGCTGGACTGCCAGGTAGACTGCATCATCAGTGGATCTGTTTGCATGCTAGGCAAACTAATGGAGGTCCATAGAAGACTGCTATTCATGTGAACCAGGATCAGTTGTCTGTATGGCTGTGAGAGCAATGGGTAAGTAGACTTTCATGCATGTACTGATGGGATGGGGATGATGGTTGTAGCATTACAGCAGGTAAGACTGTGCTAGGGTGCTAAGGTTGAAGATGTCCATGAAGCCAACATCTGCCCTGGAATGCTGGGCCCACTGCTTTCTGGATTCAGACCCTCATCAGTGCTCTCCTCACCTCATTTGTAGCCAGTATGAGAGCTGGTTCCTACATGGTGGGGAGCTGGGCCTGAGCAGTGGTCTCAAACAAGGCAGTGTTAGTTAACAGAGCCTGAGCAGTGGTCTCAAACTGGGCGGTGTTGGTTACCTGAGCCTGACCAATGGTCTCAAACAACAGGCGTCTATGGTCACTGGGGTACTGATTTTGCTCCTATAGTCAGTAATTGCTTGAACTCCTTCTGAGTTGGGCTGCAGTTGTTGAGCTGTACTTGTGCTTTGCAGTCCGGATGCCAGCCTATAGATTGTATCTGGCAGCTTTATGTTCCTTGCTGTGGACAGAGTTGAAGGCTACATGATGTTTGGATCTCAACAAAGTTGTTGTTATAGCATGTTGGAGTTTAAATTAAATAATAACTATAGTCTGAAAGTCTAGGATCTTTTGCACCCAAATCAGCTGGACGGTGTAAATCAGAGGTCACTAATAGGTGGACCGTGGTCCGGGTCCGGACCCAGATGTTATCCAATGTGGACCCAAACAGATAAACTAATGAGAATTATTTAATTTAGACAGTGTTTATTTTAAGCTGTGGAACTTTTCTTGTCTTCACGCTATACCGGCTCTGCGGCGCATTAACGTCACAGACCAATCATGTTTGTTCTAAGGTCACTAAAGGCGCTCCTCAGCCAATCAGATCTGTGCGAAGTGAGAAGCAGCAGTCATAGAAAAAAAAGAAGAAGACTTTGACCAATCATAGCACTAGTTTTAAACTCTTCAAATAGGCTACAGGTGGAAAGCCGGGGAGCCGTCATAATGAAAGTAAAGAAATTGATTTTCATCCCTCTCGACCCACAGCTTTAAAAAATAGCAATTTCTAATAGATAGTTCATAAAGTCAACAGATATCAGTTCAGAGTCTAGAATACTGTGTACATATGAATTATGAAGTGATTCTACTGTACAGTATAAGTAAATGGCATCCAATGTCACTGTGAAATATACAAAAACTGAAATCTATTCCCTTTTCATTAAAATAGTTCTTATTTTCTTCATAGTCTCCTTGTATGTTGAATAACTAGATATTGTGGTGAATGGAAACTGTGTGCTTAGTACTGAGCCATGATGAGTGAGCATGTGAACTCAATCAGTATTGATCATCAAACATACCTGACCTCAAACAATGTTCCAAGGTTGAACGGTATGCGTGATGTGTTGGTGTTTCAGTAGCTGATGGTACAAGATGCTGATACTGGACTACTTTGGTAAACAGCAAAGATGTCAAAAGTATTCACATTCATTACTCAGGTAGGAGTATAGATACTAGGGTTTAAAAATACCTCTGTAGAAGTTGAAGTATCAACTCAAGCTCTTCGCTCCAGTAAAAGTGTAAAAGTGTAAAAGTAATGTAAGAGAAAAAGTGCATTTAAAGAAAAAAGCTTAGGCCGCACCACAGCGGTCTATAGTGCACTAGCCCACGTCCGCAAAAACCCCATTCTTCTAAAAGCCATAATGACTATAATGTTATATTAAAATATTAGTGTTGATAAATTTGGGATGTGCTAGGCTTCCTGTTTCAGCTGCATATACGTCCATTGAACATGAATGTAGTTTAGTACAATGTTAATATATTAAAGAAGCATATCTGTTACTACTGAACATTAACATGTGTTTCATGGAGCAGAAGATATGATGACTAGTTGTCTATAAGTATTGTAATGAAGTCAAACTTCAAAAACATGTTATCAATAATCTTTACTGGAATGTAAATGTACATGAATGAAAACAAGCTGAAGTGAAACAGGAGTAACAAGACTATGTTTAAACTGTAAGGAGTAGAAAGTACTGATAATGGAGTGTAAATGTAAGGAGTAGAAAGTACAGATAATGGAGTGTAAATGTAAGGAGTAGAAAGTACTGATAATGGAGTGTAAATGTAAGGAGTAGAAAATACTGATAATGAAGTGTAAATGTAAGGAGTAGAAAGTACTGATAATGGAATGTAAATGTAAGGAGTAGAAAGTACTGATAATGGAGTGTAAATGTAAGGAGTAGAAAGTACTGATAATGGAGTGTAAATGTAAGGAGTAGAAAGTACAGATAATGGAGTGTAAATGTAAGTAGTAGAAAGTACTGATAATGGAGTGTAAATGTAAGGAGTAGAAAGTACTGATAATGGAGTGTAAATGTAAGTAGTAGAAAGTACTGATAATGGAGTGTAAATGTAAGGATTAGAAAGTACTGATAATGGAGTGTGAATGTAAGGAGTAGAAAGTACTGATAATGGAGTGTAAATGTAAGGAGTAGAAAGTACAGATAATGGAGTGTAAATGTAAGTAGTAGAAAGTATTGATAATGGAGTGTAAATGTAAAGAGTAGAGAGTACTGATAATGGAGTGTAAATGTAAGGAGTAGAAAGTACTGATAATGAAGTGTAAATGTAAGTAGTAGAAAGTACTGATAATGGAGTGTAAATGTAAGTAGTAGAAAGTATTGATAATGGAGTGTAAATGTAAGGAGTAGAAAGTAATGATAATGGAGTGTAAATGTAAGGAGTAGAAAGTATTGATAATGGAGTGTAAATGTAAGGAGTAGAAAGTAATGATAATGGAGTGTAAATGTAAGTAGTAGAAAGTACTGATAATGGAGTGTAAATGTAAGTAGTAGAAAGTACTGATAATGGAGTGTGGATGTAAGGAGTAATAAGTACTGATAATGGAGTGTAAATGTAAGGAGTAGAAAGTACTGATAATGGAGTGTAAATGCAAGGAGTAGAAAGTACTGATAATGGAGTGTAAATGTAAGGAGTAGTAATAAAAATTCAGCTGAAAAATAATTACTCCAGTAAAGTATACATAACCAAAATCTCTACTTAAGTAATGTAATGAAGTCCATGAATTACTGAGGTTGAAATGTGGAGTAATTTTAAATTCTGGTTGATTTTAAAGGTCATTATTTCTAAACCACATGGTTAATGATGCAATAGCCCTATTACACCAATGAGAAGCACAAGTATGTGAATGTTAAAGGGTTAACAATCAACTTTTATTACATAATAAATGCAGGGCACGTTGTCATTGGGTGGATAAACGTATAGAGGGACGTATTCCTCTCACTCTTCCAAGAGCTGGATCACCAGGGACTGAGCAGACCGCACTGTGGGCAGCAGCCTGCTCTGACATGGTCGGCCTTTTTGGCGGAGGGCTCCCTGGGGTCACACATTTGTTTATCTAATGACCAATTCGGAGCTGTTAGATGTTCAGAGGCTATGCCAGGTTATGTAAGCGGAGTCTGCTGGGAGGTCCTTTGCGAACAAACGAGGAAAAAAAGGGAAATGACCACATGAGGGGAAGGTAGCTTCGGGCATTTATTCTGCTCACGTCGTGCCGTGGAGGATACGGGCACACTCGCAGCCGCGGGCCTGCTCTCAGAACAATAACACTTCTCATTGTAGACGACCGAACAAAGCAGACGCTGATGATTCCTCAACCAGCGTAAAATTAGCTCATTTACTTTACCTCCTTTTTCCTTTTCACTGAAACACACACTCATTTCCCTCTAATTATAGGTACAGTAATGGATAACCTGGATTGGCGTGGGCGGGGTTTGTGGTGAAGGTGGTCCAGAGGGTCTGATTTAAAGTGGAAGAAAGGAATGTTTCAGTTTTAGCTGATATTAAGTGTTTCGTGCTTCAGTGGATCTGAATGGCTTTCAGTGTTCGTGCCAGGTGAGCTCTCAGCACTCTCTTATCTTCTGGACAATATTCTGCTCTCTCTCTCTCTCTCTCTCTCTCTCTCTCTCTCTGTCTCTCTCTCTCTCTCTCTCTCTCTCTCTCTCTGTCTATCTCTCTCTCTGTCTCTCTCTCTCTCTCTCTCTCTGTCTATCTCTCTCTCTCTCTCTCTCTCTGTCTCTCTCGCTGTCTCTCTGTCTTTCTCTCTGTCTCTCGCTGTCTCTCTGTCTTTCTCTCTGTCTTTCTCTCTCTGTCTCTCTCTCTCTCTCTGTCTCTCTCTCTGTCTATCTGTCTCTCTCTCTGTGTCTGTCTGTCTGATTCCCTGTCTCTTTTTCTGTCTGTCTTTTTGTCTTCCTCCCTGTTTCTCTCTCTCTCTCTCTTTGTCTCTCTTGCTGTCTCTCTCTGTCTATCTCTCTGTCTTTCTTTTTCTCTCTCTATCTCTCTCTCTGTCTGTTTCACTGTCTCTCTGTTTGTCTGCCTCTCAATCTCTTTGTCTCTCACTCTTTGTCTCTATGTCTCTCTCTCGCTGTCTCTTTCTGTCTGTCTCTCTCTCTCTTGCTGTCTCTCTGTCTGTCTCTGTCTGTCTATCTCTGTCTCTCTCTCTATCTCTTATTGTCTGTCTTTCTTTTTCTCTGTCTGTCTCTCTCTCTGTTTCTCTGCCTCTCTCTGTCTGTCTGTCTGTCTCTCTCTCTTTTGCTGTCTCTCTCTGTCTGTCTCCATGTCTCTCTTTCTCTTTGTGTCTCTCTCTCTGTCTCCATGCCTGTCTTTTCTCTGTCTCTCTCTGTTTCTCACTCTCTTTGTCTCTCTGTCTCTCTCTCTCTCACTGTCTTTCTCTGTCTGACTGTCTCTCTGTCTGTCTCTCACTCTCTGTCTCTCTGTCTCTCTTGTTGTTTCTCTGTCTGTCTCTATGTCTCTCTTTCTCTCACTCTCTGTCTCTCTCTGTCTCTCTCTGTTTGTTTGTTTGTCTCTCTCTGTCTCTCACTCTTTGTCTCTCTGTGTCTCTCTCTTTCTCATTGTTTCTCTCTGTCTGTTTCTTCTGTCTCTGCCTCTCTCTCTGTCTGTTTCTCTGTCTCTTTCTGTCTTTCCCGCTGTCTCTTTCTCCATCTCTCTGTCTCTTTCTCCATCTCTCTGTCTCTCTTTGTTTCTCTGTCTCTCTCTCTTTCTCTCTCTCTCTCTCGTCTCGTCTCGTCTCTCTCTCTCTCTCTCTCTCTCTCTCTCTCTCTCTCTCTCTCTCTCTCTCTCTCTCTCTCTCTCCCTCTCTCTCCTGCCTCTCTATTTCTTTTTTGAAACAGAGAAGTACAAGTGCTGCGGGGATGCCTTGGAGGAATTGCACAGCCCTGAGACCACCCCATCTTGATCAAATCTCCAGACCACTTACTGTAGCAGAATGCCACAAGATATTAGTGGCCTCTTGATGGAGGCAGCCAGAGACAGGCCCGCAGCCCCCACTCTCCCCCTGACACGCACCACAAAGATGTCAATTAGTATTAGAGGGGACAGGTGCCTGTGGCCTGCGCTGCGTTATACTGTGCACGTCTGCGAGAGGAAGACAGAGTTTAGGAGGAGAACATGAACCATCGTTTTCTAGGGAGACAAAAAAACTCACATCTCTGAATCAGCAAGTTTAAAGTAAAGGAGTGTTTTTACCTTCAACTCTATACGTTAAATAATCAGAATTCCTATACGGGCCAGTCCTATAGGTTCCTCTTTTTATCCACACACCTTTCCTTCTGGCCTGCAAATTTCTCAATTCCATTCTTGTTGAAGTCCGTCATCTCTGTGACTAGTCTAGCTGTTTCCATAAACAGCTGGAGTAGACCCCTAGCACCACAACAGGCTTTGAACTCATCCTTG
This sequence comes from Megaleporinus macrocephalus, assembly GCA_021613375.1. Lineage (NCBI taxonomy): Eukaryota > Metazoa > Chordata > Actinopteri > Characiformes > Anostomidae > Megaleporinus > Megaleporinus macrocephalus. The sequence goes on from CM038720.1 coordinate 38,124,282, forward strand.
CTGTAGATGAGACTAAGCTCTGTCTTTAGCTTACCCTTACAGAAAATAAGTATACTTAAAGTTAATTTTATTAAGTATACTTTATGTAGCTACTATACTAATGTCATTGTACTAGTAGTACATCTGTATATGTACTATTTTATACTTCTTGGGACTAAATTGGCCCACTTTCTAGTTTTTAAAAGTATACTTTTAAGTACACTTTAAGTGTAAGAGTAGTAAACCAAGTATACAACTAGTTTACATCTTTTGTACTGCAACTACACTAAAAGCAAACTTAAGGGTTCACTGTTAGTTTACTAGCTTTTAAGTGAACTTAATACTTATAATTTACTGCTTATATTATTGTTGTATTTTAAAGTATATTACTAGGTTTAAGGTTTTTTTTTCTACTTAGAATTTTAACAAAGTTTACTCACCAGTGGACACACATAAAATAAGCAAGACACACTCAGATTAAGAAACATATTTGTATCTGTATAAATCTTTATAAATTAAATTTTAAATATATATTGTACTGGCAAGAATACTTACTTGCAAGTACAAGTAAAAGCCAAATATACTTAGTCTGTTCTATACTTGTCAGTATAACCCAAGCATACTTAAGTATAACTGTGTTTAGTATATCACTGAGAAGTACATAAAAAACTGAAAACATACTTACTTCCTTTTAGTTTAAAAGAAGTAAACTAATGGTACACCTGAATAAACTTCTTTTTTGTAAGGGTACCCAGACTGAAGACCGGATAGGCTTTTAATGTGTTGCTCAGTGCATCTTCAGGACATGCTGTGTAGTATTGTTTAAACCTGTTTGTTATAAGAAGAGCTGGAAAAGACCCGGATGTGAGCTCGTCCTCGATCACTCACCTGCTGCTGAATTTGTAAATTGGGACGATCGGCTCCGAACTCCTTTATTTGTTTTTTCTTTAAATGAACGCTTTATGAAAACATTTTTTGTAAAGACAAAACTGAATAGTCTCTCGTTTAGTAAGAGGCTCTGCTCCAGCCTGCAACTGTTCAACGTGAACCCAGTTAACGAACCACAGCGGAGTTATTGAGTCGATTCGGGGACTGTCCAATCACACGATGTTATGAAAAAATAAGCCAGTACCGACAAACTACTAATAAGAGTGGGTGTGTCCTGGGCGCAGAGAGCTGTGGAAACTCTGAACCAACCAATGAAACAGCAGCCTCAGATCACCTGCTTGTCAAAAGTTGATGCTCCTACATACACACTCTCATTAGACCGGCACCCTGGACACAGGAAGTGTTCACAATGTTAGCACTTTGGTAGCATTGCATCGTATTTGTAGAGCTGGTAAATTCTGAGTGGATATTATTGAGATCAGTGATCTGTGGCTCGTTAATGCACCTGACCGCAGCATCACCATCTCTCTTCTTACATATGTCCACTAGAGGATGCTCTATCCTTCTACTGGTGAACTGCAAGGTATACATTGTAGGATACGTCAAACTAAGCACTACAGTAAAGTACAGTCTGCAGCAACTGTCCCACGGCAAGGTGAAGCGAAATGAGAGGGGTTTCTAATAAAGTGGCTGGCATGTGTATGTGGGTTTTTGTGCTCCGGTGTGTATTTTTCTGTGTATAAATAAAACTTCCAAGCCCACAAGGGAAAACAACTCCTCTTATCTGGAAACGCTGAGTTAGCATCCCCCTCATCCCAGGGAGCAAAACCAACACTCCCCACATTGCACTGCAAATAGCCCAGACCAGCGGCGTCTAGCAAAGAGTCAGTTGGCGGTAATTACTCTCTAATTCCCTGGACTGCTAGGCAGCGGGACACGTTTAGGCGAGTGGAAAACTAGGACGGTTTAGAACTTTAAAGGTGCCCAGTCCTAAAAACATTACCCTTTGATTTGATTTGCTTAGCTGGGAAGAAGAAATAAGCTATTCTTTCAACTACAGTCATGAGTTTATATTTCTCCAGCTTTAATTAAACTCCTTACATTGTCCTTCCATTGGTTCCCTTAATACCCTTTTCATTGTAAACCATTCTGTACATTGCAGTGGCTTTAAATGAGGCTTATGTTGCTCATCAACATGCCTAGACCTGCACTCATTATCTGTTTTCTGCCTGTTTTGGTTTTGATCTTAAAAATGAAAATCTAAAATGTAAAGTATATACCCTACTGTGCAAAAAGCTGATTGTTTGATCAATAAATGTATGTTCACCAGTAAGAACAGCAGATCTAATTAGAACTGATGTAAATAATCATAAATACAATACAAAGTAACATGAATATATTATTGTGAGAGAAGTAGATCAGATCTTGATCCAGTTTGAAGAACAAAGTGTAGTTCCAGATTTCTCCTGGACGCCCCAGACATTGTATGAATGTGTTCAGTTCCTTCAGCAGCAATCTTGATTTAGCTTAATGAAGTACTGAGCAGTCAAAGCAGGTATTAGATGAGAACTAAATAATACTGGGTTGTTTAGGAGAAGCTTGGAAAGGGTTAAATAAACACACTGACGTATGGAAAAGCTCTACTTAATGTATTAGTACTGTTTGATATTTAATAATAAAGTGTTTTACTGAGTAAATAAAAGCTTCACCCATCCATCCATTCATCCATCCATCATCTTCTGCTTTGTCCCGCTAGTCAGGTTCACAGGTGGGGCAGGCGCCAATCCCAGCATCATTGGGCAAATGTGGGGTACACCATGGACAGGTCGCCAGCCCATCGCTTAGCCAACACACACTCATGCACACACTCACATCTACAGGCAGTTTAGAGTGAGGACCAACCTAACATGCATGTGTTTGGAAACCGGAGTACCCGGAGGAACCCACTCAAGCACAGAGAGAACATACACACTCCACACAGAACCACCCGGACCGGGAATCCAACCCAGATCATCTTACTGTGAGGTGATGGGGTTGGTCACTGCGCTACCCAATAACTGAAATTTGTTTATAATAAAATATCTCCCGCCTACAAACACACTGCATTGTTCGCGGTCCTCACTTTGGGCCGAATGTCTCCGTATGTGTCTCTGGGCTGTGAGTGAGAAGTAATTAAGAGAACTAAGAAAAGACGTTTCCAGGATCTGCCATGGGGGAGCCAGCAGGGTTAGCCTAATACCCAGCGACGCTGATCTGTGACTCAGGCCCTCCGGTGGTCTCATGTGGGAGCAGTGTAGACGCAAGAGCAGCCACTGAGGAAAAGCAAAGGTGTCCCGGCTGTCATAACAGTGTGGAACGCGCGGGGCCTTCATGGCGGACTTCATTTCAGCCGGCTCGTTCGTCATGCGCCCTCTGGCTGCTGGCCCAACATCTCCAGCACAGATCCAAATCGTAATGACTCACTTAAACTATGCCACGGCTGAAGAAACAACCCCCCACCTTCCCACCCAAACCTACAAGAAAAGAAAACTCACACTGGCCTGCACGCTCACCTCTGTGGAGATGGAGTTGCCAGTGATTCAATCAGTAGGAAATCGATGAAGGGGCGAACTAAAGCTGTCACGTTGTAATGAAAGTGCCACGTTTGCCCAAGCTTTGTTCCGAGCTGCTGTTCGGCTCGAGCAGCTCCGTCACATCTTGGCTTACTTTGAGAGAAAGCTGAGGGTGATGCAGCTTCGGCACTGCAGTCAAAAGTTTGGTTTTTTCTCATCCACCCATTATCTTTAGCTTTATCCCGCTAGTCAGGGTCACGGGCACCATGGACAGGTCGCCAGTCCATCGCATGGCCGACACACACTCAAGCACACACTCACACCTACGGGCAGTTTAGAGTGAGGATCCTAACATACATGTGTTTGAACTGTGGGAGGAAACCAGAGTACCAGGAGGAACCCACTCAAACACAGAGAGAACATACACACTCCACACAGAACCACCCGGACCGGGAATCCAACCCAGATCATCTTACTGTGAGGAGACAGTGCTGACCACTACACCACCATACTAACCACTACACCACCATACTGACCACTACACCACCATACTAACCACCACACCACCATACTAACCACCACACCACCATACTAACCACCACACCACCATACTAACCACTACACCACCATACTAACCACTACACCACCATACTGACCCCTACACCACCGTACTAACCACTACACCACCGTACTAACCACTACACCACCATACTAACCACTACACCACCGTACTAACCACTACACCACCGTACTAACCACTACACCACCGTACTGACCCCTACACCACCATACTAACCACTACACCACCGTACTAACCACTACACCACCGTACTAACCACTACACCACCGTACTAACCACTACACCACCATACTAACCACTACACCACCGTACTAACCACTACACCACCGTCCTAACCACTACACCACCGTACTAACTACAATACCACCATACTAACCACTACACCACCATACTAACCACTACACCACCATACTAACCACTACACCACCATACTAACCACTACACCACCATACTGACCCCTACACCACCATACTAACCACTACACCACCGTACTAACCACTACACCACCGTACTAACCACTACACCACCGTACTAACCACTACACCACCGTACTAACCACTACACCACCATACTAACCACTACACCACCGTACTAACCACTACACCACCGTACTGACCACTACACCACCGTACTAAGCACTACACCACCGTACTAAGCACTACACCACCGTACTAACCACTACACCACCATACTAACCACTACACCACCGTACTAACCACTACACCACCGTACTAACCACTACACCACCATACTAACCACTACACCATCATACTAACCACAATACCACCATACTAACCACTACACCACCATACTAACCACTACACCACCGTACTAACCACTACACCACCGTACTAACCACTACACCACCGTACTAACCACTACACCACCGTACTAACCACTACACCACCATACTGACCCCTACACCACCATACTAACCACTACACCACCGTACTAACTACTACACCACCGTACTAACCATTACACCACCGTACTGACCACTAAACCACCGTACTGACCACTACACCACCAAGACGAGTGTAAGTAGTGAAGTTGGAGCCCATGTACAGAAATATTACTAAAACAAACATTTGACTGTATTTAAATGTAAAAATGAGAATGTATATTTTTATAAGAGCTATAAAACCACCAAACCTGTTTATCAGAACAAGATCTCAGCATCTACACTATCTTCTTCAGTCCTGTTAGAGAAGCAGCTCATGTGGCTCCTCATGAAGCTGCTGGTCAGAATGTTCAAAGTATGTAAACCTGCATCAGAGCAAATGAGCTCATTTCTAAAAGACCCTCTAAACCTTCTTTAAACACAACCAGATGTTTAATTCTGCTCCAGGAATAATTCCATACCGACTATTCTATAGTTCTGATCTCCTCACACTTATTCACTAATATTATTACTATTAAACTAGTACTAATAAGAAAGACCTGGGTAGGTGTGTCTAAACTGTCTAAACTTCTGAGATGTTTCTGAGAAATACCCCAGCCTCAGAGTGTGTATATATCTGTGTGTGTGTGTAAGTGAGTGAGCTGTCTTGATGTAACAGTTTCTGCTGACCTTCGCTCCATTATGCCGGGGTCGCTATGAAAGTGAGTGAGTCTGGGGCGTTCCGGCTGTCACTCGGGTTAATTTGATCTGACCTCGCCCTCAATTAGTCGTCCTTCTCTCCTCTTTTCTTCCTGGATGAATCTCTCGTCGCAGTATTGAGCCGTATGAGCGAGGGAAAGGCGGGGAAAGGAGGTGAACTGCTTCTGCTGGGGTTCTCTTTAATGCTGTGAGCAGACATGCTGGTTAATGGCTGTGAGTGCTGATGCTGGCCAGACTTTGACCTGTATTATGGGAAAAAGTTCCAAAAGAGTTTTGGAAGCAACAGTAACATCTCAGAACCTTCTACAATGGTTCCCTTCATCTTAAAAGGGTCATAGCATTATAAGCTGGCTATAGGCTGACTTGGAAAAACAGATGTGAAACTTTTAGTTGCTTGAAACTCACATGACACTAAATTGGGTGTTTCAAATCCTAGTGAGTGTGTAAGTAGGCTGTCTAGGTAGCAGCTGTGTAAGTATCAGCGTTCTCTCCTCATCTCTCCTCATAAAACAGATTACTGAGACGCTCTAGTTAGAGAGAGACTGCGTCACGGCTTGTTCCCCCCACTGCTGCACGCCACCGGTGGTTTAGCTGGTCGCTAAGTTACTGGCCGGCATCCAAAACAATAGCCCGAGGCTTTAAAACCCGCTAGCATAAATGCTAATGTCTGGAGTATAAAAGTGTAAATGGTGAAGGACTCGTTACAGAGTTGATAATAAAATACTGTTTTGTGTGATTATATGACCAGAAACACATTAAAACTCCAGAGAGAATCAAAATAACTCACATTTTAAAACCACTTCACTGCTCGTAGATTAGCCTGTGGTGCATCATGGGATTGTCTTAGCGGCTGAGGAAGAGTTCGATGCTTCCTTAAAATCAGGTCTAAATAAGGTTTCTCAGTAGACAGAATGTTTAAGGTATGTAAGAATTTGGACAGACTACATGTCGGGAGCGCATACTATGATGTAAAATGCTGCCTATGTAGGAGCTCAGTAGGTTTTGAGACACACCCATTGTGTAAAGCACCATTTGAACCTCAACCACAGCCTCTCAAGGAGTGTCTTTAAATAGGCCTACAAAAAACATGTGTAACATATACACTGCTGAGCTGATAGTTTAAAAGCCTTTATCTGATCAATAAGTGTATGTTCACCAGTAAGAACACCAGATCTGATTAGAGCAGATGTAAATAATCATACATACAATACAAAGTATCATGAATATGTTATTGTGAGAGAAGTAGATCAGATCTTGAGCTCCAGTTTGAAGAACAAAGTTAGGTTCCAGATTTCTCCTGGACGCCCCAGACATTGTATGAAGGTGTTCAGTTCCTTCAGCAGCAAATCTTGATTTAGCTTAATGAAGTACTGAGCAGTCAAAGCAGGTATTAGATGAGAACTGATAATAATACTGGGTTGTTTGGGAGAAGCTTGGAAAGGGTTAAATAAACACACTGGCGTATGTAAAAGCACTACTTACTTTATTAATACTGTTTAATATTTAAATAATAAAGTGTTTACTGAGTAAATAAAAGCTTCCGGTCTGGAAAAAGAGCTTTTTAAATATAATTATGCTTCCAAGTGACTAAAACTTTTGTACAAGACTCTAATTCCATACCATCGATCCTGCTCTACCCTAAATCATTAAGCAGTTATTACTGGCCCCTGACTCGCCAGCATGTAAAATGCTGCCAAATTTAAGGTGTAATGGAAAATTGGAACAGGTAGCTTGAGGAGTAGTGTAACAACTTCAACTTTTAAGATAGAATTGGAAAAGTTGAATAAGAAGCTGGGCAGGTAGCTTGAGGCACAAGTATAACTGCTACACCATTTACACAATGAGCTAAACCAAATGTTCCAATTAATAATCATACCACTCTGACATCATCAACTCTTCCTGCCCGTTTATCTGCTTGGATCATCTGCCCTATCCGATTTGCTGTAGCCCAGTTTAACCCCTGAGGTGCTGATAAGAAATCATCTTTGGGACCTGAAAATCAATTTGGTGAGAGTGACCGCTGCAACAAGTCCAAGTACAAATGCTAGCAAATCCAAGTCTAGTCTGAGACTGGGCTTGAGATCTACAGGTGTATTTGGAAGAGCCTTGCGATACCCCTGGGGCTGAGTTTAAATGAGTTGCAGAACGCTTTACATTATTATTATTATTATGATCATAATGTACAATTCAAGTCATTTAAGTTACACCTCTAAGCCAGACTCAGTGTTGAGTTTGGTTGGAAAACATTTCTGTTGCTAATCTCAACAGCTAAACTCCAGATCACCCCAAAATATGCTGCTAAAGTGATTACTCATGTTACTCATATGCAAGTATGGTTATGTAAACACGGCTAATTTGATAATTGATTAAGGCCATTGGCTACATTTGCATGATCACGAAGATATTAATCCTATTAAGACACACAATAACACACAGACACAACAGCCTTTCATGATTCCTATGATCCTAATAGGGTCTTGGGGTCTCAGAGTGAAACAAAAACATGAGTTAAAAAAAATATTTCAAGATACAGAAAAAAGGAGAACCTTATCTGCAAGAAATGATCGGTACTAAAGTTTGAAAGACAGTAGACTGTCTGTCGCTACCTCTGCTTCAGATCTGACAGTGCTAACCACTACACCACCATACTAACCACTACACCACCGTACTAACCACTACACCACCGTACTAACCACTACACCACCATACTAACCACTACATCACCATACTAACCACTACACCACCTTACTAACCACTACACCACCATACTAACCACTACACCACCGTACTAACCACTACACCACTATACTAACCACTACACCACCGTACTAACCACTACACCACCGTACTAACCACTACACCACCTTACTAACCACTACACCACCATACTAACTACTACACCACCGTACTAACCACTACACCACCATACTAACCACTACACCACCGTACTAACCAGTACACCACCATACTAACTACTACACCACCGTACTAACCACTACACCACCGTACTAACCACTACACCACCATACTAACCACTACACCACCTTACTAACCACTACACCACCATACTAACTACTACACCACCATACTAACCACTACACCACCGTACTAACCAGTACACCACCATACTAACCACTACACCACCATATTAACCACTACACCACCATACTAACCACTACACCACCGTACTAACCACTACACCACCATACTAACTACTACACCACCATACTAACCACTACACCACCATACTAACCACTACACCACCATATTAACCACTACACCACATTTTCTTTGAAAAACTAAAAGCAAGTCTCTCAAATGGAAGCTGTATTGAAGGACGAGCATCATACACACTGTTATTATTCTATTTTGAAGGACGGTCTCTGCTCAGTACTCTTACTTATAGTTAATGTGATTAAATTTAATAGCTACCACTGACCATCAGTTTAACCGGTCATAATGATTTTCTGCTGAAGACCGTCCAAGCACACCATCAGGCTACACAGGTGGACGTGAGTGAACGACCATTGGTGGGCCTGTGGCAAAGATCTTTGCGTCAACGATGACTCTTCATAGCGCAGATAAAACATCGTTTTCTTTCTCACACGCTGAGCTTTTTATTCTCTAAGCCTCTTAGCATCGAGCGAGTCGGCGTCCACTGGAGTCTTGTCAGCGTAGTTTTGTTCCGCTCATCCTTCGGGGCGAGTCCGGCCGACGCAAGATCTGAAATGAAAACAAAGGATGCACGTTCAGACGCAAGAGTGAGTCAACACCTATAACAGCAGCCCCGTATCTGAACCCGGGATTACGGTTCGACTTTGAAGCTCTTCAGAAGCTTCGTTCATGCACCGCTCTCAATCACTCGGGGAAGAAAAGAGGGAGCGTGAAAAAAAGAGAAACGGAACGACTCCTAGCTTTTCAGTGATTGCATCAACCGGAGGGCGAGACGGCGAGGAGAATAAGAGCACTAATGATTATAATGACACTGTCTTTCTTTTGACTTTCATATGGTCGCAGGGTGGAGGGAGAAGATGGGGTGGTGATGGGATTGGGTTGGAGGGGTGGGTGGGGGGGGTGGCCGGATCATTATAAGCTCACCCTGCTGAGCAGATCTGGAGAGAAAGAAATACCGACTGATGCTCACGGCGGAGAGATGAAAGACACAGGCGCTCAGCTGATAAGACTTTCAGAGGCTTGGCTTTTCAGTGTTACCAACAAATGTTGGAGGACGTCTCCAGCAGGACGCCGCTGCTCCCGTCAAGCTCAGCTCAGCTCAGCTCAGCTCTGCTCGGCTCACATCACGTCGACGCCCCGCGCAGCGGCCTGGTGTTACATTCGGGTCAGGTTCGAGTTGTAATAGCATGTCGCTCAATTTCAGATAACATGACAATCACGGTTGTGCAATAACAGCTCTTTTTTTTCCTCCCCTCCCAAAAAGCCCCCGGAGGCTCCGCTTTTATCTGCCGTGGCTTTTATCATTTAATTACATTCAAATGCAGACTATTATATGTGACGCACATTGTCAGACAACCGACGCGCTGCTCAGTTCGGTGACTCAGAAGCGGCGTGCGTGCTTTGTGATTGCATCACACGCGCCAGTGGCTGAAATGGGCGCCTCAGAAGTTGTGCATGTTTTACTGAAGAAGTTCAGCGCGTTTGTTTTTTAATCAGTACACATTTTTACAGGGTCCTCCACAAATACTGGCACCAAGTCATATAGTTTAATAGTCTACAGTAATTATTCCACATAGTTATATAGTAAATACTACTTAGTATAACATATATTATTATATGGTGGTGTGTGTATATATATACATACATATAGGGTGTGTCTTAAAACCTACATTTATAGCATTTAGCATCATAGTATGCGCTCCCGACATGTAGACTGTCCCAATTCTTACATATCTTAAACATGCTGTCTACTGAGGAACCTTATTTAGACCTGATTTTAAAGAAACATTGAATGCTTCCTCAGCCGCTAAGACAATCCCATGATGCAACACAGGCTAATCTACGTGCAGTGAAGTGGTTTTAAAATGTGAGTTATTTTGATTCTCTCTGGAGTTTAAATGTGTTTCTGGTCATATAATCACACAAAACAGTATTTAATTATCAACTCTGTAACGAGTCCTTCACCATTTACACTTTTATACTCCACACATTAGCATTTATGCCAGTGAATTTTTAAACTTCTTGCTTTTGTTTTGTATAGCGGGTCGGTAGCTTAGCAACCAGCTAAACCACCGGTGGCGTGCTGCAGTGGGTGGGAACAAGCCGTGACGCAGTCTCTCTCTAACTAGAGCGTCTCAGTAATCTGTTTTATGAGGAGAGATAAGGAGAGAACACTGCTACTTACACAGCTGCTACCTAGACAGCCTACTTACACACTCACTAGGGTTTGAGACACACCCATAATATTTTTTTCTCTTTACACTTTCTTTTTTTTACAAAATAGTAACTTTACAGGAGAGGACAAAAACTGCCTTTTTTTCAATGTAATTTAATGGAACCAGAAATTTCAAGCTATTTTGGAGCATTTCTTTTGGTCCATTCATCATGAAATGTTTTCTTAATGTAAATCACAGCTGTGATGTTCAAATTAAATATACGAACAGTCATCGCTTTATTTAAAAAAACACATAAAGCTGCTGTAGGTTGCAACTATGCCAAAATAACAACTGGCTACAGCTAACATGCGAGTCGAAGCGCCAACTCTCTCCCCCTGCACCTGTGCTCTCGCTCTCTCTCGGCCCCCCTGCGCTCTCCTTCTATCACAGGCCTGTCTTAAACTGTAAACACAACAGTGCAACTTTAACAGTCAGTAACACAGAACATTACCACAGCTTCGCTACAATATATATATATATATATATATATATATATATATATATATATATATATATATATATATATATATATATAATCTTACTCTATATAAGATATACTATGTGAAATAATTACAGACTGTTAAACTATATAGTATATAGTAATTTACACTTTTCACCCTCTTTAGATGTGTGAGATAATTTGGTATTTTGTTTGGTATATATATTTATTTGGTGTTTGGTATATAGTTTGGTATTTTGGGGTATTTCTATTGTTTATATATACATAATATAATGTGTGTGTGTATATATATACTGTTATATACATGTTCAATAGCTCTACATTATATAAATAGCTTTACATGAAATATAAAATTAATAATACTGGTCTATATGTATAAGTAATGCACTGGCGTCACCAGTGTGTATCTGTGCTCAGTGAGCAGTGGACTGTCTGTTCTAGTGGTCATCTTGTGGGAGAGTGGAATGAGCATGAACTGCATGGTTGGTCAGATGCTTATGTCAGAGGCGCATGAGATGAACTGTTGGTTGGAAGGAGGGTCACCAGGTGTTAGATGTTCAGAGCTGTGATGTCCTGAGGGTAGAAACTGTTTCATAACCTGGTGGAGCTTAAGTTCACACCCCTGTATCGTCTGCCAGAGAGGAGAAGAGTGGAGAGGTTGTGTTGAGGACTAATATGTGTACTTGATGGAAAAATAATGGAATTTGAAACTATTGGCCACTTGTGTTTGCACACAGATGAATTTGACCTCTGCATGTAACCGCTCCGTGCAAGCCAGTGAGGGCAGTGACCACTGGCCCGAGTGGTGGACAGCCCTATCCACAGTACCTGGGGTGCAGTTGGGGGTTAGGTGTCTAACTCATAGGGATTTCACTCTGGGGGCTGAACCAACAACCTTCTGGTCACAAGGCTGGTTCCCTGGCCTCCAGCTCACAACTGCCTCACATAATGCTGTGCACTAAATTGTATCACCAGGATCAAAATATATGTGGTGCAGTTTGAGCACTGGGACTTTGTTTGGTGGGACAGAGTTTTTAAAGTTTGCGCAGAGTCTCCAGGGGTCTTCCTGCGAGACATTCGAGTGTGGCGTTCTGCGGCTACTGCTTCTATAGCTACGGACCCGTTCGCTCACATATTAGTGGTGCTTTCTCGGGTGAGCTGCGCTTCTTAAGCTTTTCTCTTGCACAACAGAACGGAGTTGGCCGACACACGTCTCCACTGAAACCCCCCTCCAGGGAGGAGTATGAAAGACGCTCCCTCTCCTTTTTTCTCCAGCTCCTCTTTCCCTTCATGTCTGTTTTCTATCGCTGGGTCCTTCCTCCATACTCTCCTTGCCTTTGTCTTTCATGTCTCTTATGCTGACTCGCTGGCTTTCTTTCGTGGCGTGCGGCGCTCTTACCGTGCCGTGACTCCTTCTTAATGCTCCCACTTCTGGTCTCTCTCTCTCTCTCTCTCTCTCTCTCTCTCTCTCTCTCTCTCTCTCTCTCTCTCTCTCTCTCTCTCTGTCTCTCTCTCTCTCTCTCTGTGTCTCTCGGTGTCCTTGTCTCTGTTGCTCTGCGTCCGAGGAAGTGAGTGCCCTAGTCAGGGAGGTGGAGGGTTCGAGTGCAGGAGCGACAGGCGCAGTAAGCCTGTCGAGCTTGCAGCACCGCAGGCAACGCCAGCTGCCAGACTGCCTGGCTTGCATGACTGGCTGGAGGAGCCTCTGATTGGCACTTCCAGGTCAGTCCTCTAGGGGCACGGATGGGTTGTATTGTCTTCACTATAATCGTGTAGGAGGTTGGGAGGGGGTGGGGGGGTGGGGGTGCGCGATCCAGCTACATCTGACAGAGGGGCATGAGACACCGTGTTCAGTCATTTAGCAGCACAGCGTGTCCCAGTGGCGTCGATGTCCAGACTTTGACACCTGTTCCAGGAGCCTTTATCATGTCGCTGGTGGAGAACAACAGCCAAAGGGAGACAGTGGCTCAGAGCTCGGTCCACTGAAAGAATGAAGTGTCAGATCTTAACGAGCAGTTCCACAGACACATATAGCACCAGTCAGAAGTTTGGACACACGTACACTAGGGCTGTGTATTGGCAAGAACCTGGCGATACAGTACATATCGTGATACAGCAGTAACGATTCAATATGTTGCAATATATTACAATATATACTGTGATTTTTAAAATCCTACTATTAAAACACATATATGAACAGGTTTGTCAATGCTTACAACAGCATTGCGCCCTTGTACTGTGTGTTAATGTTGGAGTGGAGTTGAAAATGGATTACAACACTGCCATCTAGTGGTCAGAGCTTTATACACAACACACAATGATCCACTGTCTGCCAGGAATTTGTGTATCGTTACTGTGTTTTTGAGAATCAATACAGTATCACCAAACATAATATCTGAATATTCGATATTATCGATATTTTCTTACACCCCTAACATACACAGAACCTTTATAGTTACATAGGACGAGAATGCTTTGCGGTACTATTGTTTTTGTTTACTATAGAGTGTTCTTATATGTTTATATAGTACAATAATAGTGAAGGACTATGAAGAATGTGGCTAGATACAGTGTTGGGGGTAACATGGTACAAAGTAATGTAACGCATTACAGCTAAAGATTTTGTAATCACGTTATAGTTACCATCTTAATAAAAAACCTGTTACTGGTTCAGGACGTGGTTCGAGTATTGGCGTGATTTTTTGTTTCTTAATAAAAAATTTAAGTCACCATCAAACCACAATCACTGTCCCATCTCTTAAAACCACTGCACCAGTTTTAACATCAATATCTCACATACTATTAGATTTATTTACTGACTGAAATCAGACTGGCAGTTTATTTAATTAACAGACCCACACAATCAAACACAGATCAGATGAACAAATGAATGAACCACAGGAAATGAAATTAAGGTGTTTTATGTATATGCTTGTTTTCATGCTGACACAGTTGCAAGAGGCTATGGCAAATAGTTAAAATGACAATAAAAGTTTTGGCCAGCAGGGGGGTTCGTGTACACATGAAGCTTTGAGTAATGAACCTTTGTTTGAACCAGCTGGAGGGAAAGCTTCAACACTTCCAGAGGCTTGATCTGGTCATCACTAGCGTCTAATGAGTAAGTCTGGATAGTTAGTAAATATAGCCAAACTTGCTTCTCGTTAGACGCTACCGTGGTCCAAACATAATATCTCAATATTCGATATTATCGAAATTTTCTTACACACCTAATGTACACAGAACTTTTATAGTTACATAGGACGAGAATGCTTTGCGGTGCCATTGTTTTTGTTTACTATAGAGTGTTCTTATATGTTTATATAGTACAATAATAGTGAAGGACTATGAAGAATGTGGCTAGATACAGTGTTGGGGGTAACGTGGTACAAAGTAATGTAACGCATTCGTTTTTATAATCATGTTATAGTTACCATCTTAATAAAAAACCTGTTACTTGCGTTGCTCATGTTTTTATATATAAATATTATTTTTAATGTCCAATACAGTGGCTGAGAGAACTGCAAATTCACAAACGTGCTGCAAAACCGTCCACAACACAACGGAAGTGTTTCCGGAGGACCCTTAAAGGACGGCGATGCAATGTAAACAGAACCATGCGGAGCCGCTGTAGTGGTTAATAGTGATGGGTAAATGATGCCGATGCTTCAGAGCTTGTGTCGTGAAATCCAGGAAGTCGTTTATGAAGCACATATCAAGGCTTGCTTCGTTAAGAGCGAGTGGCATCACTGATGACGTCTGAAGTCTCGCTGGTTCAGGACGTGGTTCGAGTGTTGGCGTGATTTTTTGTTTCTTAATAAAAAATTAAAGTCACCATCAAACCACAATCACTGTCCATCTCTTAAAACCACTGCAACTGTTTTAACATCAACATCTCACATACTATTAGATTTATTTACTGACTGAATTTTTTTTAATTAACAGACCCACACAATCAAACACAGATCAGATGAACAAATGAATGAACCACAGGAAATGAAATTTAGGTGTTTTATGTATATACTTGTTTCCAGGCTGACAATGTTGCGAGAGGCCGTCGCAAATAGTTGAAATGACAATAAAAGTTTTGGCCAGCAGAGGGGGTTCGTGTGCACATGAAGCTTTGAGTAATGAACCTTTGTTTGAACCAGCTGGAGGAAAAGCTTCAACACTTCCAGAGGCTTGATCTGGTCATCACTAGCGTCTAATGAGAAGTAAGTCTGGATAGTTAGTAAATATAGCCAAACGTACTTCTCATTAGACGCTACCGTGGTTCTGTTTACATTGCGTCGCCGTATGTGTCCCCACGTCCTTTAAGTGTCCTCCGGATACACTTCCGTTGTGATATGGACGGCTTTGCGGCGTGTTTGTGAAATGTAGTGCCCATATTGCTGTTTTGATGAAGGTGTTTTCTGTTTACATCGCGTTGGGTCTTCTCGGCCACCGTAGTCCAAAATGTAAAAGTAATGTAAAAGAAAGTTTCCCTACGGTTGACCCTTTCGAAAGTAACGAAAGTAAATAATGTGGGATGGTCTCGGACTTTTGCTCTGTATATTGAATCTAAGGTGAATACGTGATGTTGGAGTGCTACCAAACTCACAGAGAGACGTTTCTTCTCTTTCATAACTCGCCTGCGTGAACGTCTTATCTTCTGAAGAGGGAGAATAATTTCTGTGTTCCTCGCTTTTAAATTCATAAGCTGCTGCAGCTTGACAGCTCTTATTACGCAGCTCCTGGGCCCCTTGCTCACGGAGGGGCCGTCTGATGGGCGTCCATTGCTGAGTTGTCGGCCAGGACTCCGGCTCGCGAGGAGCTGATAGCACATCAGAGTGTTTGTGACGGTAGCTGCAGGAAAGAGAGGCTAGCTAGCAGCGGGTGGTCCTTCCAGACTCGGGCGGCAGCTTTCCCCAGCAAGGGGTCCACGTGCCCGGCCTGACGAGAGAGAGATATATACACACACACACACACACACACACACACACACACACACACACACACACACGCTTGCCAGGCACTCTCTTCTCTCTTCAACCGTCATTAACACTCTCATACACACATGCCATGCCAACAGTCTGTAGGCTTCTCTCTCTATTGGGGTCTTTCTTTTGATTTGAGCGCGCTCAGCC
Organism: Megaleporinus macrocephalus; assembly: GCA_021613375.1. Taxonomy (NCBI): domain Eukaryota; kingdom Metazoa; phylum Chordata; class Actinopteri; order Characiformes; family Anostomidae; genus Megaleporinus; species Megaleporinus macrocephalus. Next base: position 38,140,851 of record CM038720.1, read on the forward strand.
AAGCAGCCTCTTCAGGGGGCAGTTTTGCTTTTATGTTATGCGTCTCTCTGTTGGAAATGACTGCTGCTGAGCATGTGTGTTGCTGGAAGGCCTAGATTTTCTTTGCAGAGTAAATAATACAATCCAAACTGTTCAGTTTATGCAACTTTAAACATATAATTGGTGTGATGCCGTGCAGTTCTTGAACTTTATTAGAGTGGGGCGCTCATCAGGCTCTGAAACGCTCTGAGGCATTCGAGGAAAACTGGAAATGAATGGCGTTTCACAGCGCAGAGACCAAAATTGTTCGGTTTATATCTTATGAAGCTTAAACACTTCTCTGAGAGCGAGTTTGAATAAATTTCGAGTTGAAATTTTGAGATGATTGCTCACGTATACTTTCCTTTACCTCGTTTAAGTTGCTGATTGCATTGATGATATTATCAAGTCTGTAAATTAAAGCTTCCATAGATTTAAAACCATGTATTGTTATTTAAAGCTCTTCATAGAAAGTATGTGAGATCCTGTCACTGGAACTAAGGGGCTGAGCCTAACTCCTGATAAACAGCCCCACACTATAATCCCCCCTCCACCAAACTTTCACTCGGCACAATGCAGTCATACAAGTACCGTTCTCCTGGCAACCGCCAAACCCAGACTCGTCCATCGGATTACTAGATGGACTAGATGATTGGTCACTCCAGAGAACACGTCTCCACTGCTCTAGAGTCCAGTGGCGGCCTTTGCATTGCTTTAGTGATGTAAGGCTTGGATGCAGCTGCTTAGCCATGGAGACCCATTCCATGAAGCTCTCTACGCTCTGTTCTTGAGCTGATCTGAAGACCACATGAAGTTTGGAGGTCTGTAGTGATGGACTCTGTAGAAACTTGGTGATCTCTGTGCACTATGCT
>CM038720.1:38146740-38344240 GCA_021613375.1 Megaleporinus macrocephalus
ATTTATTTATTTATAACTAAACATTACATTTACACATTATTTATTTATTTATTTATTTATTTATTTATAACTAAACATTTCATTTACACATTATTTATTTATTTACAACTAAACATTACATTTACACATTATTTATTTATTCATTACTAAACATTACATTTACACATTATTTATTTATTTACAACTAAACATTACATTTACACATTATTTATTTATTTATAACTAAACATTACATTTACACATTATTTATTTATTTATTTATTTATTTATAACTAAACATTTCATTTACACATTATTTATTTATTTACAACTAAACATTACATTTACACATTATTTATTTATTCATTACTAAACATTACATTTACACATTATTGATTTATTTACAACTAAACATTACATTTACACATTATTTATTTATTTACAACTAAACATTACATTTACACATTATTTATTTATTTATAAGTAACATTACATTTACACATTATTTATTTATTTACAACTAAACATTACATTTACACATTTTTTATGTATTTATAACTAAACATTACATTTACACATTATTTATTTATTTATAACTAAACATTACATTTACATTTATTTATTTATTTATTTATTTATTTATTTATTTATTTATTTATTTATTTATTTATTTATTTATTTATGTGTATTTAAAATGCAGCTTGTTCTAGCTCTTAACTAGCTTTAGCAAATCCATGGCCTAGCTAGCTTTTTTCTTCAAAAAGTGAAAATTGTCATTACCGCAACACGTCATAACCAACACATAACCTGTTAAGATGGTAATGACATTTGTTGATGGTAATGACAGGTTTTTCACCATCAGTATCTTTTAAATTATCTAACAGTAAAATTAAGTCTAACAGTGTGATTTTATAATGAAATTCTAATGAAATGCATAACTTTATAAAACTAAACATTACAAAAAGCCCGCAATTGAATCATTACCCATATATAAAACCCCAAAACCTGTTTATCAGAACAAGATCTCATCATCTACACTATCTTCTTCAGTCCTGTTAGAGAAGCAGCTCATGTGGCTCCTTATAAAGCTGCTGGTCAGAATGTTCAAAGTATGTAAACCTGCATCAGAGCAAATGAGCTCATTTCTAAAAGACCCTCTAAACATTCTTTAAACACAACCAGATTTTTTATTCTGTTCCAGGAATAATTCCATACCTCCTATTCTATAGTTCTGATCTCTTCACAGTTATTCACTAATATTATTACTATTACATTAGTACCTGGGTGGGTGTGCCCAAACTTTGCTCTACAGCTCAGGCCAAGATGCTGGAAGAAAGCTAATAGCCTGATTCCTCCATCGCAAGCAAGCAGACAACGTGATCGGCTGGTCGTGATGTGTTGCTCACCTGCTGTCCTTCCAACCCAGCGAGCAGCCAATTGCATCCTCAGGGGTTCCTGACCTCATACACTCTCCTGCACAGCTGGAGTCCCGGTGGTAGAGCTCACCTCTGCCCTGTAGATGTAGTGCTCTGTCCACGTGAGTTACTTCAGGGAAAAACAGCCCTGTGTCTTTGTTGTTTTGTATGCCAGAGTGAAAAAAAAACTTCTGGGGTTCAGGACAAACAGTTTTTCTGGAGTCTTCAAGCAAAGTCTTCAACCTTCAGGAGACTGTAATTAAGGCACTGCTCAGGTTTGGCCTTGGCCTGGAGTTCCCTTTCAGCAATGGATTATTTTCTGAACTGGATTTGATTGCAGAGTCCATGATGAGTTGTAAGTGAGTAGCTGTGGTGGCGTGTAAAGCAAGGAAGGTCTCCAGGCAAACTGCTCCACCACTTTCTTTCTGTTGGACATAAAGTTTTGAGCAAATTCTTCTTTGTGTGTTGTGCTCAGATTCAGGTCCTGTGCAATTGATGGTCTGCAGTTGTGGTCATGTTGGCATTCTCTGTGGGTATCAAAAGTTATTCAAAAGTTATTGGGCACACCTCTCCAGGTTTTTACCCCTATCTGTACTATTTTAATAGTAATAATATTAGTGAATAAGTGTGAGGAGATCAGAACTATAGAATAGTTGGTATGGAATTATTTCTGGAGCAGAATAAAACAAATGGTTGAGTTTAAAGAATGTTTAGAGGGTCTTTTAGAAATGAGCTCATTTGCTCAGATGCAGGTTTACATACTTTGAACATTCTGACCAGCAGCTTCATGAGGAGCCACATGAGCTGCTTCTCTAACAGGACTGAAGAAGATAGTGTAGATGCTGAGATCTTGTTCTGATAAACAGGTTTGGTGGTTTTATAGCTCTTATAAAAATATACATTCTCATTTTTACATTTAAATACAGTCAAATGTTTGTTTTAGTAATATTTGTGTACGTAGGCTCCAACTTCACTGTTTACACTCGTCTCTCAACACATTCAGATCTAAATGCCTTTATACTTATAAACAAATATATTCAGTTAGGTGTCTCCAAACTTTCGGCTGGTGGTGTACATTGGACTTATAGGCACTTAAATAAATGTCTATGTTAATATAAAGCATTTTTTTCCTGAGAGTTTGAAAACCTTTATCTTTATCTGGTTTAAAAGTCTTTATCTGATTAATAAGTGTATCTCCACCAGTAAGAACAGCAGATCTGATTAGAACAGATGTAAATAATCATACATACAATACAAAGTAACATGAATATGTTATTGATAGAGAAGTAGATCAGATCTTCAGCTCCAGTTTGAAGAACAAAGTTAGGTTCCAGATTTCTCCTGGACGCCCCAGACATTGTATGAATGTGTTCAGTTCCTTCAGCAGCAAATCTTGATTTAGCTTAATGAAGTACTGAGCAGTCAAAGCAGGTATTAGATGAGAACTGTAAATAATACTGGGTTGTTTAGGAGAAGCTTGGAAAGGGTTAAATAAACACACTGATGTATGTAAAAGCACTACTTACTCTATTAATACTGTTTAATATTTAATAATAAAGTGTTTACTGAGTAAATAAAAGCTTCCTGTCTGGAAATGCCACATTCAATGATGAGTAGCCTTGTGCATCTTTTGTACAGTGATAGAAAATTCAGTAACAGTGATCCATTGGGGCTGACAGGTCAACATCTGGTCAACATCTCCTCTGTCAGTCCTTCAACCTTTATTTTTTAACTTGGAAATGTACAGAGGGAGACCCCCATTGTCAACCCAGCCAAGCATTCACAGCATAATGAGATTGAAAATAAATGAAAGTGGATTTTAATCTGGTGAACTAAACCAGAAACCGAGAGAACTGATGATAAGCTCAGTGTAATGAGCACTGATGAAATAGGTTTTCCATATGTTGCCTTTAAAATGGCCTGTATTTTATCCACTGCGTTGTTTCAGACACGGTGGGCTTTGGAACAGAGCCAAAACACTAGAACCTGCATCGGTGTCCATCAATTTCTTATTGACTTTCTAGACATGCAGCCTCTAAAAAAGCATTACAGCTGAATAAGCCTATTATAGGAGATCAAGCTGACAAACATCATGCATCAAATTTAATATTCGTGGCTCGTTATGAGACGTGAGTCAGCCTTATCTGAGAGAGCGAGCTCACGTACATGTGCATTGTGAGGATAGACATTACATATGACTCAGTGCTCTGAAGGATTACTAGGAGTAATGAGCAGCATAGTAAGTTATATTGCATTAGCACATCAATGTATGGACTCTATTGACGGGGGGGGCTCATATATTGTGTCTGTCCAAAGGAAAACCCAGTCACTTTACGAGAGAGGCCAAAAACCTTCTTGGTTTTCAATGTAAGTCAATGGAAGCGGAATATTTTGCAAGCTATTTTGGCATTGCCATAGGAACCAGGGATTGAGGGGGACGTGTCCCACCCAATATCAGAAACAGGTAGATATGTCGCACCCTAAAATTAAACCACAGAAAAAGTGGAAACTGTTTAAAAACTTTTATTTTAAAAGCGTGTTTTGGCAGTCTTTGCAATTCACGTACTGTGTTTGTTGTTGGCTCTGGTTGTTGGGTGGTCTGGGTCTTTCTCTTTGTTAAGGCTTGTGTTGAGTTACTGTCCTCAGTGAGCCACTACACGCACTGCGCATGCCCAAAGCCGCCGCTGACCCCGCCCCTTATCTACAGAGCAGTATGTAAATATAAATGTGTCTTAGATAGATAGATACTTTATTGATCCCAGAGGGAGATTCTTCAGTGTGACACGGCCCATTTCAGAACCAACAAAAAAAGAATCCACCGAAGAAGTTCATTTATTCAGAGTTTATTTGTAGTCATAATATATTTAGAGTGTTTTTACTCACTTTTACTCTCCCACAACGTTATTCCTTCAAAAACACGCAAATAGATCATTATTCAAATTAGACGATTACATCATTTAGCGACTTCTGTCGACTTTTAGGACAGCCAATAGCTACTTTCCTTACTGAGGAGTTGGCAACAGTAGTCAGCAACTTCACTGACCAGAGCTCTCGCCTCGCTGGAGCCCTCGTCTCGGGTCGTTAACGCCATCTTCAAACGCGAGATCAGTGAATAGCAAAATATACTGCAATAAAAACAGATTTAGTATAATGTGTTGTTACGGTAACAGAGTAGGAGGGTTTGGGTTAGCTAACGTTTATGTTAACTTTAGTCAGAAAGCACTCTGAAACGTAAAGATACATTACTCTCTGGCCACGCCCCAAACTGCAGACTGCTACTGCACTACAAAGATAAAAAATAAAGTATAATAAAATAAATTAATTAATAAATAAATGAAAGGACTCCATCATTGGAAGTGATTTCAGTAGTGCAGTATGTAATGTTCCAGAGGGTGCTGTTTGGGACACAGCCTAACATTAATGTTAGTCTTGTCTAGTCAGGAAACCTCAACATACATTTATTTATCATTTAATTTCAGCATTATACTCCAAATAAAATTATAATTGTTTTAGTTATATGTGTATATAATCCAGACATTGCATGGATAGTTTATACGTTTTCTGACAGCAGTACCATCTTGCGTGTATAGTATAGTTTGTAAAATGATCTTTAATTGGATTTATCTAATAATAAATAGACGTGCAGATAATGTTTTGTTTATTTATTTATAATTTACTGTAATTCCACTAATGTTGTTCTACGTCACTATAAATACAGTGATTTACTACCTTACCTACAGTGGAATCAGAGGGTTTTGTTTGGAACACAGCCTTGCTGTCTATAACATTAATGTTAGTCTTGTCTAGTCAGGAAATCTTAACATACTTTGTCATTTAATTTCAGCATTATGTTCCAAAGAAAATTATAATTGTTTTAGTTATATGTGTATATAATCCAGATATTGCATGGATAGTTTAAAAGTTTTCTGACAGCAGTAGCATGTAATGTGGAGTATATAGTTTAGTTTATAAAGTGATCTTTAATTGATTTATCTAATAATAAACAGACGTACAGATAATGTTGTATTTTGTTTATTTATTAGTATTTACTGTAATTCCACAAATGTTGTTCTACGTCACTATACATACAGTGATTTACTACCTTACCTACAGTGGAGTCAGCTTATAGCTAATATTTAGGGGATAGGGTGGACTTTGATTCATATTAGCAAATGTGTCCCCCCCCAATGTCAAACCTGCTCCTACACTTGTATTTTGGAGCATTTCTATTGGTCCATTTGTCATCAAGGTTTTACAACATGTACATGGTAGCTGCTGCATTCAAACGATGTGGCAAAATAAATATTCTGAATTCAAATCCAATAAACTGGAGTACATCCGTTAAGCGGTACCACCCAACACAGAGCGCGACTGCACACTGGAAATGAGTGCCGCCCATGATCTGACACAATCAATATCTCCAATTATCTTCTCATTTTCCTCCCCAAGTGATTTCTGTATCTGCCCCGATACCGATGGTCTCGTTCTCCGCTTCTAATCTGCCTTCCTGCAATTCCCTCCGCAGTTCATTACAATTAATCACCGGCCGCTTGCTGCCCCTGTCGGAGGCCAGATTAGCTAAATTAGTGTTGTCTCAGTTCTGATGAACAGTCACAGATTATTTACAGAGCCGGAGGACGGCGGGTGATAAATCCCTGCCTCCGATCTGATAGAACACGCTCCTGAGGGTGGGGGGTAGGAGAGAGATTTAAATCAGAGATTAGGGGCTTGGCGAGCAGCAGGAAATGTTTAAAGGAAACGACAGGGGAGTCTCGGCGCCAGTGGGCACGTCAGAGACTGTTTAGGTGTTTAACTGATGGAGCGCAAGGTGAGAAGAGACAGCCGTCGTGACTGAGTGATGTGACTAGTATTAGCCCCCCGTAACGCCTCTAATCTCTCACGCACATGTTGGATAAATGTGATTTTATAGCCCCCCTTCATCCCCACCCCAATCTAAAACCAGCCCCCCGCATGATTCACGCCGTGAGAGAGATTTACTTTCTTACACATCAGTAGGAACGGTAATGAAATCATCAGCAGCTCTGAATGCTGGGCGAGAGTTCTACATAGGCTGCTCCCTGACGAGCAAACGCTGGCTTAATGAAGTCTCGGATCAGGGCCGGGTGATCAGGTACCACTCAGAGCAGTGAAGGTGACCCCTAACAGCGAGTCATTAGGGCAGCAGGTTTGGGAACCCGTCTTGTGAGCGGAAGGTTGTAGGTTTGATGCCCTGAACCAACAGGACACGAGTGCACGGCTGCTCCCTGGGTACTAAGGATAGGGCTGCCCACCGCTCCGGGCGAGTGTGCTCACTGCCAACCAGTGTATGTGGTGGTGTCGCTGCTCCCGAGTGTGTGTGTCTGAGCATGTGTGGGTTTTACTGCCCCCTAATATGTGTGTGTCTGTTTTCACTAGTGTGTGTATGTGGATGTTTTACTGCCCTCTAGTGTGTGTGTATTCACTAGTCTTTGTGTGTATGCGGGTGTTTCACTACAAACTAGTGTGTGTGTGTGTGTGTGTGTGTTCACTAGTCTTTGTGTGTATGTGGGTGTTTCACTGCACCCTAGTGTGTGTGTTTGTGTGTGTTCACTAGTCTTTGTATGTGGGTGTTTCACTGCACCCTAGTGTGTGTGTGTGTGTTCACTAGTCTTTGTATGTGGGGGTTTCACTGCACCCTAGTGTGTGTGTGCATGTGTGTGTGTGTTCACTAGTCTTTGTGTGTATGTGGGTGATTCACTTCCCCCTAGAGTGTGTGTGTGTGTGTGTGTGTGTGTGTGTTCACTAGTTTGTGTCGGTATGTGGGTGTTTCACTGCCTCTAGAGTGTGTGTGTGTGTGTGTGTGTGGGTGTGTGTTCACTAGTCTTTGTATGTGGGTGTTTCACTGCACCCTAGTGTGTGTTCACTAGTTTGTGTCTGTATGTGGGTGTTTCACTGCCTCTAGAGTGTGTGCATGTGTGTGTGTGTGTGTTCACTAGTCTTTGTGTGTATGTGGGTGATTCACTTCCCCCTAGAGTGTGTGTGTGTGTGTGTGTGTGTATTCACTAGTTTGTGTCTGTATGTGGATGATTCACTGCCCCTAGTGTGTGTGTGTGTTCACTAGTTTGTGTCTGTATGTGGGTGTTTCACTGCCTCTAGAGTGTGTGTGTGGGTGGGTGTGTGTTCACTAGTCTTTGTGTGTATGTGGGTGTTTCACTGCCCCCCTAGTGTGTGTGTTCAATAGCATGTGTGTCTGTGTGTATGTGAGTGTTTCACTAGTGTGTGTGTGTATAGTGGTGTTTTACAGCCCCTTAGTGTGTGTGTGTTCACTAGTCTTTGTGTGTATATGTGTATGTGAGTGTTTCACTAGTGTGTGTGTGTGTGTGTGTATAGGGGTGTTTCATTCGCTATAGTGTGTGTTCACTTGTGTCGGTGTGTGTATGTGTGTCTTACATAGTGCACCTTTAAGGAAACTCAATTTATTACAGTCTACGTTGTAGCAGATTAATTCTCAGAGTGTTCTGAGGGTGTGTTCAGACGTTCAGAGAGTGGTTGCTGTAAGCAGCTCTGTTCCTCTCGCAGAACCAGACGCCACAGAAAGAACAGAGGCTGAAAAAAGATCACGTCTTTTGTGAAACACGGAGCCGCGCACTTCATCATCGTCTGTCACGTAGAAGACCTTGATCTCTGAGGCTACTAATAAAGCAATGACAGCTCACACAATTGGAAACCACTTTATATTTCATAGTCTTAACTATGATGGATGGATGGATGGATGGATGGATTCTTCTCGTCTTATTGAATTAAAAAGTGAAGTAATATCGTATTTCGTCTCCATTTCTTTTTTGTGTGATCTTAAATTTTTTACATAATTTGAACTCGACATTTGTCCTTCACATTGTGTCAGAACTTCACCATGACTGGACCAATAAAAGGCCCTGTGGTGGTGCAGGGTAGGGGTGTAAGAAAATATCAAAGTATTGAATATCAGGATATTATGTTTGGTGATACTGTATCGTTTCTCAAACACATAGTATCGATACACAGATTCCTGGCAGACAGTAAATCATTGCTTGGGTTTAAACCTCTGACCACTAGATGGCAGTGTTGTAATCTATTTTCAGCTCCACTCCAACATTAGCAAGCAGCACAAGGGCGTTTTCAGTGGGGTCGGGTTTGACAGTTTGGGGACGGGACATGGCCCAAAGAGTATTGGCTGATGGCACCTGTAACGGTGTCCTCCTCTGTAGTGGTAGTGCTAGCTTCGGCTTCCATCGTGACTCAGCAATCTAACCCCTCACGTTCCAACACAGACTGAATAGACACGTTTGAATATATATATATACATATATACACTACACTATATATATACACTACCGCTCAAAAGTTTAGGATCACTTCAGAATTTCATTTCATGCAATTTTCATGCAATTCACAAACAATATTGTTCATTTCTCAATTAATGTAAGTGTATCAGATGATTTTTAAAGAATAAAAATGTTTGTATTAAAGTCTATTTTTGTATAGAGACTTATTTTACATATAGTCCTATTATCAGTAATTCTCAGTCCTCTGTCTAAATCTCCTGGTATGGCCGCCAATCCAAGTTAAGGATGTTATTGGACTAATTGGTTGTTAGGACACTCTTGATCAATTGTGATGCACAGCTGAAAAACATTCTACTAATAAGTGAGTATAAAAGGGAACAACATTCTAGGTTAGTTTAGTATCTGAAGATCAGCAGTTGATGACTTGCTGACCGACTCACAATGACCAGAAAGAAACAACTTTCTTTAGAGACCCGTCAGTCCATTGTTGTTGTGTGTGTGTGTGTGTTAAACATATTTTAGGCCTTCTGAGGGCGTAGAGGGCCATGACGGTTTCCCACTGGTGATTATATGTGTATGTAAGATTGTAAGAAGGATGTAAGAAGACTGTGACTCTTTCAGGCCTGTAGATGTTTTCAGTTCACCTTCATTTCTCCAGGGTCTCCTCTTCATCATCAGTCATATCACATCTGAGGCTTCAGCTAAAAATATCAGTAGATTACTCATTTGTCCTCTTTATAAACGTCACCCAGCAGAGGAAATCGAGACTTTGTTGTTGTTGTGGGAATTAAAGACGGGTGACAATATGAACTGAGAGAAAGTCAGATCATCCAGTGGGTGTTATGATCAAGTACTCAGAGGCATGAGCGCAGGAATTAGGAGGACATCTAAACGTCTGTGTGGACGCATCAAATCCAATCCCTTCTAATCAGATTTGAGTCTCGTTGATATGTCGTCCTGGATCAGATACATGTGGGCATGTGACATGAATGTGAACATTCACCGGCAGCGCAGCAGAACAACAGAGCAGCAGAGGAACAGCAGTGATGGTCAGTGGAGGAGAGGAACAGCAGTGATGGTCAGTGGAGGAGAGGAACAGCAGTGATGGTCAGTGGAGGAGAGGAACAGCAGTGATGGTCAGTGGAGGAGAGGAACAGCAGTGATGGTCAGTGGAGGAGAGGAACAGCAGTGATGGTCAGTGGGGAAGAGGAGCAGCAGTGATGGTCAGTGGGGAAGAGGAACAGCAGTGATGGTCAGTAGAGGAGAGGAACAGCTGTGATGGTCAGTGGAGGAGAGGAAAAGCTGTGATGGTCAGTAGAGGAGAGGAACAGCAGTGATGGTCAGTGGAGGAGAGGAACAGCAATGATGTACGGTCAATGGAGGAGAGGAACAGCAGGGATGGTCAGTGGAGGAGAGGAACAGCAGTGATGGTCAGTGGAGGAGAGGAACAGCAGTGATGGTCAGTGGGGGAGAGGAACAGCAGTGATGGTCAGTGGAGGAGAGGAACAGCAGTGATGGTCAGTGGAAGAGAGGAACAGCAGTGATGGTCAGTGGAGGAGAGGAACAGCCGTGATGGTCAGTGGAGGAGAGGAACAGTAGTGATGGTCAGTGGAGGAGAGGAACAGCAGTGATGGTCAGTGGAGGAGAGGAACAGCAGTGATGGTCAGTGGAGGAGAGGAACAGCAGTGATGGTCAGTGGAGGAGAGGAACAGCTGTGATGGTCAGTAGAGGAGAGGAACAGCAGTGATGGTCAGTGGAGGAGAGGAACAGCAATGATGGTCAGTGGAGGAGAGGAACAGCAATGATGTACGGTCAGTGGAGGAGAGGAACAGCAGTGATGGTCAGTAGAGGACAGGAACAGCAGTGATGGTCAGTGGAGGGGAGGAACAGCAGTGATGGTCAGTGGAGGAGAGGAACAGCAGTGATTGTGAGTGGAGGAGAGGAACAGCAGTGATTGTGAGTGGAGGAGAGGAACAGCAGTGATGGTCAGTGGAGGAGAGGAACAGCAATGATGTACGGTAAGTGGAGGAGAGGAACAGCAGTGATGGTCAGTAGAGGAGAGGAACAGCAGTGATGGTCAGTGGAGGGGAGGAACAGCAGTGATGGTCAGTGGAGGAGAGGAACAGCAGTGATTGTGAGTGGAGGAGAGGAACAGCAGTGATTGTGAGTGGAGGAGAGGAACAGCAGTGATGGTCAGTGGAGGAGAGGAACAGCAATGATGTACGGTAAGTGGAGGAGAGGAACAGCAGTGATGGTCAGTAGAGGACAGGAACAGCAGTGATGGTCAGTGGAGGGGAGGAACAGCAGTGATGGTCAGTGGAGGAGAGGAACAGCAGGGATGGTGAGTGGAGGAGAGGAACAGCAATGATGTACGGTCAGTGGAGGAGAGGAAAAGCAGGGATGGTCAGTGGAGGAGAGGAACAGCAGTGATGGTCAGTGGAGGAGAGGAACAGCAGTGATGGTCAGTGGGGGAGAGGAACAGCAGTGACGGTCAGTGAAGGAGAGGAACTGCAGTGATGGTCAGTGGAGGAGAGGAACAGCAGTGATGGTCAGTGGAGGAGAGGAACAGCAGTGATGGTCAGTGGAGGAGAGGAACAGCAGTGATGGTCAGTGGAGGAGAGGAACAGCAGTGATGGTCAGTGGAGGAGAGGAACAGCTGTGATGGTCAGTGGAGGAGAGGAACAGCAGTGATGGTCAGTGGAGGAGAGGAACAGCAGTGATGTTCGGTCAGTGAAGGAGAGGAACAGCAGTGATGGTCAGTGGAGGAGAGGAACAGCAGTGATGGTCAGTGGAGGAGAGGAACAGCAGTGATGGTCAGTGGAGGAGAGGAACAGCTGTGATAGTCAGTGGAGGAGAGGAACAGCAGTGATGGTCAGTGGAGGAGAGGAACAGCAGTGATGTTCGGTCAGTGAAGGAGAGGAACAGCAGTGATGGTCAGTGGAGGAGAGGAACAGCAGTGATGGTCAGTGGAGGAGAGGAACAGCTGTGATAGTCAGTAGAGGACAGGAACAGCAGTGATGGTCAGTGGAGGAGAGGAACAGCAGTGATGGTCAGTGGAGGAGAGGAACAGCAGTGATGTTCGGTCAGTGAAGGAGAGGAACAGCAGTGATCGCTACAACATTCCTGAACATTCACATCACTTTCTCCTCCAATCACGGCTCAGCAGCTCAGCTATGCTCCAACATATCAGTGAAGCTTTCAGGTTTTTAAAGACGGAACTAGTTTGTTTACACGTTTGTTTCCCCAGAGATCATATCTTTCAGTCTAAAGAATGAGGTCAGAGGTGGACAACGCTGGCGAGTTTGGGGGTTGGACATGGGGGCAGTTTGGCTGGCAGTCACCCCGAATCCACAGATATGCCATGTGGCCTCAGTTTGATCAGAGAAATTAGTTTCCTCACAAAGAATGTCCACATTAACGCTCACCATGTTGGTGATGAAGTCGGGCACGTTTTTCAACTCAATACAAATTGACCAATTAGCAGCATCAGTGTGTCAATAAGGTGCAAGTACAGTGCTGTGAAAGTGGTGGCCTCCTCCTGGTTTCCTCTATTTCCGTTCATTTGGAATATTAAACCATGAAATAAAGAAATATATGTAATATTATATCATATAAGCTGTATTATAAGATGAGGAGAACCTGAGGAATGATAATTTAGAAGCTGGTCGTCCTTGTGTTGTGTTAAACATTGTTTAAATTAGCGAGCATAGAAAACATCAGTAGGGAAATTATGGACTTTCAAAGTCTTTTCATATAATGACAAAGAAACAGGGGTGGCACGGTGGTGTAGTGGTCAGCACTGTCCCCTCATAGCAAGATGATCCGGGTTGAATGCTCTCTCTCTCTCTCTCTCCCCTCTATATATATATATATATACATACATATATATATATATATATATATATATATATATATATATATATATATATATATATATATATATATACATACATACATACCGGGTACTCTGGTTTCCTCCCACATGTCCAAAGACAAGCATGTTAGTTTGATTGGTCACTCTAACCTGCCCGTAGGTGTGAGTGAGTGTTGGCCATGTGATGGACTAGCGAACTGTCCATGGTGTACCCTGCCTTCGCCCGATGACCCTGGGATTAGCTCCAGCCCCCCCGTGAACAGATAAACTACTGTCTGTAAGTGTAGAACTACAAAGGGCTCCTATGTGGAATGTAGTGGCCAGTCTGGAGAAATCTTAGAAGCTCCTACTGATCCTTCTGCTCTAATTCCAGAATTGCATCTTATTATGTATCCCCATAGTGGAGAAAAGGAGGAACGTTTCCCTTCAGGAGGACACAGGAGTGTATACTGGCCAGGTTTTGGAGTGACCTCACTGGTTTGTATGAAGAGAGCGGATGGACAGGCATGTAGGCATTCCGACTGCGCTGGTGTGGGTGTTTATATTCCCAGTGTTGACTGGTTTTGTAATTGGTGTGACAGAAAAAGCCTGAATGTGAGTCGTCTGGCTCTGAGGAGCAGCTGTGGTTTATACAGGGCTGTTAGGGGAGTGCTTGTTGTGATCGGCTCAGTTTATTGACATCATGTTTAATGATGATGAAATGAATCAGATGTCCCATTTCTCCCATTTCTCTCCATCGTTCCTGTCCTCCCATCACTTCTTCCACTGTCTTTGAAGCTGATTTTAGCTCACGTCTCTGCTTCAGTTTTAGTTATACAGACTAGTGGGCACACTAGTCACCACTTTTTTTTGTATCATTTTAGTTATACACACTAGTCACCACTTTTTTTTGGTATCATTTTAGTTATACACACTAGTGGGCACACTAGTCACCACTTGTTTTGTATCATTTTAGTTATACACACTAGTCACCACTTTTTTTTGTATCATTTTAGTTATACACACTAGTCGGCACACTAGTCACTTCTTTTTTTGTTTAATTTTAGTTATACACACTAGTGGGCACACTAGTCACCACTTTTTTTTGTCTAATTTTAGTTATACACACTAGTGGGCACACTAGTCACCACTTTTTTTGTATATTTTTAGTTATACACACTAGTGGGCACACCAGTCACCACTTTTTTTGTATAATTTTAGTTATACACACTAGTGGGCACACTAAAGTCTCAGGACACCCTTTTATTTCAGAACTGAAAAGGAAAATGACATATCTACACACACTAGCACCCATACAGGCTTCTTGGTGTAACTGCTACATCATTTAAGGTGGAAAATAAGAATAAGAAAATAACTGTAAACTCTAGTCACTGTTTCAGGCTCCAGTAAATAGAGGTGGGATTGATAATGGGGGCTGCTGGTTTAACGCTACAGACATCCCCACTCCAGCACTGGCTGCACAGCAGAAGTGTCAAGTACTTTCTACTGCTTACATTTACACTCCATTATCAGTACTTTCTACTCCTTACATTTACACTACATTATCAGTACTTTCTACTCCTTACATTTACACTACATTATCAGTACTTTCTACTCCTTACTTTTACACTCCATTATCAGTACTTTCTACTACTTACATTTACACTCCATTATCAGTACTTTCTACTCCTTACATTTACACTCCATTATCAGTACTTTCTACTCCTTACATTTACACTCCATTATCAGTACTTTCTACTCCTTACATTTACACTACATTATCAGTACTTTCTACTCCTTACATTTACACTACATTATCAGTACTTTCTACTCCTTACTTTTACACTCCATTATCAGTACTTTCTACTCCTTACATTTACACTACATTATCAGTACTTTCTACTCCTTACATTTACACTCAATTATCAGTACTTTCTATTATTGATAACATGTCTTTGAAGTTTGACTTTATTACAATACTTATAGACAACTAGTCATCATATCTTCTGCTCCATGAAACACATGTTAATGTTCAGTAGTGCTTCTTTAATATATTTACATTGTACTAAACTACATTCATGTTCAATGGGCGTATATGAGCTGAAACAGGAAGCCTAGCGCATCCCAAATTTATCAATATTAACATTTTAATATAACATTATAGTCATTATGGCTTTTAGAAGAGTGGGGTTTTTGGGGAGGTGGACTAGTGCACTATAGACCCCTGTGGTGTGGCCTAAGCTTTTGTCCTTAATAGCATTTATTTTTTTCTTACATTTCTTTTACTTTTATACTTTAAGTAGTTTTGAAAGCAGTACTTTTACACTTTTAGTTGATACTTTAACTTCTACAGAAGTATTTTTAACCCTAGTATCTATACTTCTACCTGAGTAATGAATGTGAATACTTCTGACACCTTTGCTTCACAGTGTGTAGTGTGGGCCCACCATGATAAACGGTCCTACACAATGATGTACATATTGTATATCTCTGTATGTGGGACGAGTGAAAGGAGGAGAGATTGGATGAGTGGGTGGTAGGAAAAAAAAAAAATTGGCCGAGGAGAGGTGACACGTGCCGCCGTTGGGCGCTGTGTTCTCTGGGACAGCCTCAGAGCCAGCTGGGGCTATTTTTTCACTTAAGCTGGTTTTGCTATAGCTCTGCTGTCCAGACCCCTGGCCTTCCTCACTAAACCCAATCTCATGTGACCGGCCGAGGCCCCGCGCCCTGGCTCAGCCATTCGCGATATCGCTCAAAGAAGCGGATCTGACGTTAGCGCGGTGCCTTTCGCACATGGCTGCCTTTTGTAATTATATGTGTTTGCTTAATGTGCCCGCCTGCGCGCTCCTCCGGAGGAGAATAAAGGCCCTCTTTGAGTGGAGCGGGCGCGTCTCGCGAGACCCCTTCCCTCATTTGGTGCGTGTTTGCGCGAGCGTCTCTCCGTGTGTGTTTTGTCATTATGGGAAGAACTCTGTGTTCCTCCTCTAATATGTGGCAGCTCATCCCCCCCGTTACTTCTCCAAAGCAGACAGGGTTGCGTAAGCCTTCACAATCCCAGGCTTTAGCCCGAGGGCAGGAGGATGACAGGCTCGTGGCTGGATGGAAAACAGCATTATTTCCCTGCCAAAAGGAAAGAAATACCTTTCTGGATCTTCCACAAAGACTTCGGAGGAAATAAAGCAAGAAATTCCTCACAATCCGTGCACTAATGAATAAGTGTGTAAGATCTTCTCCCATTGGCTTACGTAAGCTAGATTTGTCGTCCATTGTGGGTATTTTTATTCGGCACGCCGGTGCAGGCCTGACCTACCTTTTACCATTGAACTGATTCGTCCTGATAAGGCAGAGTCTTTGTCTTGTCCCTGATCCGCGTCCTTCCCTGACTCCTCACAACGGTTTCATGTTTTAATCACATTTTCCTCGGGGTGCGTTCACTTCTCGGGTGCGATGGCGTTAAGGCCGCATAATTCATCTCCTGCACCAGTTTTGCTCGCTCTGCTAGTCCTCCTCTAGCCCGAGCGTCCTGGGAGCGAGCCGGATCTGAGGCTACCTCCAAAATGAACTGTTAACAAACTATTTATCACTGCAGAGTTTGACCTACGCATTCAACATATACATACAGTACAACACACACACACACACACAAACACACACACAAACACACACACAAACACACCAACACACACAAACACACCAACACACACACTCACAAACACACTAACACACACACACACACACACACACACACACACACACTAACACACAACCACACAACCACACAAACATACAACCACACCAACACACAAACCAACAAACCAACCCACACACACACCAACACACACACACACACAAACACACACACAAACACACTAACACACACACAACCACACAATCATACAACCACATCAACACACAAACCAACAAACCAACCCACACACACACCAACACACACACACACACACTGGTGAACACAAACACACACACACCAACACACACTAACACACACACACACGCACTGGGGAACCTAAACACTAGGGGGGCAGTGAAAAAACACAAAGACACACACACTAGTGGGCAGTGATACACACACATACAAACACACAACCACACACACCAACACACACGCACACACACTAGTGAACACACTCTAGAGACAGTGAAACACCCACATACACACACACTAGTGAACACACACTAGGGTGCAGTGAAAAACCCACATACACACACACTAGTGAACACCACCACTAGGGTGCAGTGAAACACAGACATACAGACACATACACTAGTGAACACCACCACTAGGGGACAGTGAAACACACATATACAGACACACTCACGCACACTAGTGAAGACAAACACTAGGGGGCAGTGAAACACCCACATACACACACGCACACACACACTAGTGAACACACACTAGCGACAGTGAAACACCCACATACACACACACACTAGCGAACACACACTAGTGGGCAGTGAAACACACATACAAACACACACACACTAGTGAACACACACTAGCGACAGTCAAACACCCATATATACACACACACACACTAGCGACAGTGAAACACCCACATACACACACACACACTAGTTAACACACACTAGGGGACAGTGAAACACACACACATACAGACACACACAGACACACACAAGTGAACATAAACACTAGGAGGGCAGTGAAAAAACATACAGACACACACACTAGTGAACACACACTAGTGGGCAGTGAAACACATGCAAACACACACACTCGTGAACACACACTAGAGACAGTGAAACACCCACATACATACACACACACACACACTAGTGAACACACACTTGGGGGCAGCGGAACACATACATATAGACACATAAACTAATGAACACACACTAGGGGGCAGTGAAACACACACATACTGACACATACACTAGTGAACACCACCACTAGGGGACAGTGAAACACACACATACAGACACACTCACATACACCAGTGAACACAAATATTAGGGGGCGCAGTGACCCCCACACACACACACACTATTAAACACAAACACGAGAGGGCAGTGAAAGTCCCACTTACACACACACACACACACACACACACACACACACACACACACACTAGTGAACACCACCACTAGGGGACAGTGAAACACACTCACACACACTAGTGAACACGAACACTAGAAGAGCAGTGAAACACTGACACACACACACACACACACACTAGTGAACACAATTACAAGTGGACAGTGAAACACCCAAGTACACACACACACACACACACACACACACACACACACACAAACACTAGGGGGGCTGCAGCACACACACACTAGTGAACACAAATACTAGTGGGGCAGTGAAACACCCACATACAGTAGGGGGCAGTGAGCACACTTGCCCGAAGTGGTGAGCAGCCTTATCCACAGTACCCGGGGAGCAGTGGGGGGTTTAGGTGTCTTGCTCAGGGGCACTTCAGATGTGTCCTGTGAGTTCACGGGATAGAACCAACGAGTGTGGTGGTACGCATACAGAATCGATCCAACACAACTATTCGCCCGCGCCCGTTCACTCGCTCCTCTAGTCCTCCTCTAGCTGGAGCGTCCCGGGAGCGAGCTGGATCTGAGGCCAGCGTTTGTTTCTTTGTGGAACACCTTCCACAGCCTCCGACTTCACAGCCACACAAGTACGCTGCGCTGCGGGACGCCATACTGAGCGCTAACCCGGCTGACCCCGAGTGATGTGACGTGTGTGCCTCCAGGCCCCATATGTCCCACTTTTTTTTTTTTTCAATTTAATCTCCTTTTTCTCCAAACAATTTACTGCCTCGCTCAGGAATTGTTGAGACAGTGCCCGCCAGCCGAAGACCAGCTCTAAATTCCGAGTATGTGATGCCACGTCTTGGGTAATTTGCTTTGTTTGGGGCTGTGATTGGGGCCTTAAGGAAGGGCTTAATGTTGAACTAGGCTGTTTAAAGGGGAATGAGATGCTAACAAAGTCATTCAGGGTGGTCTGATGCGAAATGTTTATAGTTGGAGTCATATGTGGGGGTTAAAACTGAATTTTAGGTCAAAATCTGATCTCAGAGCTGCTGTAAAACAGTGGTTCAGGCATCCTCCAGCATATTCATAAACGTTTCATGCCATAGGTTTCTGTGAGGTAGTTTTTAGACGTGTTAAACTCTCCAGTCTGGTTTACGACCACTGTGAACTGTGAGTCTCTCTGGAGTAAGTTTTCTGGAATCTTTGTTTACATTTCAACTATGCAGAAATTATTGATATTGTATATTGATAGACAGACAGACCCTATATCTTACTCAATAACACAGCATCACCACTGCAGTGCTGAAAATGATCCACCACCCAAATAATACCTGCTCTATGGTGGTCTTGTGGTGGTCCCGGTTAACAAAGTCTGTAATAGTAGAACAAAGTGCATGTATAAACACTACCTCTCAAACGTTTAGGATCACTTTAGAATTTCATTTCATGCAATTTTCATGCAATTCACAAACAATATTGTCCATTTCACAATTAATGTAAGTGTATCAGATGATTTTCAAAAAATAAAAATGTTTGTATTAAAGCCTATTTTTGTATAGAGGCTTATTTTGCATATAGGCCTATTGTCAGCAATTCTCAGTCCTCTGTCTAAATCTCCTGGTACGCCAATCCAAGTGAAGGATGTTATTGGACTAATTAATTGTTAGGACACCCTTGCTCAATTGTGATGCACAGCTGAAAAAAAAATGAATAAAAAAATTTGAACACAACTATATATATATATAGGTGTGTTCAAAATTGTTTGTTTGACATTAATTTTTTTATCTTATTCACAATCAGATCAAATAAGGACTTGCATAACAGACAAATGCAACTTCAATTACAACAATATTTTTTTTGAATAAACCAATAAATGTCCTTTTGTGATTTCCTCTTAGTCACATACATCATAAGTACCTAGTACAACTTCCTTGGTCAGTAATAATGTCCTTCAGACTTGAAACATAGCTTGAGACAAGTTCCTTGCAGGCATCTTAGCCCCTTTCCTCTTGGGCAAAGGCCTCCAGTTCATTGACATTCTTGGGCTTACATGCTGCAACTGCCTTCTTCAAGTCCCATCAGAGATTTTCTATGGGATTTAAGTTTGGCGATTTTGACGGCTACTCCAGAATCTTGTGCAACCAAGCCATAGTAGAATTGGAGGTATGCATAGGATTGTTGTCTTATTGGAAGGTCCAGCGTCTCCCAAGCTTTAGCTTTGTCACTGACTGCATGACCTTTCCACCCAAGATCTTCTGGTAGTTAACTGAATTCATGGTACCTTCCACACGGTGGAGATTCCCTGTACCTGAGACAACGAAACAGCCCCAGAGCATGAGCAGCTGCCAACACCATCCTCTTTCTGCCACGCCCAGGTAGTGTTTCCACAGAGATTTACACTTGTGAATTATGCTTCCAGTTGTGTCTCTTGAGATGTTTAATGTCTTTGCTATCTTTTTATATCCATAACCTTGCTTATGAAGTGAAATCACCTCCTCTCTTGACTTCTTTGACCATTCCCTGGACTTCAGCATGTTGCAAAGACCTCATTAACTGTTTAGAAGGAGCTGAGAATCTCAGTTCTTTTAAATCTGCTTAATTGGTTCTGTTCACATCTACAGGTGCTTTCAGTGCCTGATTAAAAAAACACCTGCTTGAAACCTCTGTTCTTGAGAGTGGTAATCTTTAAGGGGTTGATTGTGAACAAGATAAAAAAATACATGTCAAACTTGCTGAAGCACTCTACTGCAGTGGGGGCTGAATAATGTTGAACACAACTGTATGTGTATGTGTATGTGTGTGTATATATTAGCGAGGCTGGTGTGAGCTCCAGCTTACTCTGGAGGTGTGGCTATGCAGACAGCCACCAACAAAGACACTGTTGTACTGCTGTTATCGATTAATTTATGTGTACTTTTGTGTAATGGTGGGACGGGGGGTGGTGTGTATTGGGGGCTTGGTCACCTTCAGTGAAAATGACTGTTGGTGGCTGGTGGTGACTTCCACCCATAGTTAGGTGCTCTGTATGTGTGCTTTCTTCAACATGTGTTGGCAGTCATAGTCTTCCATGTGCCTTTTTCTCTGCCTAAGCTACACTATATATATATATTAGAGAATTTCTCAAGTTTCATTCCATATATTCAGACTTTCATTCCATATTCTCAAGTTTCATTCCATATATTCAGACTTTCATTCCATATTCTCAAGTTTCATTCTACGTTCTAAAGTTTCCTTCTATATATTTAGACTTTCCTTTCATATTCTCAAGTTTCATTCCATATATTTAGACTTTCATTCCATATTCTCAAGTTTAATTCTATATTCTCAAGTTTCATTCCATATATTCAGACATTCATTCCATATTCTCAAGTTTAATTCTACGTTCTAAAGTTTCATTCTATATATTTAGACTTTCCTTTCATATTCTCAAGTTTCATTCCATATATTCAGACTTTCATTCCATAATCTTAAGTTTCATTCCATATTCTCAAGTTTTATTCCATATATCCAGACTTTCATTCTACATTCTCAAGTTTAATTCTACGTTCTCAAGTTTCATTCCATATATTCAGACATTTATTCTATATTCTCAAATCTAATTCTATATATTATTTTCAGTTTTCAGTCATTATAAATATAATTATTTCCTAAACGGCTTGCCATAATATATATATACATACATTGTTGGTGGACGATTCTCAGTCCAGCAGTAACACTAAGGTGTTTAAACACTCCAGCAGCAGCACTACTGTGTCTGATCCACTTAAACCAGCACAACACACACTAACACACCACCATCACGTCAGTGTCACTGCAGTTCTGAGAATGATCCACCTCTCTAATAGTACAAGCTCTGCGGGGGACCTAAGGGTAACAAAGTATACAAAGAAACAGATGACCTACAGTCTGTAATAGTATAAGTATAAAGTGATCTATACGGTCAATGGAGCTGATACAGTGGACTGTTAGTGTAGATAGAAGGAGGTGTACGTACTAAAGTGGGTGGTGAGTGTATGTAGGTGAAAGAAACAAAAGCATGTAATCACAGATTAACATGGGCCACAAATGGCAGCTTATAAATTGAATACAAATGCAGCACTCCAGCTTCACCCTGCACTCCAAACGGTTATACTGTTGATGTGAGTTCGTCAACTTGTATATTAAAGTTCATCAAAGCTGTACTCCAACTGGCACAACCATCATCAGATTTGGGGGGGACGTGTAGTGCAGTCCATCCAAAAGGTTGAGCGGAGTTGAACTTGTTAATGAATTCAGCCAACGCAGTGCACTTACCCAATCATAAAGTAGGAGGTGTTTTGAACAGATGAGCTGCAGCAAAAAACAAAAAACTATCCAAACCCAACAAGCATCAGGATTCTATTATATACAAATTAACTAAAATTACAGACATTAATATTTTAGTACCTAGAAATCATTACACCCGGAAGGCCCTCAGGCTTCCCCTCTACTGGAACTACCCCTGACTGTTTTGTGAGCAGGTTTTATATTTTAAGTTTATAGCAAGTGCTTGTGTGGTTGCAGGAACTTGACAAGGCAGAGAAATGATGGTCCCTGATGTTGTTGCCCTGCCACTGCTAGAAAAAACATTTGTACATTAAGAACAAGAGTAATTGACTCCACTTACCACCTACTTCACTGGAAACGTCTTCGTTGTAGGTCTACAGCGCTGGTGCACAGTTAAGCCCATGGCAAAGTTTCTGATAACAGCAACCTTGTTATATAACATCTGGGTGAAAATCTGCATGTTCATGTGAATTGGATATAAGATTACATCATCGCTGTCCAAAGAAAACCACGTCCCCTTTAGATTAAGGCAGGAGATCTGGGGGTTCATGGAAACAGAGGTTTATGGTAAACTGAGATGTTGGTGCAGTTGTCCCGCCACTTCACACAGCGATCATACAGGTTTGTTGACGGTGGAGTGGTGGGACCCCAGCATCTCCCAGTGCTCTTATGTCTATGTTACCTTCTGGTCAGGCCCGGAGTGGCTAATCGGGAGATTGGGGAGGATTCCCAATGGGCCGGCTCATCTCAGTCTCGAGTTTGGGCCGGTTGGAAGGGAAAAATAATTTTGACACTTAACTGTGACTCATCTAATCTTCAATCTCCATTCACCTATATATTTAATCTCCATTCAACTATATATTCATTCTCCATTCAACTATATATTCATTCTCCATCCAACTATATATTCATTCTCCATTCAACTATATATTCATTCTCCATCCAACTATATATTCATTCTCCATTCAACTATATATTCATTCTCCATCCAACTATATATTCATTCTACATTCAACTATATATTCATTCTACATTCAACTATATATTCATTCTCCATTCAACTATATATTCATTCTCCATTCAACTATATATTCATTCTCCATCCAACTATATATTCATTCTCCATTCAACTATATATTCATTCTCCATTCAGTTACGTATTCATTCTCCATTTGACTATGTAATCATTCTCCATTCAACTATATATTCATTCTCCATTCAACTATATATTCATTCTCCATCCAACTATATATTCATTCTCCATTCAACTATATATTCTTTCTCCATTTAACTATATATTCATTCTCCATCCAACTATATATTCATTCTCCATCCAACTATATATTCATTCTCCATTCAACTATATATTCATTCTCCATTCAACTATATATTCATTCTCCATTAAATTACGTATTCCTTCTCATTCAACTATATATTCATTCTCCCATTCAACTATATATTCATTCTCCATTCAAGCTATATATTCATTCACCATCCAACTATATATTCATTTCTCCATTCAACTATGATCATTCATTCACCATCCAAACTATATATTCATCTCTCCATTCAACAATATATATTCATTCACCAATTCAACTATATATTCATTCTCCCATTCAGTTACGTATTCATTCTCCATTCAACTATATATTCATTCTCACATTCAACTATATATTCTTTCTCCATTTCACTATATATTTCATTTCTCCAACCAACTATATATTCATTCTCCATCCAACTATATATTCATTCTCCATTCAACTATATATTCATTCTCCATTCAACTATATATTCATTCTCATTCAACTATATATTCATTCTCCATTCAACTATATATTCATTCTCCATTCAACTATATATTCATTCTACATTCAACATATAATTCATTCTCCATTCAGTTACGTATTCATTCTCCATTCAACTATATATTCATTCCTCCATCCAAACTATATAATCATTCCTCCATTCAGCTATACTATTCATTCTCCATTTGACTATACTATTCATTCTACATTCAACTATATATTCATTCTCCATTCAGGTACGTATTCATTCTCCATTCAAATATATAATCATTCTACATTCAACTATATATTCATTCTCCATTCAACTATATATCATTCTCCATTCAACTACATATTCATTCTCCATTCAACTATATATTCATTCTCCATTTGACTATATATTCATTCTCCATTCAACTATATATTCATTCTCCATTCAACTATATATTTATTCTCCATTCAACTACATATTCATTCTCCATTCAACTACGTATTCATTTACATTTAATTATATTTTCGTTCTCCATTCAACTATATATTCATTCTCCATTCACCTACATATTCATTCTCCATTTAACTATATATTCATTCTCCATCCAACTATATATTCATTCTCCATCCAACTATATATTCATTCTCCATTCAACTATATATTCATTCTACATTCAACTATATATTCATTCTCCATTCAGTTACGTATTCATTCTCCATTCAACTATATATTCATTCTCCATTCAACTACATATTCATTCTCCATTCAACTATATATTCATTCTCCATTTGACTATGTAATCATTCTCCATTCAGTTACGTATTCATTCTCCATTCAACTATATATTCATTCTCCATTCAACTATATATTCATTCTCCATTTGACTATATATTCATTCTCCATTCAACTATATATTCATTCTCCATTCAACTATATATTTATTCTCCATTCAACTACATATTCATTCTCCATTCAACTACATATTCATTCTCCATTCAACTACATATTCATTCTCCATTCAACTACGTATTCATTTTACATTTAATTATATTTTCGTTCTCCATTCAACTACATATTCATTCTCCATTCAACTACATATTCATTCTCCATTCAACTACATATTCATTCTCCATTCAACTACGTATTCATTTTACATTTAATTATATTTTCGTTCTCCATTCAACTATATATTCATTCTCCATTCAACTACATATTCATTCTCCATTCAACTATATATTCATTCTCCATTCAACTATATATTCATTCTCCATTCAACTACATATTCATTCTCTATTCAACTATATATTCATTCTCCATTCAACTACATATTCATTCTCCATTCAACTACATATTCATTCTCCATTCAACTACATATTCATTCTCCATTCAACTACGTATTCATTTTACATTTAATTATATTTTCGTTCTCCATTCAACTATGTATTCATTCTCCATTCAACTATATATTCATTCTCCACTCAACTACATATTCATTCTCCATTCAACTACATATTCATTCTCCATTCAACTATATATTCATTCTCCATTCAACTACATATTCATTCTCCATTCAACTACATATTCATTCTCCATTCAACTATATATTCATTCTCCATTCAACTATATATTCATTCTCCATTCAACTACATATTCATTCTCCATTCAACTATATATATATATTTGGACACACCTTCTCATTCAAAGAGTTTTCTTTATTTTCATGACTATGCAGAGTGAAGGCAAAAGGGCCAACAAGTGCTAAGCATATCTGGGACCTCTTTCAAGACTGTTGAAAGCCCATTTCAGGTGACTACCTCTTGAAGCTCATCAAGAGAATGCCAAGAGTGTGCAAAGCAGTAATCAAAGCAAAAGGTGGCTCTTTGAAGGTGGCTCTTTGAAGGTGGCTCTTTTAAGTATATAATTCCACATTCATTCATAGTTTTGATGCCTTCAGTGTGAATCTGCAATTTTCATAGTCATGAAAATAAAGAAAACTCTTTGAATGGGAAGGTGTGTCCAAACTTTTGGTCTGTACTGGATGTGTGTGTGTGTGTGTGTGTGAGAGAGAGAGTATTTGTCTAAATACATATGTGTATATGTATGTGTGTATATGTATATATGTGTGTATATATATGTATATGTATGGGTGTGTCTGAAATGGTAGTCATGTTAACTCGTTCCCTGTTCACTACATAGACTGCTCTATGTAGAACCCTATATAGGGGAGCAGTGAGGGAGACAGTAGAGTGAATTCGGACGACGAACTTTCCAAAGAAACCGCTATGCATTGTGGGGCTTCAACCTATAAGTAGTGTACATTGGTTGTCCACTAGTATTACGGTGCATTGTGGGTAGGAAGTTAATGAACTATATAGGGAATCTAACTGTCCTCTGAGAATTTGGACAACATTACAAACTACTGCAGTGACACTGACATGCTGGTGGTGTGTTAGAGTGTATTGTGCTGGTGTGAGTGGATCAGACACAGCAGTGCTGCAGCTGCTGGAGTGTTTAAACCCCTCAGTGTCACTGCTGGACAGAGAATCGTCCACCAACCAAAACTATCCAGACAGCAGTGTCCTGTGGGCGGCGTCCTGTGTCCACTGATGAAGGACTAGAGGAACACAAACTGTGCAGCAGCAGATGAGCTACTGTCTCTGACTTTACATCTACAAGGTGGACCAGCAAGTAGTAGGAGTGTCTAATAGAGTGGAGAGTGAGTGGACTGGTGAGTGGTCTGATCCACTCGTACGCGTGGGGTTGTAAAGAGTGATATAGATAGGTAATGGAATGTAAAAGCACCTTTGAAGTTTCCATGGAATGCTGTATGTTCTGTTGTTTCCATGGGAACGTGCTAGCATTCCATCTCACCACCCTTGTCTCATGACATTGATGCGCTCATGCACAATAGGACCACTTTCTCCCCCCAACATACACACGCACACAAACACACAAACGAGAAAGACAATCTCTCTCAGAGGCTGATTGAACTAAGTGGGGGGTTCTCTGCTTCCCATGGAGACCTAATCTTCTCTGGCATCTCCTCACACGGCCGCTTGCTGCATCCCTAACGATCTCGCGACTCGCTCTTGAGCTCTGGAACTCCGTTACGAGCGACAGAATAACAACGTACAGTTGACGGCGAGGTTTGTAGGCTACCACCTCGGGCGCTAAATGAAATCTGATGTGTGAGTGACAGTGGAGGAGGAAAAAGACCCCCCCGAGAAACACGCATGAACGCTTTGCTCCAGCTTAAGCGGCGTTCATCGGCCACTCTGGCCCGAACGCATGGCACGTGTGGTGAATTATTGAACCAGCCTCGGTTTTCATCATCGTGGATGGCAAATCAAAACGGGGGGCCTCGAAGCACCAGAGAGAGACAGCAGCACATACGGGGCCGTAATGATCTATACCCGGCGTGAGCTTCTTAAGTCCAGTCTGAAGGCCTTTATACCCCCTGTCTGTGCTGCACCTGCCTAAGAGACCTTGAAGTGCATGTCAGACTTCAGAAGTTTGGCGCAGCGGCAGGCTTGTGTGGGAAAACGAGAGTTTATATGTGACGTGTCCTCAGGTGTCTGAACTTAAGCAGGTCTCCAGATGGCTCCGGCTTTGACAGCTGCCCTCCACGTCATGGAGGTGTCACTCTTTGCTTATAAGTGTCGACAGAGACAAAGAGTGATGACATTCTATATATACAGGGGTTGAACAATGAAACTGAAACACCTGGTTTTAGGCTACAATAATTTATTAGTATGGTGTAGGGCCTCCTTTTGCGGCCAATACAGCGTCAGTTGGTCTTGGGAATGACATATACAAGTCCTGCACAGTGGTCAGAGGATTTTAACCATTCTTCTTGCAGGACAGTGTCAAGGTCACTACTTGATGCTGGTGGAGGAAAACGTTTCCTGACTCGCTCCTCCAAAACATCCAAAGTGGCTCAATAATTATTTAGATCTGGTGACTGTGCAGGGCCTTGGAGATGTTCAACTATCACTTCATGTACATCAAACCATCTTTCTCCAGTCTTGCTGTGTGTATTGGTGCACTGTCATCCTGATGCACCACCGCCTTCAGGATACAATGTTTGAACCATTGGATGCACATGGTCTCTCAGAATGGTTCGGTAGTCCTTGGCAGTGACGCGCCCATCTAGCACAAGTATTGGGCCAAGAGAATGCCATGATATGGCAGCCCCAACCATCACTGATCCGCCCCCATGCTTCACTCTGGGCATGCAACAGTCTGGGTGGTACGCATCTTTGGGGCTTATCCACACTGTAACTCTCCCGGATGTGGGGAAAACAGTAAAGGTGGATCATCAGAGAACAATACATGTTTCACATTGTCCACAGCCCAAGATTTGCGCTCGTTGCACCATTGAAACCGACGTTTGGCATTGGCACGAGTGACCAAAGGTTTGGCTATAGCAGCCCGGCCGTGTATATTGACCCTGTGGAGCTCCTGACGGACAGTTCTGGTGGAAACAGGAGAAGCTGAGGTGCACATTTAATTCTGCCGTGATCTTGAGCAGCAGTGGCTTTTATGTTTTTTGGATACAATCCGGGTTAGAAAACCCAACATCTCTTTCAGACAGCTTCCTCTTACGTCCACAGTTAACAATGTTGGATGTGGTTGGTCCTTCTTGGTGGTACTGCTGACGTTACCCTGGATACCGTGGCTCTTGATACATCAAAAGATTGCTGTCTTGGTCACAGATGTGCCAGCAAGAAGCTTCACTAACAATTTGTCCTACTTTGAACTCTGTATGTCCCATAATGTTGTGTTATTGTAATATTTTGAGCTAAACTGTGTCTTACCTGCTAAATGAACTTCACACTCTGCTCTTACTGGTGTAATGTGCAATTAATAAAGATTGGCCACCAGACTGGTCCAATTTAGCCATGAAACCTCCCACATTACAATGACAGGTGTTTCCGTTTCATTGTCCAACCCCTGTATGTGTATATATGCTATCTTCTTCAGTCCTGTTAGAGAAGCAGCTCATGTGGCTCCTCATGAAGCTGCTGGTCAGAATGTTCAAAGTGTGTAAACCTGCATCAGAGCAAATGAGCTCATTTCTAAAAGACCCTCTAAACATTCTTTAAACACAACCAGATGTTTAATTCTGCTTCAACAATAATTCCATACCGACTATTCTATAGTTTTGATATAGATAATATCTGCTCCGTGGGGGTCCAGCTTAGCAGAGCTACAGAGTGGTCCTAAATGGTCAGTGGAGCTGATAAAATAGACGGTGGGTGTAGATACTTAATGAAGTGGGTGTATATATTACTGGCTACATCACTTTAGAACATAATCCAGAACTTTTAACTAATAACGTGCCTGAAAATCTAAGCAGTTATCCTTAAAGTACTTGATATTAATTGGCTTTTCTGGCTGCCTGCCTAAGAAACGAAGACCTTAAAGTCAGAAATCCAGAGGAAAGCTACTGTAATCCATTGTAACTTCTTCTATTGTAAGTAAATGTTGATAAATTTGGGATGTGCTAGGCTTCCTGTTTCAGCTCATATACGCCCATTAAACATGAATGTAGTTTAGTACAATGTAAATATATTAAAGAAGCATATCTGTTACTACTGAACATTAACATGTGTTTCATGGAGCAGAAGATATGATGACTAGTTGTCTATAAGTATTGTAATGAAGTCAAACTTCAAAGACATGTTATCAATAATCTTAATAGAGTGATAATAGAGTGTAAATGTAAGGAGTTGAAAGTACTGATAATGGAGTGTAAATGTAAGGAGTAGAAAGTACTGATAATGGAGTGTAAATGTAAGCAGTAGAAAGTACTGATAATAGAGTGTAAATGTAAGGAGTTGAAAGTACTGATAATGGAGTGTAAATGTAAGGAGTAGAAAGTTCAGCTCTGGAATGGACCCTATGCTGGTCAGTAATACATACATGTTGGTGTCTTTCATTAGAAGTGTAATCAGTGGAGGAAGCAGTGGTCAAAGTGCTGGCACTGCTTTTCTAATCCTCTAAAAAAAGAAAAATAAGAGGGTTTTTTTTGGTACTGCTGATTGTTTAAGAGCTTTCCACACGCTGGAGGAGAGAAGAGGCCTTTGGCAGCTTTTGCCGTCTCGGCTCCTGGGATTCTCGGGATGATTAAATTTTAAAGGAAGGGCCCGTATGGTAGAGTACATGCAGACAATGTTGGGGATGTGTTCCAGCTGGCTCGGCTCTCTGTGCCTCTGATGCTCAGCCTGGCTTACGCTGCTATGAATAACTGCAGCCTTTACAACAAACTCCATCTCACTCGTAGCAGAGCCAGTACAGACAGACTTCACACCCAGCCAAGGAAACAGAAAACCAGTGCCAGTCTCTCTCTCTGTCTTTCTCTCTCTCTGTCTGTCTTTCTTTCTCTTTCTCTCTTTTTCTCTTAGTCTCTCTCTGTATCTCTTTCTTTTTCTTTCTCTCACCTCTCTCTCTCTCTCTATTCTCTCTCTCTCACTCCTACTCTCTCTTTTTCTCTCTCTCTTTCACTTTTTCTCTTATTCTCTCTCTCTCTCTCTCTCTCTCCTACTTTCTCTTTTTCTCTCTCTCTTTCACTTTCTTTCTCAACCCCTTTCTCTCCTCCACTCCCTCTTTCTCTCCCTCACTCTCTCTTTTTCTCTTATTCTCTCTCTATCTCTTTTTTCTTCTCTCTCCCTCTCTCTCTCTCTCTCTCTCTCTCTCTCTCTCTCTCCTACTCTCTCTTTTCTCTCTCTTTTTCACTTTCTTTCTCATCCCCTTTCTCTCCTCCACTCCCTCTTTCTCTCCCTCTCTGTCTCGCTATCTCTCTCACACATTCTCTCTCCTACTCTCTCTCTCTTTTCTAACCCTCTTTCTCGTCCTTACCCTCTTTCTTGTTTTCTCTATTTTTCTCTCCCTCTCCATCTCTCTTTCTCTCTCTTTCTGTCTCCCTTCCTCTCTCTCTTTTTCTATCTCTCTCTCTCTTTTTCTCTTAGTCTCTCTCTGTATCTCTTTCTTTTTCTTTCTCTCGCCTCTCTTTCTCTCTCTATTCTCTCTATTTCTCTCACTCTTTCTTTCCCACCCTCTTTCTCTCCCTCATTCTCTCTTTTTCTCTTATTCTCTCTCTCTCTATCTCTTTTTTCTTTCTCTCTCCTCTCTCCTCTCTCTCTCTCTTTCTTTCTCTCTCTCACCTACTCTCTTTCTCTTTTTCTCTCTCTCTTTCACTTTCTTTCTCATCCCCCTTCTCTCCTCCACTCCCTCTTTCTCTCCCTCTCTGTCTCTCTATCTCTCTCTTTTTCTCTTATACTCTCTCTGTATCTTTTTTCTCTCTCACACATTCTCTCTCCTACTCTCTCTCTCTTTTCTAACCCTCTTTCTCGCCCTTACCCTCTTTCTTGTTTTCTCTATTTTTTTTGTTCTCTCTCATCTCTCTCTTTTTCTCTTAGTCTCTCTCTGTATCTCTTTCTTTTTCTTTCTCTCGCCTCTCTCTCTCTTTCTCTCTCTCTTCTCTCTTTTTCTCTTATTCTCTCTCTATCTCTTTTTTCTTTCTCTCTTCTCTCTCTCTCTCTCTCTTCTCTCTTTCTCTCTCTCTCCCTCTTCTCTACTCTCTTCTCTTTTTCTCTCTCTCTTTCACTTTCTTTCTCATCCCCTTTCTCTCCTCCACTCCCCCTTTCTCTCCCTCTCTATCTCTCAATCTCTTTTTCTCTTATTCTCTCTGTATCTTTTTTCTCTCTCTCACATTCTCTCTCCTACTCTCTCTCTTTTCTAACCCTCTTTCTCGCCCTTACCCTCTTTCTCTTACTCTCTGTCTTCCTCTCTTGTTCTCTCTCTCTCTCTCTGTCTCTCTCGTTCTTCTAGTCATTCACACGATGAGCCAATCAGATTCAAGAATTTGAGATGCACCCCCAGCTCTAAATAGTGCAGCATGGCAGAGCTATCATTAGAGTAGAGAGTGAATACAGATCCAGTTCTCCTGAAGAAAGTGAGTAGTTTACTCAGTACTGTATCACCACCACATACACAGCAGTTCAGAATCATCCCAGAGACAAACACACACAAGCACGTGGGTCGTTATCTATATGCCTACTGAAGCTGCACTCGCTCTAGCATTCTCTCGTCCAGTTAACATCATCTAAAGGCTTTAACGTTTCCACAGCCCTCAGAAACAGCTACCATCCAGCTCTCAGTTCTTCAGCTTGTTTAAAAGAGACAGCAAGAGGAGGATGTGAGTTTCAACCCATTTCCAAAGCCAGAAACAAATCTACAGCCTCGTGTTTCTAAAGTTTAGTCTGAAAATCTGCTGTTTATTTACTACAAAATCTCACTCGCTCATCTCCTAAACCGCTTATGCTTCTGGGTCACGGGGGCGCCGGAGTGTGTCCCAGCAAAAAAACGGCCTAGACTAGACAGGATGCCAGTCCATCACACAGCAGACACTTTTAATGGACAGTTTGGCATCTCTAACCCACGTGACTGCATGTCTCTGGACTGTGGGACCACCTAGAGTAAAGCCACTCAGACACATGAAGACCATGCAAACTCCAAACAGGAAGAGATCCTGGTTGCCTGGCTGGGGAATCGAACCGAGACCCTTCTGACTGTGAGGCAAGACTTCTGTTTTGTGGAGATTTGAATGCCATCCAAATCTTGCCATCCAGATGCACCAGCATTGAGATAGGATGGGACTGTTTCAGCTCACACCCACTTTACATACAGACTCAGTCAGAGACTGCCTCAGTCAGAGACTGCCTCAGCCAGAGACTGCCTCTACCTGTGCAGCTTCTAAAGCTTTGCTATCCAGATTTCAAACAGAGACTCTTTTCTTTGGTGTTTAGTTTATTAAACTGTAAATACTGTTTGATCAGAGGAGGACGGGTCTCCCCTTGTGAGTCTGGTTCCTCCCAAGGTTTCTTCCTCCAGTCTGATGGAGGTGTTCTTGCCACTGTTGCCTCTGACTTGCTCACTGGGGGATATATATGATGTCTGTTTTCAAAACTCTGTAAAGCTGCTTTGAGACAACAGGTGAAGGTAGTGTTACAGTTTACCTGTACACAGGTAGGTGAAGGTAGTGTTACAGTTTACCTGTACACAGGTAGGTGAAGGTAGTGTTACAGTTTACCTGTATACAGGTAGGTGAAGGTAGTGTTACAGTTTACCTGTACACAGGTAGGTGAAGGTAGTGTTATAGTTTACCTGTACACAGGTTAGGTGAAGGTAGTGTTACAGTTTACCTGTACACAGGTAGGTGAATGTAGAGTTACAGTTTACCTATACACAGGTAGGTGAAGGTAGTGTTACAGTTTACCTGTACACAGGTAGGTGAAGGTAGTGTTATAGTTTACCTGTACACAGGTAGGTGAAGGTAGTGTTACAGTTTACCTGTACACAGGTAGGTGAAGGTAGTGTTACAGTTTACATGTACACAGGTTGGTGAAGGTAGTGTTACAGTTTACCTGTACACAGGTAGGTGAAGGTAGTGTTACAGTTTACCTGTACACAGGTAGGTGAAGGTAGTGTTAGGAGTTTACTCAAGGACTTTTATTGGTATATATTTAGTATATAAATGTGTTCTGAACATAGATTTTTAGTCTGGTGCATCCTAGCCACGCCAGTATATACATATGAATCACACAAATATAGATCACTTCTGAACATTTGGAGTGAACTCACACCAGAATGCTAAATGGTTATCACTTCTCTCTCCCCCCTCTGTGCCTAAAGGACCCTCTCCCCGAGGTGCAGGTCGGCTCATTACCAGGTGTCGTTCCTGTAAACTGTGGCCTGCAGACCAGAAAGCATGTCTTGGAGCTTCTGCTGCACCATCTGCCCACAAACACGCTCCTCTCAAGGCCGCGAAGCTACCTGAGCGGTGCTGATTATGGCCTGTGGCGGCAGCATCTCGTATATATGTATGGTCGCAGTGTGTTTTTTATATACATGTCAGCTCTTCATGACCTGATCCTGACTGTAATTACATAACGTCTGCACTGTAAACTCACAGCGGCCAAGACCTAAAGGTCACGAGTTGAGCTCCATCTGATAACACGCTGCCGTTATCGTCCAGGCTCCACGGGGTTGACAAACGTCCACTGCAGCATATAATTCCTAATGTCACCCGTGCCCGGCCATAGACAGACAGTTAAAATGATGGGAATGCCATTGAAAGCCGCAGAAGCTGATTCTCAGAACCGGGAGGCCAATGTGAAATGTGTTTCTCTAGTTAACCCCTTAACCCGTATGACGCAAGAGTTATTACAGTAGTTTTTATGCTATATAATTATGTAATATCATCATGTAATTGCACAGATACTTTGAATAACAAGGTTCTGGTTAGATTTTATAGAAATAATAAGTCTCTTCTTCTGTACCTACACAAATAGTTATTGTATCACTTGAAAGTTTAGGATTAGCAAAAAATATCCCACCATGCATGAAACTCTCATTCTTCAAACTGATATTCAGATTCTATAGAAAATGGTTAGTTGAATTTACTACGATATGATTTAAATATTTTAAAATTATGCACTTAATGCACCAAATATGACTGAAGAAGCTATTTAGTGGGTTATAGACAATAACATAAATTATGTAAATTATTCTAATAACTGATCTCGTTTATAATAATACAACGTCATTCATCTGTGCATTTTAAAATCCCTACGACATAACTTTCATATTTGTTTCACAATAGTTACCAAATCATAATTTAAACTACTTACTTATATAATTACATTGTGTTTAATTAAAGTTATACATTGACACCATCCGTTCATATGGAGAAACATCTGCCAATCAACCTACCAGGCTACAGTTGAACTGGCAACCCAAAGATTGTTTCACCCTACCAGAAAATTAATAACCATAACATTTAATAACATTTAAATATTTGAAACAGACTATACAAACATCACTAAACATTTTCTCAAATAATCTCTTTACATCTAACACATTTTCTATAGCACAGAAATAGACTAACTGTCCTTGTTTTTTAATTAACACTTTAATTAATACATGCCAGTGTTGATGGTCTCATTTTGTGGTATTACGTGCACAAATGCCCTTGTTTAGGTTGGACAGGATGTGATCAAATGTGCCACACTCTCGTTTCCCGTGCTGTGTTTTTAGATTACCAGCTATTCTGGAATCTGTATATATTTATATAGGGCTGGGCAATAGTGCACAGCTGCAGCTCAGTTTCTCAGTACTCAGTGTGAAGCGTTTTTCCGCTTTTGTACAGTAACTTCTGATTAGACAACTGAAATATCTAATACACGTCTCTTGATCATGTAACTTGAAGAACACTGACTGACTATCGGTGTGTCTCAAAGCCTACATAGGCAGCATTTTACGTCATAGTATGCGCTCCCAACATGTAGACTGTCCCAATACTTACATACCTTAAACATGCTGTCTACTGAGGAACCTTATATAGACCTGATTTTAAGAAAGCATTGAACGCTTCCTCAGCCGCTACGACAATCCCATGATACAACACAGGCTAATCTACGAGCAGTGAAGTGGTTTTAAAATGTGAGTTATTTTGATTCTCTCTGGAGTTTTAATGTGTTTCTGGTCATATAATCACACAAAACAGTATTTTATTATCAACTCTGTAACGAGTCCTTCACCATTTACACTTTTATACTCGAACCATTAGCATTTATGCTAGCAGATTTTTAAGCCTGAGGCTATTGTTTTAGATGCCGGCCGGTATCTTAGCAACCAGCTAAACCACCGGTGGCGTGCCGCAGTGGGCGGGAACAAGCCGTGACGCAGTCTCTCTCTAACTAGAGCGTCTCAGTAATCTGTTTTATGAGGAGAGATGAGGAGAGAACGCTGCTACTTACACAGCTGCTACCTAGACAGCCTACTTACATACTCACTAGGGTTTGAGACAGACCCAATATGTTTCATTGCAAAGTGAGTATTATTAGTCCTGTTAAACTGGATTTGGTGTAGAGTAGTTTGTAAAACACTGATTACAACATCTGTAAATCATTATCATGATAATTTTTATCATGTTGTTTGTTGCATTTGTTGTACTGATGTTGTATCGATACCGCACTCATACCAACATCCTGATATCCTTGTGGTGTAAGCGTGTGTGCGTTCACCAATTAATATTCTCAAGCCTGTACTATCTATACCCTGTTTGACTCAATTAAATAAAATACTACAAATACTGTAATGCAGTTGTTATCTCTTTCATAAACTTCACAGAGTAGAAATAACTAGAAAAGTGAATTTCCTAAGGGAGGATGGTTGCGCATAAGTAGTGACAGAGGAGTGTGGGTTAGTATGTCTTTGGATTAGAGGTTGGGGATCTGCGCTGAGAGAGTACAGGCACAGCTTTGTCAGATCCAATCACACTAGCATAAAACACACTAACACAACACCACCACCACATCAGCATCACTGCAGAGAAACTCACCATCAGAGAAATGTTCTCCATACCGTAACAGATTAGGTGAGTTAAGAAATATAATACTTGCTGTGATTGCGTTCCATAACTGTGGTGATGCAGTGACTGAGTGATATACAGTCTACAGGGGAAACTCTGAAGATACCTGATGCAGGAATGATGTTCATCAGTACGTTGTAGCATTGTTCACTCTGTTGAACTCCTGCTGCTGCTGTTACAGTCAAATTAAATTAATTAGTTTATTAATTATTCATTCTTCTGTATATTTGTGTTTAAATACAGGGTTATATATAATTCATGAATAATAGTTTTGGATAGAGTAGACAAGTGTGAGTCAGTTGAGGTTTGGGTGTGACTGAAAATGAATGGGACCCTATATGATTGAGTCTTTATGTAAAGTGGGTGTGAGCTGAAACAGTCCCATCCTATCTCAATGCTGGTGCATCTGGATGGCAAGATTTGGATGGCATTCAAATCTCCACAAAACAGAAGTCTTGCCTCACAGTCAGAAGGGTCTCGGTTCGATTCCCCAGCCAGGCAACCAGGATCCTTCCTGTTTGGAGCTTGCATGGTCTTCAAAACGACAAAAAAAACGAGAAATAGACAAGCGCGGGTCAAACCAACACTGCAGTCGTGGTTGGGGGTCCGCCCTGAGTCAGTGTATGTGAAACGGTGTCTGTGAGTCGAGTAGAAGTTCAGTAGATTGGCATGCACATTTCCATCCTATTCATTCTCTATGGGGAAAAACAATCCATGCATTTAATCAAGAAGCTATATTTTGGAATTGGAATCAGATTCATATTTCGGAAACCGTGGGATGAGTTACGTGGCGAAGATCTGGCAGAAAGCCAAAAAATTAATAGAACTATAGTATAATGATATATATCAACATAGTATATTTTTCTCTTGACTGCTGGATGATTGGCAAAAGCTTTCCACCACTTCTGCATCATCACCCTTGATGGCAAAGTTGGTGGTTATTGCTATAATTAAGTTATTACAAAGATATTAATGATTATAACCGAGTAATAAGCCCGCAGCTTATGGTTTTAATGCCCATGACATTTCTAAAACAGAAAAGCAGCTCAGCAAACTGTGTGCCGCTGCTGATCTTTTCATCTACCGGCGACGGATGGATCATTAGGGTGGTGTTCCCCAATTAATAATCTTAAGCCTGTACTATCTTTACCCTGCTTGACTCAATTAAATCCAAATACTACAAATACTGTAGTGCAGTTGTTATCTCCTTGACAAACTTTACAGAGAATATATACATAGAAAGTGTATTTCCTGAAGGAAACGCAGGATGGTTGACAAATAGAGGAGTGCAGGTCAGTATGTTTGTGAATTAGAATTTGGGGATCTGTCCTGAGTGAGTACAGGCAGTTTGGAAGCTGTACTGATTGGGTTCAGCCGGAAATGAACAAAATCCTATGGAAGGAATGAGGGATGAATAAACAAATAGACGAGTGCAGGTCAGTATATCTGGATTAGTGTTTAAGGATCTGCCTTAATAGAGTACATGCAGTTTTGGGGCTGTAGGTTAAATGAAACCATGAGGTTTGGGTGTGACCGAAAATGAATGGGGAAAAAAGTGGAATGGAAAAAACGGCAAACAGATGAGTGTGAGTCGAACCAGCACTACAGTTGTGTTCGGGGTCTGCGTCAGTGTATGTGAAACAGTATCTGTGGGTCGAGCAGAAGGTCAGTAGATTGGTGGGCACTTTTCCATCCTATTCATTCTATATGGGGAAAAATTCTGTATACAAGCCCAAATCACACAATCAGACCGGACACTCTGGAGTTGGAACCGGGTTGATATTTCAGGAACGGTGGGATGAGTTACGTGGTGAAAATCTGGCAGAAAGCCAAAAAATAAACAACAATATAGTATAGTATAGTAACCAATGTTTTTTTGCTATAATTAAGTTATTATGAAGATATTAATGATTATAACCGAGTAATAAGCCTGCAGCTTAAGGTTTTAATGCCCATGACATTTCTAAAACTGAAAAGCAGCTCAGCAAACCGTGTGCTGTGCTGATCTTTTCATCTACCGGCGACGGACGGATCATTAGCCAGGATTAGATGATCTTAAAAACTGAGCCGGAGCCTCTTCGCTCAGTCTCCTGCAGCCTTGAGCCACGAATCCAGCCGGCCTTTGTAGTTCTTTAAGCTTCTCGACTAACAGGCCTGATGCATACCGATCGGAGGCGGCTTTCAGCCCGTAGACGGCGCAGGTGAGGGTGCTGTGGAGTTGCAGTGGACTCCAGAGCCCTGCAGGAAAGAACAGCCAAAGCTCACACACTTAAAACAACTCTCACTTCTCGCAGGCGGCCACGTTTAATTGGTTTAGCGGAGAGGAATCAAAGAGACGGCGTGAAGTGAAAGATGCTGGGCTGAGGGAGAAAGAGCGCGCAGCTTCTCTTTGTAATTCAGGACAATAAACCACGGTGCCACTGTTTACTCCCAAGGACATGTTCCCTGAGACTACAAGAGAAGCCACAGTGTCATTAAACATGGGCAGAGGCCCCCAAATCGGAAGACGTTGCTTAAAATGCATGAGGCACGAGAGGAGCTGCGTACTTCTCTGTCTGATTAAACATTAAGCTCCGCTTTACAAGCAGGCAATGCTCCACACTGCATTACGCCGCATAGGCTTATGGCTGTATGTCAACTATTGATTTTCCTTCTGGAACCAGACGGCAAAGTGAGAAGAACACACCCGACTGAAGCTCCAGCTTTGTGTGAAGGTGCTGTGAGGGCCTCTCACTCCTCGCTGAGTTCTGGTGGGCTTGTTTTCGGTCTCTAAGTAAGTGTCCGGGTGTGACGGACATCCCACTGCGTGTAACGAGCTGTTTTATTTGCTTTGCTACTTTCATAAGACTGACTCACTCTCTCTGCCAGACTCCTACGCCAGCGACTGAGGACCAAGCGCATCCGGGAGCTGGTGTAGATGGACCATGTGGTTAGAAGCTTGAATGGAAACGTTGGTGGGAGGTTCACAGATGTTCTGCACTTTTTAAAATTTATTAAACCCAGATAGCCTGCTCAGACTGACTAGTGGATACTAAATTATTCAGAGAAGTTGTGGAATAATTCATAGTAGAGACTGAATAGTTTATAGTAGATACTGAATAATCCATAGTATATAATGAATAGCTTATAGTAGATACTGAATGATTTATAGTAGTTAATATAATTCATACTACTTTCTTTCATAGCAGTTGCAGACAAATTCATAGTAGATACTGAAAAGGTTATACTAGATACAGAATAATCCATAGTAGATACTGAATAATCCATAGTAGATACTGAATAATCCATGGTAAATACTGAATCATTTATAGTAGATACTGAATAGCTTATAGTAGATACTGAATAATCCATAGTAGATACTGAACAGTTTATAATAGATACTGAATCATTGATAGTAGTTAATATAATTCATACTACTTTCTTTATTCATAGTAGTTGCAGATAAATCCATAGTAGATACTGAATAGTTTATAGTAGATACTGAATAGTTTATAGTAGATACTGAAAAATCCATAGTAGATATTGAATAGTTTATAGTAGATACAGAATAATCCATAGTAGATACTGAATAGTTTATAGTAGATACTGAATAATCCATAGTAGATACTGAATAATCCATAGTAGATACTAAATCGTTTATGGTAGATACTGAATCATTTATAGTAGTTAATATAATTCATACTACTTTCTTAATTCATAGCAGTTGCAGAAAAAAATGTAGTACATAATAGTACATACTTTGTAGTAGTTCTGGAATAATAACATAGTAGTCACTGAATAATTCATAGTTAATTAATAATTCATAGTAGTAATTCATACTACATAATTTATAGTAGTTGTTGAATAATTCATAGTTCCTACCAAAAAATGTGTAGTCCATAGCAGTTGTGGAAAAATTCAAAGTAGATATTGAATACTTTATAGTACATACTGAATAATCCATAATGCTTAATTTATAGCAGTTGTGGAATAATTCATCCCAATGGGAAGGTGGTCATGTAGCAGATCAAAGAAAACCAGAATTGTCCCAGAAAACATTATCAACACAGAAAATTGCAACAAGAACCAAATTGAACAACATGTTCAGTGTTCTATCCCTGTCCTAGGTCTGAATGCAGTTTAGTACCAGGGTCAGTACTGAACATGTGGTTCTTGAAGCAACTGTCTGTGTTGATAACTGTTGCGTGCTGGTCTAAGACGCTAGAAGTATGGTGATAAAAACCCGATGGGCAGGTGAAAAGGGTAGAGAGAGACGGATACAACACAGCTATTATAGTATCTTTTAGTTTACTTCAGGTATGTTTTGTTGGGACATAACATGCCCAGCGATACACAAACACAGAAACAAATATTTGAACAAATACAAGTATAACAAACAAACAAAATAGTGGCCCCAGCTAGCTCCCCAGCCCAACCCACGGTGGACACAGACGCCAACGTGCCAAAGAAATGAACAAAACAAAACTAATGTGTCTAGACCTTAAATAACTATCAGAAATGTATAGGCGTGCCAACTTGCCTGTCCGTCCGCTGTTGGCCAAAAAAGCTGTGAAAGGAGCGAAATAGTAAAAGCAGTGTGTGGTACAGATAAACATTTTAACTCGCAACTCTAGGCCACGAGACTATTGCTCTCCAGCGGCTGCACTCCTGTTGCCCCTCCGGATTGGCTCTTTTAAACCAGAAGTCCCGCCTCCAAATGGAACCTAACAAGGTGATTGCAATTAAGGAGATATTCTCTTCTAGGATGTTACAATGACGTTTGAACCACAAGAAACATTGCAAATCTGATGCATCAATTGATTTCCTAGACAATTCTGGTCTTCTTTGATCTGCTACACGACCACCTTCCCATTGTAAACACTTGATCTTGATCCAATATGGCGGCTTTCATGATGGTGGCCATGTTCCAGACATAGCCTAAAAGATAAACCCCCTCACCCATAACTTGCTTGGGCCATTCAAATACGTCATTTTACCTGATTTCTGAAATAAAAACGTGTCCTGAGACTTTTGACAACCTGAGCATAAACCTCATCCTTCTAGATGCAGCTGGCTGGATGTTTGGCTGACGACTCTCCCCCCAGCACTGACATGTTCTAACTAGAAGTCAAGAGTTATTTTAATAATACACTATTAGAATTACACACACTATATAATTAAAAGTATAATTACTTAATTGTATATGAATGACAGCTTAATGAAAGTAATAACTCTAATGAAGTTGCTAATAAGTGTAGACAGTGATGCTCGAGTCCAATATTATCTCCTCAGTGCTAATATGGAGGTCCCTTTTAATTAAAATAGGTACAAGGTAGGTGTACCTAATTAACGTATCATAAATCTGAGCTGGTTGTGGGACCCCCACAGTGGCCAGGGTCCCTGGGCACAAGCCCATTAGAACCAGTTGGTAATCTCTGGTTATCAGCGACTTAAATAAAAACAAATATTAATATTAAAGGTGATTCATAACTCGGTTTTTAAGAGCAGCTCTACACTTACAGACTGTCGTTCATCTGATTCTCTGTATACTTTATTACCCTGGACCCCCACAGGACCACCACAGTGCAAGTACTATTTGGGTGGTGGGTCATTCTCAGCACTGTGTGTGTTGTGCTGGTGTGTGTGTGGATCAGACACAGCAGTGCTGCTGCTGGAGTGTTTAAACACTGACTCACTGTCCACTCTATTAGACACTCCTACTACTTGCTGGTCCACCTTGTAGATGCGAAGTCAGAGACAGTAGCTCATCTACTGCTGCAGAGTTTGTGTTCCTCTAGTTCTTCATCAGTGGACACAGGACGCTGCCCACAGGACACTGCTGTCTGGATAGTTTTGGTTGGTGGACGATTCCCAGTCCAGCATTGAGACTGAGGGGTTTAAACACTCCAGTAGCAAGCTGGCAAATTGGAAGGACCCTCACACACTGCAGTACTGTTCCTCTCTCCTCTTGTCTTCTAATTGCTCCTCTACAGTGGAGGCTAGAGTAGAAGCCCTTACTCAAGTAAAACTTAAAAGTTAAGTAATGACTCAAGCAGCCAAAAACAAAGCGTCAGCGTTATAAGCTAGTAGACATTGTTATAGAACTCTTAGTGTCTATCAGCCCAGTGACTGACGTCGGTTAGATGCTATTCCAGTGTCTTTGCCGTGCTGTGCTGTGTCTGGAGTATTAAAAGTTTTGGAGTATTGAAAGAGTTCTTGGGGTTCATGTTCTTGGGATAAGCTGAACATCTGGTTGTTGCAGAACGAAACAAGCACATGCATTTATAAGGCACTACAGTTTGCTGAAGTTCAGTTTGTCCTTATGTTTAACCTGAAGATACATATACACATACACTGTAGACACAGAGCGCATATGAGGTCAACTTCAGGCCAGAAACTAGAACTTTCTGAGCCAATTAGCACATACCGTACACATACACACACCCACCTGCATAGCAACAGGGATATTTCAAATTACCATATATATATATATATATATACTAAATACTGAGTAGTCAAAGCAGGTATTGATGATAACTGCAAACAATACTAGGTTGTTTCCACAAGGAACACAGGTAGGTGAAGGTAGTGTTACAGTTTACCTGTACACAGGTAGGTGAAGGTAGTGTTACAGTTTACCTATACACAGGTAGGTGAAGGTAGTGTTACAGTTTATCTGTACACAGGTAGGTGAAGGTAGTGTTACAGTTTATCTGTACACAGGTAGGTGAAGGTAGTGTTACAGTTTACCTGTACACAGGTAGGTGAAGATAGTGTTACAGTTTACCTGTACACATGTAGGTGAAGGTAGTGTTACAGTTTACCTGTACACAGGTAGGTGAAGGTAGTGTTCTAGTTTATCTGTACACAGGTAGGTGAAGGTAGTGTTATAGTTTATATGTACACAGGTAGGTGAAGGTAGTGTTACAGTTTACCTGTACACAGGTAGGTGAAGGTAGTGTTCTAGTTTATCTGTACACAGGTAGGTGAAGGTAGTGTTACAGTTTACCTGTACACAGGTAGGTGAAG
Source organism: Megaleporinus macrocephalus (assembly GCA_021613375.1). NCBI lineage: Eukaryota > Metazoa > Chordata > Actinopteri > Characiformes > Anostomidae > Megaleporinus > Megaleporinus macrocephalus. The sequence continues at coordinate 38,189,854 of CM038720.1, forward strand.
GTAGTGTTACAGTTTATCTGTACACAGGTAGGTGAAGGCAGTGTTACAGTTTACCTGTACACAGGTAGGTGAAGGTAGTGTTACAGTTTACCTGTACACAGGTAGGTGAAGGTAGTTTTACAGTTTATCTGTACACAGGTAGGTGAAGGTAGTGTTACAGTTTATCTGTACACAGGTAGGTGAAGGCAGTGTTACAGTTTACCTGTACACAGGTAGGTGAAGGTAGTGTTACAGTTTACCTGTACACAGGTAGGTGAAGGTAGTGTTACAGTTTATCTGTACACAGGTAGGTGAAGGTAGTGTTACAGTTTATCTGTACACAGGTAGGTGAAGGTAGTGTTACAGTTTATCTGTACACAGGTAGGTGAAGGTAGTGTTACAGTTTACCTGTACACAGGTAGGTGAAGATAGTGTTACAGTTTACCTGTACACAGGTAGGTGAAGGTAGTGTTACAGTTTACCTGTACACAGGTAGGTGAAGGTAGTGTTCTAGTTTATCTGTACACAGGTAGGTGAAGGTAGTGTTATAGTTTATCTGTACACAGGTAGGTGAAGATAGTGTTATAGTTTACATGTACACAGGTAGGTGAAGGTAGTGTTACAGTTTACCTGTACACAGGTAGGTGAAGATAGTGTTATAGTTTATATGTACACAGGTAGGTGAAGGTAGTGTTACAGTTTACCTGTACACAGGTAGGTGAAGGTAGTGTTATAGTTTATCTGTACACAGGTAGGTGAAGGTAGTGTTATAGTTTATATGTACACAGGTAGGTGAAGGTAGTGTTACAGTTTATCTGTACACAGGTAGGTGAAGGTAGTGTTACAGTTTATCTGTACACAGGTAGGTGAAGGTAGTGTTATAGTTTATATGTACACAGGTAGGTGAAGGTAGTGTTACAGTTTACCTGTACACAGGTAGGTGAAGGTAGTGTTACAGTTTATCTGTACACAGGTAGGTGAAGGTAGTGTTATAGTTTATATGTACACAGGTAGGTGAAGGTAGTGTTATAGTTTATATGTACACAGGTAGGTGAATGTAATGTTACAGTTTACCTGTACACAGGTAGGTGAAGGTAGTAAGTTACCTTCCAGTCAGAGGTCCTACAGGACTGGATGCCTATTAACTAATCAAATTAAGCCGTTTAGACAAAACATGAATGATCTTGGGTTCGAACTGCAATCAAATAAAAGTCAAAGTAAACATAAGAAACACAGATTTTTTTAATATTGTGACAAGTTTTTTAGATTTGGGGTTAAAGAAAAATACACCAAAACATGAATCAAGTACATATAACTGAGTAAATGTAACCAGCTACTGCTCCTCTGCTCCTCTCCCCAACGTTCATTCAGACAAATAGCTGTGAGACTGATTCACAGTCTGTTCTGTCCCATCACTGAGTGCCTACAACCCCTGCTGACCTCGCGGTTCTGTTTCATAAGCCCGCAGTCGTCGAGCTAATTCAGCACATTGTTTCCGCGGCAGTGCTGTGCCAGTGCTAACGCTGCGCTTATATTCCAGTACATTCTGTTTGTTTGCTCTTTGATGTAACTGCCAGATTCCAGATATTCCAGATATAACAGCCAGGCGGGATGCTTGTTAGAGAGTTTCCAAGGAGTGTCGGTGATACGGTCGAAGATACGGAAGTGCAGGGTAATCTTTGGAAAATTCATGGGTGTGACGACCTCAGAGGTCAACAACAAGGACGTGGGATACATAGGATCTGAAAATGAATCAGGACTAGGCTGCAGTGAAACTTGCTATGTTGGGTCAATAGGAACTTATACTAAGACATAGGACCGAGTCACTAAGTTGCAAGCAACAAGTAAGTCTCATGTCTTGACAATCAAGTCCCAAGTCAATACAAGGAAGTTTCGAGTCAAGTCCCAAGTCAATACAAGGAAGTCTCGAGTCAAGTCCCAAGTCAATACAAGGAAGTCTCTAGTCAAGTCCCAAGTCAATACAAGGAAGTCTCGAGTCAAGTCCCAAGTCAACCTGACAAGGTGATTGCAATTAAGGAGATATTCTCTTCTAGGATGTTACAATAACGTTTGAACCACAAGAAACATTGCAAATCTGATGCATCAATTGATTTCCTAGACAATTCTGGTCTTCTTTGATCTGCTACACGACCACCTTCCCATTGAAAAAACTTGATCGTGATCCAATATGGCGGCTTTCAAGATGGTGGCCATGTTCCAGACATAGCCTAAAAGATAAACCCCCTCATCCGTTATTTACTGGGGGCATTCAAATATGTCATTTTACCTTGTTTCTGAAATAAAAGCGTGTCCTGAGACTTTTGACAACCTGAGCATAAACCTCATCCTTTTAGATGCAGCTGGCTGGATGTTTGGCTGACGACTCTCCCCCCAGCACTGACATGTTCTAACTAGAAGTCAAGAGTTATTTTAATAATACACTATTAGAATTACACACACTATATAATTAAAAGTATAATTACTTAATTGTATATGAATGACAGCTTAATGAAAGTAATAACTCTAATGAAGTTGCTAATAAGTGTAGACTTTGATACTTGAGTCCAATATTATCTCCTCAGTGCTAATATGGAGGTCCCTTTTAATTAACATAGGTACAAGGTAGGTGTACCTAATTAACGTATCATGAATCTGGGCTGGTTGTGGGACCCCCACAGTGGCCAGGGTCCCTGGGCACAAGCCCATTAGAACCAGTTGGTAATCTCTGGTTATCAGCGACTTAAATAGCAACAAATATTGATATTAAAGGTGATTCATAACTTGCTGTCTAAGAGCAGCTCTACACTTACAGACTGTCGTTCATCTGATTCCCATTAGAACCAGTTGGTAATCCAACAAGGAAGTCTCGAGTCAAGTCCCAAGTCAATACAAGGAAGTCTCGTTTCAATTCTCAAGTCTTAAACTTCGAGTCCTAGTCAAGTCACCAGATGTAACGTCATTTCAGTATTTAACACAATTGATGCAGTTGATTAGTAAAATATTAAACTAACATTAATATAACATTAACATTTTTAAAGTTTCTATTATAACAAAAATATACTAACTTGCATATGAAATTAGATCATTTCAAGCAGTTCTAATCACTAATCACCTCATTACCAGTCCAATCACCTCATTACCAGTCCAATCGCCTCATTACCAGTCCATTACCAGTTAAAATAGATGCTGAAGCAGAAAAAATGTGAGGCAGTGGGTCTCGAAGGCCGAGGCTGAGAAACACTGCACTGTATGGAAGTATTAGTACTCATTACACCTACAGGAACTTTATTAATCACATTCTAAACCCATAAGCATTAATATCTGGACGGGTCTTTCAGTTCTAACAGCATGTGTGAACTCTGCAGTTGCTCTGCATGGTCTGATCAGTGTTTGTACTGTTCTGCACTACTTGTTCTGAGATTAATTGACTTGTGACTCGAACCAGACACAAGCTTAACTACCCCGAAACTCAAGTTAGTCTTGACTCAAACGTGCCATTAACTACCTCATGATGCAGCTCATACTAATAAATAACAGACTTGCAATAAACTTAAGTAATACTTTAATTGCATGTTGATTGCACTCACGACCCAATGTGGATGCACACTTAACAGACTTGAGCGTAGCTGACTTGTGATCAAAATGTGCTTAACTAACTGGTGACTCCCCTCGGATTCTAATGATCTGACTCGCAACACAACTTAGACTTGCACTTGATTAACTCGCAACTCTTTTTACGATTTATTGAGTCACTCACACTGCACTGACTTGTAACTCAACTCAAAGGCTGACTGGTGATGTGATGTGACGTGAGTTGGACTTGCACTTAAATTACTCCTGACTCAAACTTAACCAACTCATGACTCAAAACAGACTTGCAAAATTGCATGTTGATTGCATATGGCAACTTGCTTAACTGCCTCGTGACTCAACACGGATGCACACTTGCAGTTAGACTTAAGTTCACGCCTAACTGACTTGTGATCAACATGTGCTTCACTGACTGGTTACTCTACTCGGATTCTTGCAGCACAACTTAGACCTGCACTTGATTAACTCGCAACTCATTTCACAGCTTATTGAGTCACGACTTAACTCATTACTCATGACTCGTTATTCAACTCAAAGACTTGCTTAACTGGCTGGTGACTTGACTCTGATGCATGCTTAACTACCTTGTGACTTCACTTGGACATTTAACTCCTGACTCAAACTCGGGCTTAACTGAACTGTGATGCAACTCGGACTGACTTGATACTGGGCACTGACTCATATTTAACTGGTTCCTAACTCTGACTCGGATTAATATTTTACTGACTCATGACCCAAACTTGCACTTCTCGGACACGTGACTCAACTCGGACATTCGCTTTACTGACTCACAACTGCTCAACTAGGGCTTGACTCTGACTCACCACATTCCAAACTAGAGTTTCTTTGCAAAGAAGACTAATTGAAGTGGTACCTCCAGAGAAGATAATTAGAGTCGAGTTCTTAACTGATAGTCACAGGACATTATGACATTAAATCAATGACTCAAATATCAGAGCCAGAAGAAAGTCAGAAAGTCATCTTGTGTCACTAGGCAAACCCCCATTAAAATGAATAGCCCTACTCCTGTATTGCCTCTATGGCCATAATAGAGCCAGAATTGAGGAACAGGTGTTGGTGATAATGAGCAGATGCTGGAAGAAGCCCAGACCATCAGAGCCCTTGTGCATCTCACGGAAGACCCTGCAAGAAACACAGTCAGGCTGTATACACATTCACAGCTAATGAGCTTCTCCCAGGAGAAAGACCACGTAGTTATTTCAGCAGAACATCATTTAATCCTTGAGTCCAATAAAATGTACACTGTAGACATCTCAGCCTATTTCAACTCGTTATGGGTGGTGAGAGCCTATAGACCACTTTTACTATTCTATAAAGAACAAATATAAGGCATTTGGAAAAGAAGCTCTGCTAGACAGAAGTGTGACCGAGCTAAACTCTTAACAGTACAAGCTCCTTAACAGTTAGTTCCACCATAAAGACCCAAGAGACCAAAGTGAAGGAGGATCACTTGAAGCGCCGTCCTTGTTCCAGGTCTTGGAGCCTTCTGAGATCCTGCCAGTTTGGCATGGCAGTGGTGGAACCCACCCAGAAAACAAGACCAACCAGGACCAAACTGGTGAAGATGGGCAACATCAAAAACAGCAGCACCTGAAAGCAGAAGAAGTGACACGCAAGGCAGGAGGACATATAGTTCTATGAAAAAGGAATGCAAGTTGATATTTGAACCATGACTAGTAGAGCTAGGCTTCGATTTGAGCTAGAAATGTTACAATTCAGTCAAAACGAGGACCATGCTTCTACGAGGGTATTCATCTCAGCTGAGCATAACATTACTGTTTAAAGAAAAACAAGTATCTTCACTTTCAATGTAAGTCAGTCAATGGAACCAGAATTTTTTCCCAAGCTATTTTGAAGCAGGTGGCACAGTGGTGTAGTGGTTAGTATGGTGGTGTAGTGGTTAGTATGGTGGTGTAGTGGTTAGTATGGTGGTGTAGTGGTTAGTACGGTGGTGTAGTGGTTAGTACGGTGGTGTAGTGGTTAGTATGGTGGTGTAGTGGTTAGTATGGTGGTGTAGTGGTTAGTACGGTGGTGTAGTGGTTAGTATGGTGGTGTAGTGGTTAGTACGGTGGTGTTGTGGTTAGTATAGTGGTGTAGTGGTTAGTATGGTGGTGTAGAGGTTAGTACGGTGGTGTAGTGGTTAGTACGGTGGTGTAGTGGTTAGTATGGTGGTGTAGTGGTTAGTATGGTGGTGTAGTGGTTAGTACGGTGGTGTAGTGGTTAGTACGGTGGTGTAGTGGTTAGTACGGTGGTGTAGTGGTTAGTACGGTGGTGTAGTTGTTAGTACGGTGGTGTAGTTGTTAGTACGGTGGTGTAGTTGTTAGTACGGTGGTGTAGTGGTTAGTATGGTGGTGTAGTGGTTAGTATGGTGGTGTAGTGGTTAGTACGGTGGTGTAGAGGTTAGTACGGTGGTGTAGTGGTTAGTATGGTGGTGTAGTGGTTAGTACGGTGGTGTAGTGGTTAGTACGGTGGTGTAGTTGTCAGTACGGTGGTGTAGTGGTTACTACGGTGGTGTAGTTGTCAGTACGGTGGTGTAGTTGTTAGTACGGTGGTGTAGTGGTTAGTACGGTGGTGTAGTTGTCAGTACGGTGGTGTAGTTGTTAGTACGGTGGTGTAGTGGTTAGTACGGTGGTGTAGTGGTTACTACGGTGGTGTAGTTGTCAGTACGGTGGTGTAGTTGTCAGTACGGTGGTGTAGTGGTTAGTACGGTGGTGTAGTTGTCAGTACGGTGGTGTAGTGGTTAGTACGGTGGTGTAGTTGTTAGTACGGTGGTGTAGTGGTTAGTACGGTGGTGTAGGGGTTAGTACGGTCTTGTAGTGGTTAGTACGGTGGTGTAGTGGTTACTACGGTGGTGTAGTGGTTAGTATGGTGGTGTAGTGGTTAGTACGGTGGTGTAGTGGTTAGTACGGTGGTGTAGTGGTTAGTATGGTGGTGTAGTGGTTAGTACGGTGGTGTAGTGGTTAGCACGGTGGTGTAATGGTCAGTACGGTGGTGTAGTGGTTAGCACGGTGGTGTAGTGGTTAGTTCGGTGGTGTAGTGGTTAGTATGGTGGTGTAGTTGTTAGTATGGTGGTTTAGTGGTTAGTATGGTGGTGTAGTGGTTAGTTCAGTGGTGTAGTGGTTAGTATGGTGGTGTAGTGGTTAGTACGATGGTGTAGTGGTCAGTTCGGTGGTGTAGTGGTTAGTACGGTGGTGTAGTGGTTAGTATGGTGGTGTAGTGGTTAGTATGGTGGTGTAGTGGTTAGTGCAGTCGTGTAGTGGTCAGCACGATGGTGTCTGTCCCGTCGGTTGAATGCTGTTAGAAGGACTGACCATCAGGGCCTCCTCCCCACCCATCATCAGCCAGCTCACCTGTCCATCTGTGTCAACTGCTACACCCTCAGTTACATCACTGTACCATCCAGATGCACCAGCATTGAAATAGGATGGGACTGTTTCAGCTCACACCCACTTTACATACAGACTCAGTCAGAGACTACCTCAGTCAGAGACTGCCTCAGTCAGAGACTGCCTCAGCCAGAGACTGCCTCAGCCAGAGACTGCCTCTACCTGTGCAGCTTCTAAAGCTTTGCTATCCAGATTTCAAACAGAGACTCTTTTCTTTGGTGTTTAGTTTATTAAACTGTAAATACTGTTTGATCAGAGGAGGACGGGTCTCCACTTGTGAGTCTGGTTCCTCCCAAGGTTTCTTCCTCCAGTCTGAGGGAGGTGTTCTTGCCACTGTTGCCTCTGGTTTGCTCACTGAGGTATATATGTTGTAACTGTCTGTTTTCAAAACTCTATAAAGCTGCTTTGAGACAACATCGCTGTAAAAAGCGATACACAAATAAACTTGACTTGATATAAAGAGGTGGTTTTAATGTTATGGCTGATGGTGGGTGTAGAACCTTAATGTTTTGCTCTCATGAACAAATGTGACTCTTTATAGGATCATTCATTAAAAGATTGCCTCTCTCCAATGGACTCTTTTTTCGGCGCCGTTAGGTTGTGAGCGATTCGCTCCAGAAATGTTTCTTTTCTAGAAGTTTCTCAGAGGAAGTGGAGGAGGCGTTCAGATCATGAATCATGAGGCTGATTATCAGCACTGCTGAAGCTCTCCCTGGAGGCAGAATTAGGCAAATCCTCATCAGAGGCACACAATGAGATTAGCTAGCGAGCGTTCAAGCCACCCGAATGCAGCATTGTACCTCCCTGCTCAGAAAATGACAGGTGTGTGTGTGTGTGTGTGTATGTGTGTGTGTGTACGGAGGAATTTGGAGAGCTGTTCTAAAGGAGGGAAGCGTGTCCACAACCGTGCAGGGTGTGAATTCCTTTCCTGACCGAGGCGCTCTCTCTCTCTCTCTCTCTCTCTCTCTCTCTCTCTCTCTCTCTCTCTCTCTCTCTCTCTCTCTCTCTCTCTCTCTCTGGGTTACATAACTGCACTCTCTGATCCACCGAAATCCACCCTTACAGGCTTGATATGAAATGCACTGTAAGTATGCAAAGACTTCACAGACGTCTACTCTCGCAGACAGCTCTGCCTTTGTCTTGCTTTGTCTGCTGCCTGTCAAAAGTTTGGGCGCCGCCCTCTTTCTGAAAGGCACGTTAAGGTAAAGGAACTAATGACTAATTCAGCCGAACGTCACCCGCGCCATTAGAAAGACACGTCTTGTAGGCCCAACTTAACGATGGATTGTAGTTAGTCTGTCTTACCATTTAAGTCGTAAATAGAATTGATGGAGCCCAACATCTGCCAGCAAGACTCAGGAGGCAGGAGCGATGGAAGGCAACTTTATTTATATCTTTGATAAGATTTTACAATTGAGAAGTCTTTCTTCTTTGAAGTCTTTGGCGTAGGTCCCATTCTCAGTCCAGGTCTCTAAGCCATTGGCATAGGGGGGAATTATATCAGAAATATCAGAAACAGATAGATTTGTCCCACACAATAAATTTGGCAGCCTTTGCAATTCACATGCTGTGTTTGATGGTAGCAACGGGCTCTGGTTGTTTGGTGGTCTGGGTCTTTCACTGTATTAAGGCTTGTGTTGAGATGCCTGTTCAGAAACATCCTGCAGTCAGAAGTTTCACTGACCTGAGCTCTCGTCTCGCTGGTAACAGTTTAGGAAGGTATGAGTTAGTTAACGTTTGTTTATTTTAGCCAGAAAGCAGTCTAAAATGTGAAGTTACACTACTCTCTGGCCACGCCCCAAACTGCAGACTGCTATGGCTGTGAATGACAAGAGAAGAAAATATTTTGGCTCTCTGACGTAGACCATGGGTCTAAATGCCTAAAGCTCAGCTTTTTTTTTGGTTATATATGTATATAATCCAGACATTGCATGTATAATAAAAAAAAATACAGTACCATATAATGTGGAGTAGATTAGATTTATCTAATAATAAACAGACGTACAGATAATGCTGTATTTTTTTTATTTATTTACAATTTACCTTGATTCCACAAATGTTGTTCTATGTCACTATACATCCAGTGATTTACTACCTTACCTCCAGTGGAATCCGCTTATAGGTATATAATGTCAAACCCGCACCTACGCCCTTGCTTGGAGCATTGAGGTCACAGCAGATCCTGGCGGATAGGGCTGGCAAGGGGGGTGTTCTCAGCATCTGCTTTTATAATCGTCCCTCCAGGCTTATCATGTTACAAGAGAAAGGTAGTTGTCGAGTAGAAGGGCGTCTAGAGGAGAAGGTAGTTGTCGAGTAGAAGGACGTCTAGAGGAGAAGGTAGTTGTCGAGTAGAAGGACGTCTAGAGGAGAAGGTAGTTGTCGAGTAGAAGGACGTCTAGAGGAGAAGGTAGTTGTCGAGTAGAAGGACGTCTGGAGGAGAAGGTAGTTTTCGAGTAGAAGGACGTCTGGAGGAGAAGGTAGTTGTCGAGTAAAAGGACGTCTAGAGGAGAAGGTATTTGTCGAGTAGAAGGACGTCTAGAGGAGAAGGTAGTTGTCGAGTAGAAGGACGTCTAGAGGAGAAGGTAGTTGTCGAGTAGAAGGACGTCTAGAGGAGAAGGTAGTTGTCGAGTAGAAGGACGTCTAGAGGAGAAGGTAGTTGTCGTGTAGAAGGACGTCTAGAGGAGAAGGTAGTTGTCGAGTAGAAGGACGTCTGGAGGAGAAGGTAGTTGTCGAGTAGAAGGACTTCAGGAGGAGAAGGTAGTTGTCGAGTAGAAGGACGTCTGGAGGAGAAGGTAGTTGTCGAGTAGAAGGACGTCTGGAGGAGAAGGTAGTTGTCGTGTAGAAGGACGTCTGGAGGAGAAGGTAGTTGTCGAGTAGAAGGACGTCTGGAGGAGAAGGTAGTTGTCGAGTAGAAGGACGTCTAGAGGAGAAGGTAGTTGTCGAGTAGAAGGACGTCTAGAGGAGAAGGTAGATGTCGAGTAGAAGGACGTCTGGAGGAGAAGGTAGTTGTCGAGAAGAAGGACGTCTGGAGGAGAAGGTAGTTGTCGAGAACAAGGACGTCTGGAGGAGAAGGTAGTTGTCGAGTAGAAGGACGTCTGGAGGAGAAGGTAGTTGTCGAGTAGAAGGACGTCTGGAGGAGAAGGTAGTTGTCGAGTAAAAGGACGTCTGGAGGAGAAGGTATTTGTCGAGTAGAAGGACGTCTGGAGGAGAAGGTAGTTGTCGAGTAGAAGGACGTCTGGAGGAGAAGGTAGTTGTCGAGTAGAAGGACGTCTAGAGGAGAAGGTAGTTGTCGAGTAGAAGGACGTCTAGAGGAGAAGGTAGTTGTCGAGTAGAAGGACGTCTAGAGGAGAAGGTAGTTGTCGAGTAGAAGGACGTCTAGAGGAGAAGGTAGTTTGTCGAGTAGAAGGACGTCTAGAGGAGAAGGTAGTTGTCGAGTAGAAGGACGTCTGGAGGAGAAGGTAGTTGTCGAGTAGAAGGACGTCTGGAGGAGAAGGTAGTTGTCGAGTAGAAGGACGTCTGGAGGAGAAGGTAGTTTTCGAGTAGAAGGACGTCTGGAGGAGAAGGTAGTTTTCGAGTAGAAGGACGTCTGGAGGAGAAGGTATTTGTCGAGTAGAAGGACGTCTGGAGGAGAAGGTAGTTGTCGAGTAAAAGGACGTCTGGAGGAGAAGGTAGTTGTCGAGTAAAAGGACGTCTGGAGGAGAAGGTATTTGTCGAGTAGAAGGACGTCTGGAGGAGAAGGTAGTTGTCGAGTAGAAGGACGTCTGGAGGAGAAGGTAGTTGTCGAGTAGAAGGACGTCTGGAGGAGAAGGTAGTTGTCGAGTAGAAGGACGTCTGGAGGAGAAGGTAGTTGTCGAGTAGAAGGACGTCTGGAGGAGAAGGTAGTTGTCGAGTAGAAGGACGTCTGGAGGAGAAGGTAGTTGTCGAGTAGAAGGACGTCTGGAGGAGAAGGTAGTTGTCGAGTAAAAGGACGTCTGGAGGAGAAGGTAGTTGTCGAGTAGAAGGACGTCTAGAGAGATAGGTAGTTGTCGAGTAGAAGGACGTCTAGAGGAGAAGGTAGTTGTCGAGTAGAAGGACGTCTAGAGGAGAAGGTAGTTGTCGAGTAAAAGGACGTCTAGAGGAGAAGGTAGTTGTCGAGTAGAAGGACGTCTAGAGGAGAAGGTAGTTGTCGAGTAGAAGGACGTCTAGAGGAGAAGGTAGTTGTCGAGTAGAAGGACGTCTGGAGGAGAAGGTAGTTGTCGTGTAGAAGGACGTCTGGAGGAGAAGGTAGTTGTCGAGTAGAAGGACGTCTGGAGGAGAAGGTAGTTGTCGAGTAGAAGGACTTCAGGAGGAGAAGGTAGTTGTCGAGTAGAAGGACGTCTAGAGGAGAAGGTAGTTGTCGAGTAGAAGGACGTCTAGAAGAGAAGGCAGTTGTCGAGTAGAAGGACGTCTAGAGGAGAAGGTAGTTGTCGAGTAGAAGGACGTCTAGAGGAGAAGGTAGTTGTCGAGTAGAAGGACGTCTAGAGGAGAAGGTAGTTGTCGAGTAGAAGGACGTCTAGAGGAGAAGGTAGTTGTCGAGTAGAAGGACGTCTGGAGGAGAAGGTAGTTGTCGAGTAGAAGGACGTCTAGAGGAGAAGGTAGTTGTCGAGTAGAAGGACGTCTAGAGGAGAAGGTAGTTGTCGAGTAAAAGGACATCTGGAGGAGAAGGTAGTTGTCGAGTAAAAGGACGTCTAGAGGAGAAGGTAGTTGTCGTGTAGAAGGACGTCTAGAGGAGAAGGTAGTTGTCGAGTAGAAGGACGTCTGGAGGAGAAGGTAGTTGTCGAGTAGAAGGACTTCAGGAGGAGAAGGTAGTTGTCGAGTAGAAGGACGTCTGGAGTAGAAGGTAGTTGTTGAGTAGAAGGACGTCTAGAGGAGAAGGTAGTTGTTGAGTAAAAGGACGTCTAGAGTAGAAGGTAGTTGTTGAGTAGAAGGACGTCTAGAGGAGAAGGTAGTTGTTGAGTAGAAGTAGAAGGACGTCTGGAGGAGAAGGTAGTTGTTGAGTAGAAGTAGAAGGACGTCTGGAGGAGAAGGTAGTTGTTGAGTAGAAGGACGTCTGGAGGAGAAGGTAGTTGTGGAGTAGAAGGACGTCTAGAGGAGAAGGTAGTTGTCGAGTAGAAGGACGTCTAGAGGAGAAGGTAGTTGTCGAGTAGAAGGACGTCTGGAGGAGAAGGTAGTTGTCGAGTAGAAGGACGTCTAGAGGAGAAGGTAGTTTTCGAGTAGAAGGACGTCTAGAGGAGAAGGTAGTTGTTGAGTAGAAGGACGTCTAGAGGAGAAGGTAGTTGTTGAGTAAAAGGACATCTAGAGGAGAAGGTAGTTGTTGAGTAGAAGGACGTCTAGAGGAGAAGGTAGTTGTTGAGTAGAAGGACGTCTGGAGGAGAAGGTAGTTCTTGAGTAGAAGGACGTCTAGAGGAGAAGGTAGTTGTTGAGTAGAAGGACGTCTAGAGGAGAAGGTAGTTGTTGAGTAGAAGTAGAAGGACGTCTGGAGGAGAAGGTAGTTCTTGAGTAGAAGGACGTCTAGAGGAGAAGGTAGTTCTTGAGTAGAAGGACTTCTTAAGAGTTGAAGGTGTTACGGCTGCAAAGGGAAGACCAGCTCCATATGAATGCCTATTGATTTAGAAGCTCCAGTAGGTATAACCTGTAGATATCTGAATACTTTTGTCCATATAGTATACATAGACACCTTTCTCTCTCAAGTGCTGTATTGTGCAGAATTGGATTGATATGGTCTGAATTGACTGTCTGAGATGCGACCTCCCAGTAGATCAACCCTAAAGCATCTCCAATATCTATATAGAACGACTTTTCTGGGCTGGGCGTTTCAGTAGCGTTTTCAGGCTCACTGTGAAATCCAGATAAGCTCCGCTCGACTATGGACACCTACCCGGCAGGAAAGGAACAGAGTCCACAAGAACTGCATACACATTTACTCTCGCCTCTAAGATGGACTTCATGCTGCGTTAAGCCCAGTGGATGACGGACTACAGGTTGGTGACTCCATGAGGTCAGGAAACCACCAAGCCACTGGATTAGCATGCTGACTACACCAGGGGTGTTTAATTAGAGTCAGTAAGGTCCAGTTAGAGGAGATCTCCTCAGGCCAAGGTCTGGACCGTCATCATCTCTAACGTGTGTTCTGATTCAGTGGTGTATCCTGTTTACTGAAGTAGTCTAGTATCAGTATCTTATACCATCAGCTACTGAAACACCAACACATCACCCATACCATTCAGTATATTTCAGTATATTTACTGGGTTTTGTTTTCCCCAGAATTTCTCTACCTGTAATAAACAAGCTACGCTGACAAAGCCCTCCTCTGATTATCATCTATTCCTGAGGTTAGGATTAGCATTTGGATTAGTTATATAATACATACATGACCTATTATTATTATAATAACATGTAGCCTAGATACTTGTATGATATAGTATATGTGGACAGTGTATGTATAGGAAACATTTAAAGACCAACTTTTTTCACAAATCCAGATATTGGAGGTATGACATGTTGAAATGTTTATATTTGTTAAAACTATATTAACTTTTTGTGTTTTTCCTTTTTTTATAATCATCCTATTTCTTTCTTTCTCTGTTGTTAGTCCCTGGAGGTAAAAGAGGAGGGAGATTTTTTTATTTTATTTATTTATTTATTTTAACCTGTCATGTCTGGCAATTTTCACAATCAGAATAGTAATCCGAATGCACTGATGTACCAAACATATTTGCTTTTACAAGAACAGCTCTATAGGTTTCTATAGCCTGTTCTTGTTAATGTTTGTATTTTTATTTAATTTATTTATTTATTCAGCCAGGCCTGGCAGGCAATAAATGAGAGGAAAAAGAGGAGAGAGAGAATAAAGAAAGAAGAAAGGAAGGAGAAAAAAAAATAAGATAAAACAAGTCAAGTTTATTTGTGTAGCTCTTTTTACAATGATGTTGTCTCAAAGCAGCTTTACAGAAGCTTGAAAACAGACAGTTACAACATATATATCCCCCAGTGAGCAAGTCAGAGGCAACAGTGGCAAGAACACCTCCATCAGACTGGAGGAAGAAACCTTGGGAGGAACCAGACTCACAAGTGGAGACCCGTCCTCCTCTGATCAAACAGTATTTACAGTTTAATAAACTAAACACCAAAGAAAAGAGTCTCTGTTTGAAATCTGGATAGCAAAGCTTTAGAAGCTGCACAGGTAGAGGCAGTCTCTGACTGAGGCAGTCTCTGGCTGAGGCAGTCTCTGGCTGAGGCAGTCTCTGGCTGAGGCAGTCTCTGACTGAGGCAGTCTCTGACTGAGTCTGTATGTAAAGTGGGTGTGAGCTGAAACAGTCCCATCCTATCTCAATGCTGGTGCATCTGGATGGTGTACAGTGATGTAACTGAGGGTGTAGCAGTTGACACAGATAGACAGGAGAGCTGGCTGGTGATGGTGGGGTGGAGGCCCTGATGGTCAGTCCTTCAACAGCGTTCAACAGACAGGAGGACAGTCATTACCTCAAATAAATAAACAATAATAATAATATAAATAAATAAATAAACAACTAAATAAACAAATGAAAGAAAATAGAAAAATGTTAATGTTTAAATGCTGAACTAAAACAAGAGCTACATTTAAAAAACAGAATGCTTTTTAAAAAGTGTGTATTTATAGAGAAAGTAAATAAAACTCTGTCTTCTTGTTAACTCAGCTTCTCAGATTAACATGTTGGTTGTACAGAGCGGTGTTCTCCAGAACTAGACGAGCAGGTCCATTCCAGAACCGTTCCTGTTAAACACTCAGTTCTCTCTGTTCACTTTTCTGTTTTTAGAGCTCCTTATTCTTTCTGACTCGCTTTAGTCTCCGGCTGCTGCTCCTCACTTCATATCTCGCCTGTGTGCACGCCGCACGCCCAATCTGCACAGATCGGATTGGCTGAGGAGCCTTTTGTGATCCTACAGCGCACGTGATTGGTCTCTGAGTTCACTGTACCGTAAAGCTTGTATACCGTAAAGACTAGAAAAGCTCCACTGCTTAAAATAAACGCAGTCTAAATTAAATCATTCTTAATAGATTATCAGTTTGGGTCCGCATTGGACAAGGTCTGGGTCCGGACCCTATTAGTGACCTCTGGACTACACCATCAAATACAGCCAGACTCCCCCTCAACACGCAGCAGCTTGAGACGAGCGTGAGCTGCTTATGACCCTCCCAGCCCACACGCTCAATGACAAATTATCTTAAAGAAGAAGTGAATAATAAAAAAAAAAGGCCCTCACTTTCTTTGTCATGTTCGTTTTCAAGGTCATCGTGAGAGAAACAGAGGCTGAGGAATTTCCCAGCTCCGGGGGGGTCAATTGCTGGAGTGATGGAATGTAATTTAAAGCATGTACCCAGTCGCTAATATAAATGAGTTCCGGCAGCGGCTTTCATTTCAATGGCGCTTTTGAAGTCGTCTCTGATCTCACGGCTGGAGCTGCAACTTCCCTCAGTGCTTTCTGATCTACCTCTCTTCCTCGCTCAACCCTTCCCGTTGATCTGTCTCTCTCTCTCTCTCTCTCTCTCTCTCTCTCTCTCTCTCTCTCTCTCTCTCTCTCTCTCTCTCTGCACTGTTTACTTAGCTGATGCTTCCATCCCTTCTTCTTCTTCTACTTCTTCTCCGTGCCATGAAGCCAGAGCAATGCTGTTTGAGGAGCTGGATCGCCTGGAGGCATCTCACTCTATAGCTTCACCTAGCTCATCTAATTAGTTCCGGATGCGCGGGTAATTTCATTAGGGCCACATGAACGACTGCAGGCAGCTGGTTTCTGAGGACCAGTGGTGCAAACAGACTGACTGCTGAACATGATTTCATGGTATCTTAACAGTAGACAGTTATCTTATAATAAGACTGTTACCTGTACACAGGTAGGTGAAGGTAGTGTTACAGTTCACCTGTACACAGGTAGGTGAAGGTAGTGCTACAGTTTACCTGTACACAGGTAGGTGAAGGTAGTGTTATAGTTTACCTGTACACAGGTAGGTGAAGGTAGTGATACAGTTCACCTGTACACAGGTAGGTGAAGGTAGTGTTACAGTTTACCTGTACACAGGTAGGTGAAGGTAGTGTTACAGTTTACCTGTACACAGGTAGGTGAAGGTAGTGTTATAGTTTACCAGTACACAGGTAGGTGAAGGTAGTGTTACAGTTCACCTGTACACAGGTAGGTGAAGGTAGTGTTACAGTTTACCTGTACACAGGTAGGTGAAGGTAGTGTTGCAGTTTATCTCTACACAGGTAGGTGAAGGTAGTGTTGCAGTTTAACTGTACACAGGTAGGTGTAGGTAGTGTTACAGTTTACCTGTACACAGGTAGGTGAAGGTAGTGTCACAGTTTACCTGTACACAGGTAGGTGAAGGTAGTGTCACAGTTTACCTGTACACAGGTAGGTGTAGGTAGTGTTACAGTTTACCTGTACACAGGTAGGTGAAGGTAGTGTTACAGTTTACCTGTACACAGGTAGGTGAAGGTAGTGTTACAGTTTACCCTGTACACAGGTAGGTGAAGGTAGTGATACAGTTTACCTGTACACAGGTAGGTGAAGGTAGTGTTATAGTTTACCTGTACACAGGTAGGTGAAGGTAGTGTTACAGTTTACCTGTACACAGGTAGGTGAAGGTAGTGTTATAGTTTACCTGTACACAGGTAGGTGAAGGTAGTGTTACAGTTTATCTGTTTACATTACATAAAAGTTAAAATAGTTCGTGGAAAATCGGAAAACTCTCTCTCCTAAATCTTTTGCTCAGTGCTGTAAGTAAGATTGACTACTTTTTAGTTATTTTCATTTCATTATGTTTTTGCTGCTGCTCTCCGTCCTGCCTCTCTATATTCCTCCTGCCCTCTCTCCTCTCAAGGAGGTTGCTGTGGGAGTTCTTGTCGAGTGTGTCTGTGTGGAGAGGTGCAGGCCTGCGTGGAAGCCTCTGTTTATGTAAAGTGCTACACAGGGGGGTGAGAGTGGAGCCGGACACTTTTAGAAAAAATCAGAAACACTTTTTCACCAAGTGTGTTACATATACAAGGGCTTTGCCTTAGTAAGTGCACAGGTGTGACTTATACTGACCAGACCACACACAGACACAGACTAATTAATAAAACTAATATATATTCTCTAAGAGACACAAACTATAGAAATAACAATTAGGAGCCATTAGTGTTCACACACAGAGGAATTAGACCTCCACATTTAACCCATGTGTAGTTAAATACCTACATACACACACACACACACACACACACACACACACACACACACACACACACACACAATAGTGAACACACACTAGTGAAGACATACTAGTGGGAAGTGAAACACACACACACACACACACACTAGGGGGCAGTGAAACACACACACACACACACACACACACACACACACACACACACACTAGTGACGGAACACACTAGTGGGGACACATACTAGTGAACACACGCACTAGGGGGCAGTGAAACACCCACATACACACATGCTAGTGAACACACACACTAGGGGTAAGTGAAACACACACACACATTAGGGGGCAGTGAAGCGCACACAGACACACACACACACATACACACCCTAGTGACGACATACACTAGTGGGAAGTGAAACACCCACATGCACACATACTAGTGAAGTCACACACTAGGGGGCAGTGAAACACACACACACACATACACATTTTGGGGCAGAGAAGTAGTTTGGTTGTGGTGGATGTTACTAGACCAGCAAGCTTCATCACCCTACTGTTGTAAATGTCCCTAAGCCTCGGCAGACTACTTCCACTGATCTTCTCCACTGTCCTGAATAGTGCACTGGAGTTTGGCTCGTTCTTGTGAAGTTATGATGATTATAGATGATGTGAGGTTGGACTCTAACTGGATCATTAGTCCAGGTTCAATTTCTTCAGCTGTCCCAGGAAATCATTCTCTGTTGTGCTTTCTTGGCTTCTCGTTGCAGGGATATGATGGTATCTAGGGACTTGAGTGACTCCACAATGGAGACATCAGCAAACTTCAGGATCTTCATAGCTAATTCATTACAAACACAGCCATTGGTGTAGAGACTAAAGAAAAACGGTGAGAACACACAACCTTGTGGTACTTCAGTGCTGAGGGTCCAGGGATCTGACATGCTTTCCTAGGTGCACCTGCGATCACCTCTTTGTCAGGAATTTAACAATCCACCAGTTTATGGCATCCGACATGGGCAGCTGGGTGAGAGATCCAGCCTTGTGACTAGAAGGTACTCCTAGTGTGTGTGTCTGTGGGAGCTTTACTAAAAAGAAGGGTTAAATGCAGGGGTCAAATTCCTCTGTGTGCAAACACAATTGGTTACTGTGTGTATTGTTCCAGGACTGAGAAGATGCTGTAGCATTAAGGTTTCTGGGGAGCAGGGATGATGTTTTGAAGGATATGGGAACAGAGCAAAGTTCTAGTGATTTGTTGTGGATGTTGGTAAAAATGGTGAATGGAGAGACTGTGTCAGGACCCGGGTCTTTTCTCACCATCTGTTATTGTGCAGCCCGCTAATAGAGAGATGAGTCGGGGGCAGAGACGACAGAGCCAGTGTCCGGTAGGAGAGCGGGGTATAAGGAGAGAAAGGCTGAAGTTTGTTAGTCCTGATTGTTGGTCCAGGCATCCCAGTCGTTCAGGAGAAAGTGGAGATTTCCTCACCTTGTAGTTGGTGATCTGTTCCAGGCCTCTCCAGACTGAAGTTGGCTCGTTTGCAGCAAAGTGGCTTATAAGTTTTAGGAGTATTCTTTTCTTTACAGCTTTCCACCCCTCTGTCCGGCTTCTTTAAAGAGAATCTTATCGCTACTCTAGAATGCTGACTCATTTTTTTATCACAGAGGCTGAAAACTACAGTTCATCATTGTTGTGTTTACACCACGCTGTAACTAAAATGCAGATGTCTAGTCTAGTCTAATCTAATCTGGTCACCTTTTCAAAAACAGCCCAGTTTGTGGATTCAAAGCAGGCCTGAAGCTTTTCAGTGTCTCCACTGGTCTATCTCTTCACTGTTCTCACGACAGGCCTGTTGTTTTTACCTGTATGTTGGGATAAGGTGGACGAGACTGAGATCGGAATACCCGAGGGCTGCATTTTAAATAGTGGTGTAGCCATGAGCCGAAATAGGGATACGCTGCTTGCCTGTTTTTGATCATTTCCTTTATTAGATTAGTGCTGTTTAAATCTCTCGTAATGATGAGATGTCCAGATTCCATCTTTCTACCTTCATCATTTGATCGGCCAGCAGCTTCTGTGCGACCAAGAAGAGAGAGTGGAACAGTCTGCAGCTGATAAAAGATGACTAGATGAGGAGAGCATGCCCTAGGGTTAGGGTTGGGGTAAATCTTAACCCTAACTCCTCCTCTAGTTTTACAGATATGCTTTGTGCTCTGTGCAGTTGGAAGCCAGGAAGGTGCAGCGGGCTGTCTGGGGTCAGATCAGTAAGCCAGGTCTTTGCCTAGTCGAGGGCAGGTGAGGCTGAAAAGTCCTTGTTGGTTTTGTTTAGCAGAAGCAGTTCTTGAGTTCTGTTGTGGAGAGAGTGCAGATTGGAGAGGAATAAAGATGGTGTGGGAAATCCCCGCCGTCTCAGGTGTGCCAGCACTCCCACTCGTCTGCCCTGGCTGCCTCCTCACCAGGCTGAGCAGAGCACGAAGAGCGTGGACAGCCAGGATTTCGAAAACTGAAGGTTTTTGAATAAACTCCGGAATAATATCTAGCAAATGTTAGTAACTGTTCTTTGCTCAAGTTGGCTGAGTTTATTATTAGGGGTGTAAGAAAACATTGAAATATCGAATATCGGGATATTATGTTTGGTGATACTGTATCAATTCTCAAAAACACAGTATTGATACACAGATTCTGGCAGACAGTGAATCATTGTGTGTTGTGTTCAAACCTCTGACCACTAGATGTCAGTGTTGGAATCCATTTTCAGCTCCACTCCAACATTAACAAGCAGCACAAGGGTGCAACGCTATTGTAAGCATTGACAAACCTGTTCATACAGTGGTGTGTTTTAATAGTAGGATTTGAAATATTGCAATATATCACTTTATATTTTGCGATACATTGAATCGTGATCGCTGTATCCTGATAGGTATTGAATCACCAGGTTCTTGCCAATACACAGCCCTAATTATTATATATATATATATATATATATATCAGTAAGTTTGGACACACCTAACTGAATTGAACTGACATTTTAATCTTAAAGATGAGTGTAAACAGTGAAGTTGGAGCCCATGTACACAAAATATTACTAAAACAAACATTTGACTGTATTTAAATGTAAAAATGAGAATGTATATTTTTATAGGAGCTATAAAACCACCAAACCTGTTTATCAGAACAAGATCTCAGCATCTACACTATCTTCTTCAGTCCTGTTAGAGAAGCAGCTCATGTGGCTCCTCATGAAGCTGCTGGTCAGAATGTTCAAAGTATGTAAACCTGCATCAGAGCAAATGAGCTCATTTCTAAAAGACCCTCTAAACATTCTTTAAACACAACCAGATGTTTAATTCTGCTCCAGGAATAATTCCATACCGACTATTCTATAGTTCTGATCTCCTCACACTTATTCTCTAATATTATTACTATTAAATTAGTACAGATAAGAAGAACCTGGGTAGGTGTGTCCAAACTTTCTGACTTAAGTAAAGGTACCACATTGGTCACTAACTGGGTCTGTTCTGATATAAAACCAGGCTGAGGGTTCTCGTTTGTTTGCATTTTTAAACACATTTCTATCACATAGATCATGAACGCAACTCATAACTAAACAGGAAAGAAGATGAAGGCTACACAGAGCAGCTGCCACGATGCCGCAGTTCACTAGATGTTCAGTTAGTGTCCTTTGGCGGCTTTAGTGTTCACACTGAAAATGTCACGAGGTCACATTGTACCAGAATGTACACAAGAAAATTTGTCTAATCATGTCAAATACATCAGTGTGAGAGCTTCACTGCACTCGACATGACCTACTTTTTAATACCAGCTCCTCTGTTTTCCACCGCGGATATAATACCTCCTCAGTGTAGCTCGTTATTACAGCCACATGAAACTACCATAACAGCAAAGAGACTAATTTTTCTTTAGAGGATGTTGTGAAAAGTTTGGACACACCCAGTTTTACTATTAATACTAGTTTAATACTAATAATATTAGTGAATAAGTGTGAGGAGATCAGAACTGTAGAATAGTCGGTATGGAATTATTCCTGGAGCAGAATTAAACATCTGGTTGGGTTTAAAGAATGTTTAGAGGCTCTTTTAGAAATGAGCTCATTTGCTCTGATGCAGGTTTACATACTTTGAACATTCTGACCAGCAGCTTCATGAGGAGCCACATGAGCTGCTTCTCTAACAGGACTGAAGAAGATAGTGTAGATGCTGAGATCTTGTTCTGATAAACAGGTTTGGGGGTTTTATAGCTCTTATAAAAATATACATTCACATTTTTATATTTAAATACAGTCAAATGTTTGTTTTAGTAATATTTGTGTACATGGGCCTCACTGTTTACACTTGTCTCTCAAGATTGAAATATCCTTAGAACTACATATACGGTGGAAAGATGTAAGAAAGTATGTGAAATGTGATAGACAAACTCAATATGCTTAACCTAATACCACACAAACAGTTACAGTACTTCATGTCTGTATTGGACACATCCATTGGCGTAGTAACCGGAGGGGGATGGGGGGACATGTCCCACCCAACATCAGAAACAGGTGGATTTGTCCCACCCAAGAATTAAACCACAGGAAAAAGCGCGTTTTGGCAGCCTTGGCAATTCATGCGTTGTGTTTGTTGTTAGCAACCGGCTCTGGTTGTTAGGTGGTCTGGGTCTTTCACTGTGTTAAGGCTTGTTTTGAGATGCCTGTTCAGAAATATCCTGCAGTCAGCAGCTTCATTGACCCGAGCTCTCGCCTCGCTGGAGCGTTGAGTAGCTTACGCCAGCTTTAAATGCGGTAAACAGTGAACAGCAATGATGACCACATATACTGCAATAAAACAGCTTTAGTATAATGTGTTGTTATGGTAACAGAGTAGGAGGGTTTGGGTTAGCTAAAGTTTATATTAACTTTAGTCAGAAAGCACTCTGAAACATAAAGTTACATTACTCTCTGGCCACGTCCCAAACTGCAGACTGCTACTACACTACATACATAAAAAATAAAATATAATAAATAAAATAAATAAACAAACGAATAAATAAAAGGACACCATCGTTAGAACGTTAGAAGTGCTGTCAGTAGTGCAGTATGTAATGTTCCAGAGGGTGCTGTTTGGGACACAGCCTTACTGTCTAACATTAATGTTAGTCTAGTCTAGTCTAGTCAGGAAACCTTAACATACATTAGTTTGTCTTTTCATTTCAGTGTTATGCTCCAAAGAAAAAAATGTTTTTGTTATGTTTTATCCAGAAATTGTATGTATAATTGTAAAGTTTTTTTAACAGCAGTACCATGTAATGTGGAGTATCTAGTTTAGTTTGTAAAGTGGTTTTTAGTTGGATTTGTCTAATAATAATCAGACGTACAGATAATGTATTTTGTTTATTTATTTATAATTTAATGTAATTCCACAAACGTTGTTCTATGTCACTATACATACAGTGATTTACTACCTAACCTACAGTGGAATCAGATAATAGCTAATAATTAGGAGATAGGATAGGCTTTGATGTTTGACGACACATCCATTAAAAATTCACAGCTTTGCTGGAAAAAGTAAGGTAACCCGTATGCTAATGACTTCAACAGAAGCTAATTAGAGTCAGGAGATAGCCAACTTGGAGTCCAATCAATGAAAAGAGATTGGAGCGAGGTGTGGAGCTACTCTGACTTATAAAAGACACTCAAACTTTCTGAGTTTGCTATTCACAAGATGCATCTGCTGATGTAAACCATGTCTTAAAACAAGATCTCTGAAGACCTACCATCAAGAACTGCTGATCTACATAAAACTGGAAAGAGTTACAGAGTAATCTCCAAGACTTTACTTATTAACCCGTCCACAGTTAGACACAATGTCTACTAATGAAGATGATTTAGTACCGTGGCTACTCTTCCTGGAAGTGGGCGCCCCACCAAGTTGACTCCAAAGGCAGAGCATGGAATGCCAGGGAGATAAAAAAGAACCCTAGAGTAACAGCTAAAGGCTTGAGGAAATCATTGGAACTGGATAACATCTCTGTTCATGAGTCTACCATACACAAATCACTGAACAGGCATGGCTCTACGGCAAGACACCACAGAGGAAACCACTGCTTTTCAAAAAAAAAAAAATCACTGCACACCAGAGGTTTGCCAAAGAGTACATTTACACACCACAGTGCTACTGGGAAGATGTTTTGTGGACTGATGAAGCCAAGGTTTAAATTGTTCTGGTAGAACACGCAGTACTATGTATGCCGTAAAAAGGGCACTGCATGCCAATGTGAACACATCATCCCAACAGTGAGGTACAGTGGTGGGAGCTTCATGAGTTGGGGCTGCTTTGCTGCTTCAGGCCTGGACTGTCACCATCATTGAGAAAATGGGGAAAATGAATTCTCAAATTTATCAAGGTATCCTACAGAATAAAGTCAGGGTGGCTGTCTGCCAGCTGAACTCAGTAGAAGTTGGGTGATGCAGCAGGAACATGGAAGTAAATCTACTATAGAACGGTCCAGACCTGAATCCAATAGATTGCTGCCAGAGGTGGTTCAACCAGTTATTAAATCCAGGAGTTCACTTACTTTTTCCAGCAGCGCTGTGAATGTTTAATGGATGTGTCCAATACAGACATGAAATATTATAAGTGTTTGTGTGGAATTAGGTTAAGCTTATTGCGTTTGTATGGACTTTGGGACTTAGATTTAGATGAGATCACGTTTTTTGACCAATTAATGCAGAAAGCCAGGTAATTTAATGATTTTTAATTTAAAACATACTGCCACTGTATATTCAACTAGGTGGTAGTGTGCATATGATTTAATTGCCAAGCGTATGTGACTATAGGTTGCTGTCTATTTATGATTAGCTCAAGCTGAACATTGGGTATGTACAGCATCTTAAACTCACTGAAATCTATTGTGTAGCTGCAGATCCCTCAACTTCATCCACCCAGAAGTTTTTAAAACAAAGTTACGACCAGGACTCCTCTGATGTGCGAGAGAAGAGGCAGTGGAAGTTACTCAGTGCTCTAATTTCAGAGAGAGAGAGAGAGAGAGAGAGAGAGAGAGAGAGAGAGAGACGCTCACGCATTTGTCCTCAGAGAACCCAAACACAAACACCCAACATGAGTCAGCCAAACGCTGCAATCTCCCAAACCTGCTTTCTAGTGGAGATAAGATCCTTCTTCTCCTTCTTCTTCTCCTTCTTCTTCTTCAGCAGCTAGCTTCAGATGCTCCCACTCTTGCTTTCTGGTGTAAAGAGATCATATCAGCTCTGTTGTGGCTTCACTTAGTTGGCCTATTGTTCATTGCAGACGCAAGTACAACTGTTTGTTCTCAGAGCTTTGAGAACTCAGTGTGAAGTTATAACGACCTTGTTATGTCCTAATGTCCTCCTTTCGCATTTCCAAAGTGGAAAACATCCTGCGTAATCTCACAGGCTGCCCGTTACATGAGAAGCCAACAACATTTCTCCTGATGTTTTTGGTGCTGCAAGCAATTTACTGAAATTAAAAGAGAGTTTTGATGCAAAAAAGCTTTTTTTTTCTTTTGGTTTATGATCCAACGGTAATGTAAAGTTATCAGATCACATTCAAACAGGAATTTTTTGGGTTATGTTATCGATTACATTTATTATCAGGCAGTCAGAACCATAATAGAGGGTGTTCCCTCCGAACTCTGGCTGGATTGTAATATGAATGCGTAATAGGGATGTACCTCTCCGTCACTGGGGACCATGTGATTACATTAAAGTTACAGATGCTACTAATGCAGTACAATATGATTCAATGCAGTGCAGTTCTTTACTGTTATGTTATATATATATATAGATATTTATATACGTCAGTACGGTGGTGTAGAGGTCAGTACGGTGGTGTAGTGGTCAGTACGGTGGTGTAGTGGTTAGTACGGTGGTGTAGAGGTCAGTACGGTGGTGTGGTGGTCAGTACGGTGGTGTGGTGGTCAGTACGGTGGTGTAGTGGTTAGTACGGTGGTGTAGAGGTCAGTACGGTGGTGTAGTGGTCAGTACAGTGGTGTAGTGGTTAGTACGGTGGTGTAGTGGTCAGTACGGTGGTGTAGTGGTCAATACGGTGGTGTAGTGGTCAGTGCGGTGGTGTGGAGGTTAGTGCGGTGGTGTAGAGGTTAGTACGGTGGTGTAGTGGTTAGTATGGTGGTGTAGTGGTTAGTACGGTGGTGTAGTGGTTAGTACGGTGGTGTAGTGGTTAGTACGGTGGTGTAGTGGTTAGTACGGTGGTGTAGTGGTTAGTATGGTGGTGTAGAGGTTAGTACGGTGGTGTAGTGGTTAGTATGGTGGTGTAGTGGTTAGTACGGTGGTGTAGAGGTTAGTGCGGTGGTGTAGTGGTTAGTATGGTGGTGTAGTGGTTAGTACGGTGGTGTAGTGGTGAGTGCGGTGGTGTAGAGGTTAGTACGGTGGTGTAGTGGTCAGTATGGTGGTGTAGTGGTTAGTACGGTGGTGTAGTGGTCAGTACGGTGGTGTAGTGGTTAGTAAGGTGGTGTAGTGGTCAGTATGGTGGTGTAGTGGTCAGTATGGTGGTGTAGTGGTCAGTATGGTGGTGTAGTGGTCAGTATGGTGGTGTAGTGGTCAGTACGGTGGTGTAGTGGTTAGTATGGTGGTGTAGTGGTTAGTACGGTGGTGTAGTGGTCAGTATGGTGGTGTAGTGGTTAGTACGGTGGTTTAGTGGTCAGTACAGTGGTGTAGTGGTTAGTACGGTGGTGTAGTGGTCAGTACGGTGGTGTAGTGGTCAGTACGGTGGTGTAGTGGTCAGTACGGTGGTGTAGTGGTCAGTACGGTGGTGTGGAGGTTAGTGCGGTGGTGTAGAGGTTAGTACGGTGGTGTAGTGGTTAGTATGGTGGTGTAGTGGTTAGTACGGTGGTGTAGTGGTTAGTATGGTGGTGTAGAGGTTAGTACGGTGGTGTAGTGGTTAGTATGGTGGTGTAGTGGTTAGTACGGTAGTGTAGAGGTTAGTGCGGTGGTGTAGTGGTTAGTATGGTGGTGTAGTGGTTAGTACGGTGGTGTAGTGGTTAGTATGGTGGTGTAGTGGTTAGTACGGTGGTGTAGTGGTGAGTGCGGTGGTGTAGTGGTTAGTAAGGTGGTGTAGTGGTCAGTATGGTGGTGTAGTGGTTAGTATGGTGGTGTAGTGGTTAGTATGGTGGTGTAGTGGTTAGTACGGTGGTGTAGTGGTCAGTATGGTGGTGTAGTGGTTAGTATGGTGGTGTAGTGGTTAGTATGGTGGTGTAGTGGTTAGTACGGCGGTGTAGCTGTTAGTATGGTGGTGTAGTGGTTAGTATGGTGGTGTAGTGGTCAGTATGGTGGTGTAGTGGTTAGTATGGTGGTGTAGAGGTTAGTACGGTGGTGTAATGGTTAGTATGGTGGTGTAGTGGTCAGTATGGTGGTGTAGTGGTTAGTATGGTGGTGTAGTGGTTAGTACGGTGGTGTAGTGGTTAGTACGGTAGTGTAGTTGTTAGTATGATGGTGTAGTGGTTAGTATGGTGGTGTAGTGGTTAGTATGGTGGTGTAGTGGTTAGTACGGTGGTGTAGTGGTTAGTACGGTGGTGTAGTGGTTAGTACGGTGGTGTAGTGGTTAGTACGGTGGTGTAGTGGTTAGTATGGTGGTGTAGTGGTTAGTACGGTGGTGTAGTGGTTAGTACGGTGGTGTAGTGGTTAGTATGGTGGTGTAGTGGTTAGTACGGTGGTGTAGTGGTTAGTAAGGTGGTGTAGTGGTTAGTACGGTGGTGTAGTGGTTAGTATGGTGGTGTAGTGGTTAGTACGGTGGTGTAGTGGTTAGTATGGTGGTGTAGTGGTTAGTACGGTGGTGTAGTGGTTAGTAAGGTGGTGTAGTGGTTAGTACGATGGTGTAGTGGTTAGTACGGTGGTGTAGTGGTTAGTACGGTGGTGTAGTGGTTAGTACGGTGGTGTAGTGGTTAGTACGGTGGTGTAGTGGTTAGTATGGTGGTGTAGTGGTTAGTACGGTGGTGTAGTGGTTAGTAAGGTGGTGTAGTGGTTAGTATGGTGGTGTAGTGGTTAGTACGGTGGTGTAGTGGTTAGTACGGTGGTGTAGTGGTTAGTACGGTGGTGTAGTGGTTAGTACGGTGGTGTAGTGGTTAGTAAGGTGGTGTAGTGGTTAGTATGGTGGTGTAGTGGTTAGTACGGTGGTGTAGTGGTTAGTATGGTGGTGTAGTGGTTAGTACGGTGGTGTAGTGGTTAGTACGGTGGTGTAGTGGTTAGTACGGTGGTGTAGTGGTCAGTACGGTGGTGTAGTGGTTAGTATGGTGGTGTAGTGGTCAGTACGGTGATGTAGTGGTCAGTACGGTGGTTTAGTTGTTAGTATAGTGGTTTAGTGGTCAGTATGGTGGTGTAGTGGTTAGTACGGTGGTGTAGTGGTTAGTTCGGTGGTGTAGTGGTCAGTATGGTGGTGTAGTGGTCAGTATGGTGGTGTAGTGGTTTGTATGGTTGTGTAGTGGTTAGTATGGTGGTGTAGTGGTTAGTATGGTGGTGTAGTTGTTAGTGTGGTGGTGTAGTGGTTAGTGTGGTGATGTAGTGGTCAGTATGGTGGTGTAGTGGTTAGTATGGTGGTGTAGTGGTTAGTATGGTGGTGTAGTGGTCAGTATGGCGGTGTAGTGGTCAGCACTGTCTCCTCACAGTAAGATGATCTGGGTTGGATTCCCGGTCCGGGTGGTTCTGTGTGGAGTGTGTATGTTCTCCCCGTGCTTGAGTGCGTTTCCTCCCACAGTCCAAACACATGCATGTTAGGTTGATTGGTCACTCTAAACTGTCCGTAGGTGTGAGTGTGTGTTGACCTTGCTATGGTCTGGCGAACCCCGTGTTCGCTCAATGATGCTGGGATTGACTGGTGTGAGTGGATCAGACACAGCAGTTTCATGTCAGTGTCTCTGCAGTGCTGAGAATGACCCACCATCTGTGGTGGTCCTGTGGGGGTCCTAATCATTAAAGAACAGAGTAATAAAGTATACAGAGAATCAGATAAACTACAGTTTGTAAGTGTTGCTCCTGTATGGTCAGTGGAGCTGATACAGTGGACAGTGTGTGTATATATAGAGAGGTTTTAATATATATATATATATATATATATATATATATATATATATATATATATATATATATATATATTTCTTTTTTTTGTCACTGTTCCAATCATTTGAACATGACAGCTGACTTTTATAGTCTGTGAAAGTTTCATGATGGATGGACCAATAGAAATACGCCAGAATCTATTTGAATAAAACCTCTTTAACATTTAACTTACATTGCAAGTTAAGAAAATTTCAGAGATGCATGTTTTTCTTTGGATAATAGAAATAAATCAGACTTTCTTTTAATGTCCACATTTAAACAGTACAGTCTCATGTAATATTGAAGGACCCATATAATAGAAAACCGAAATTCATTGTTGCAGTGTTTAAAACTAAATAGTTTTTTAAAGTTTCAACATTTGCCATTTACCAGTTTATACAGTCCATATATGAAAACTATGCTGCAAGAACAGGCTGTGTTGAATTCACTGTTTCTGTGATGTCACAAGAACCAACTCATTTACATAAACCCACATATTCAGCCTATAGTAGTTTAGCGCTGTCCACTCACATTGAAGCTGTCTAGAGTGTTTTAGTTCTTTCCTGAATGACACAGAACAGCCAATCAGAGCAGAGCTCATCTATCTTAGATTAGTCTTAAAGGCACAGTGTCAGACTACTGGTAG
Organism: Megaleporinus macrocephalus; assembly: GCA_021613375.1. NCBI lineage: Eukaryota > Metazoa > Chordata > Actinopteri > Characiformes > Anostomidae > Megaleporinus > Megaleporinus macrocephalus. The sequence continues at coordinate 38,218,751 of CM038720.1, forward strand.
GTGACCTTGAGGAGAAAAAAAATTAAATTTAAAAAAGATAGCGTATAATCACTGTCCAAATAAATTCACATATCTCCATGTTTCTTGATGAATGGACCAATAGAAATGCTCCAAAATCACCAACAATGAAACCTCTTTATATTAATTACACTGAAGAGATATGAGCCATTTAATTAATAGATTTAGGCTGGACTGGCTGAGAACCATGTCACACTTACTTCAGTTCTTGTAAAAAGGTATTTGTCTTGACCGCAGGGTCCAGTCAGGGTCCAACTTGCTTTCTACCCATGGTTGAATCGAACCGCCCACCAGCAGCTGATCGAAAGCTGCCCCATCGACCACTGCAGGCCTCGTATGATGACAGGGTAAAGGTCAGGAGCAAATTGGAAACGTGGTTATCCAAATTGTTTCTGAAGACCCTGCTTGTAATTACAGCCTGGGGGGATAATTATTTGAAACCTTTAGGCGAGGAGCTCAGATTGGCGATAGTTCCAATATCGCCCACCCCCGACATATCTCTCACTGACGCAGCCACGCGCAAATCATGTATAGGTTCCAGCGTGAGACCACCTCCAGAGCGAGATGGAGGCCGTGCGGTGACGCCGCCGCTGGCCCTGCTTGTTTGTCACTGCTTATGAGTAATGAGGTTAGGGCTTCTGGAGGCCCGGAATTAATGCTCAGTGATTGGGCTCAAGCAGCGTCAGCTCCGCGAGCCGCGGCTTAAATTGGCCTTTAATGTTTAAACTAATTCGGCGAGCAGCGGGGAAGAGACAAGCCTTCGCCGCAGCAGCCTTCAATCCCTGAGGCCTCCAAGGAGACCTCACTTGGTTTATTTATTCGTCCGTTCACTTTGAACACACCTTAATCTGCCTGTTCTTGCTTGCCTATCTTGTGCAGTGAGGGGCCAGATAGCGGTGAGGAGTCACGGGGCCAGAAATGTGTGGCGCTGCTGTCATTATCCAGCTGAGAGGTTTACATGTTCTTGTTTTTTTTACTTTTCTTTTACATATAATAAGCTGTTGCTGTGACACACACACACATGTGCTCTCAGATAATCAGCCAGCAGCCATACTATGGCCATCGTATGTTGGGTCAATTATGTGACCCTCATGAATTTATTCTTGGCTCTGTGTTCGCGTCCTCACATAGCTATCATGTGCAGCCTTATTAACAGGAGACAGGAGACACACTAACACACATACACACACTTATATACAGTAGATAATCCAGTAAGATGGTAAAATGTAAGGCCATACACTTTCACAGCTAAATAAAAGACATAACAGGTTAATATATCTAATATTGCTGCTCTAATAAGCTGTTTTAAAAATAAAATTAAATAGTTTAACATATTCTTAGATATTACTCACTCATTTTAAGTCACTTTTTTCTGGACGAATAGGCTCATTTCTATTGGTGGATCAGTTTTCTAAAGACTGCCAATAGAATAAAGCCCTTCAATTTAGAGAGGAGGCTTTGGTGGCAACATGTATTTGCATGCAATGGATGAAAAAGCAATTTTGTTATGTTGGCTGAGCTTTGGACCCTCAAAAGTTGGTGAATCAGATTTTTGTAAGCGAGAATATTCAAAGAGAACTGCAGTCAACACTTGGTGAAGGGTGTGTCTTCTGAGGATGTGAGTGAATTAGCTACTAATGTCCTCATTTGTCCTTCATCTGTGTAATGTTGATGTTGCACTTGAGACCTAAACATTAAGTCGGACCTTGTTTTTTAATTTGTGTGATGTAAATGCATAAAGATATACGACATGACCTGAAAAATTTCCACAAAATTCCATCCAAGAACACTTTTTCATATGGTAACACCATATCATCACTGTCCCAAGAAAAACAAGTGTCTCCAAATTAGTAACTTGAAAGGGGAGAACACAATCAGTGTTTTTATATATATATATATATATATATATATATATATATATATATATATATATATACACTACCGCTCACAAGTTTAGGATCATGAATTTCATTTCATGCAATTCACAAACAATACTGTCCATTTCACAATTAATGTAAGTGTATCAGATGATTTTTAAAGAATAAAAATGTTTATATTAAAGTCTATTTTTGTATAGAGGCTTATTTTGCATATAGTCCTATTATCAGCAATTCTCAGTCCTCTGTCTAAATCTCCTGGTATGACCACCAATCCAAGTTAAGGATGTTATTGGACTAATTGGTTGTTAGGACACTCTTGCTCAATTGTGATGCACAGCTGAAAAACATTCTACTAATAAGTGAGTATAAAAGGGAGAACAACATTCTAGGTTAGTTTAGTATCTGAAGATCAGCAGTTGATGGCTTGCTGACCGACTCACAATGACCAGAAAGAAACAACTTTCTTTAGAGACCCATCAGTCCATTGTTGTGTTAAGGAAGAAGATACTCCATTAAAACAAGAACATTTCACTGTGATCCCAAATTTCTGAGCGGCAGTATATATATATATATATATATATATATATATATATATATATATATATATATATATATATATATATATATATATATACATACATATTCCCACAGTAGTAGTGATTAGCTGGCCCCTCGCTCTCTTAAAGCCCTTTTTCTTACCCCTCATTATCACCTCCTTCAATAGACATATTAAATATTTCGCTCAGGAGCTGGACAGTAATTTCTGCTCTTGTCATCAAATGAAAGAGGAGAGTGTCTGTTAAAGGAGCTCCGCTTTCTAGCAGGAAACATTTACGCTCAGCAAACAGCTAGATACACTGAACGGGAGTGTCTCTGAGCTTCACACTCCTTTATTAGTGAAGTAGTATGTTCACTACTAAGACTCTACTTTCACCTTCAGGATCCACAAACAAGGGAGAAGCAGCTGACGCTAAACATTTTGGTGGGATGTTCAGGTTCAAGTTCATGGTTCTTCTCGCGGTTCTCCATAATCTGGAGCTTTTGGACTTCCTGTGTGGGGAAACTGTGGCACTGCATTGTGTTTTAGTCTACGCTTAAAACCAACAGCCTCCGTCAAGTCTCTCACCAGTGGTGGTCTACTGAACCACTCAAACTCATCCAGACTGAAGTGAGGAGAGCAGAGCGGGGGTCTCTGGGTAGCTGTGTTGGTCTACACGCTGCTTCACTAATTATTCTTTATGTTTGTGAAAGCTGTTTAGACTAATATCAGTCTTCACACTGCCTTTCACTGAAACATCATCAACAACACAATGTACATGGTTTTCTTTAAGCTAGGTTAGTAACTAACACTCACTCCTTCACACCACAGTCACGTTTAGACCTGACACCATCTGACCTCATCTACCCAGCAGGCATTGCGTGTCAGTAATAATGGCTGCGTCCAATATATTAAATATTTAGAATAAAAGAGTTAATTTATAAATAAATCTGATTTTTTTGCAACGTGTCTTAATTATTTAGAGTCATTACACCATATTAAGGCTTAAGTGTTACCAGTCGGGGTTCCCTTTAAGTGACTCAGACATCTAAACCTCAGCAGCCACTAATTACAGCACATGTACGCAGTCGAGTCACATTATTATGACTAGTTTGGACGACGGCAGCACGTAGGTGTCAGTGTTATGGTCTGGGGAATGTTTTTATGGCATTCTCTGGACCCTCTCATCCATGTGGAAGACACTCCCATTCGATGTGGGTCTGAATCCATTCTTGCAGCTCATGTACACCATACATGCTGATTGTCTTCTCTGGGGTGGATGGGATCTTCCAACAAGACAATGAGAAATGTCCCACACTGGTTAGAAGAGCGGACCAAGACTTCCAAGTACTACCCTGAACCTCTAATTCCCCAGACTTGAACCCAACTGAGCATCTGTGGGACCACCTGGATGGTGGTGTTGGCTCTATGGATCCTCCTCCACGCTCCCTCCAGCAGCTGTGGGATGCAATGCAGTCAGCATGGCTCCAGATACCTTTGATAACCTACCAAGACTGTGTATCACCAACAAATAAAACCAGCATGTTACAAAGAGAGTGCACATATTCATCACACTCCTCCAGTTCTCAGACTGAGGAACATCAAGAGCGTGTTAAATTATGGATCTTCTCGTTGAGCACCAGGCTGCTGTACTGTAGTTAGACTACAGCTGGCTGTTCTCCATGCTGTGGGAAATTTGTATAGATGTTAAAGAACAGTGCTGGGACTGTATTAGCATAGCGACGGCGCGCGGCAGCAATTATTCATGGAACTTACAGCAATGAAGTGAGAAAAGAAGGAACAACTGTTTTATTTAAAGGTAATGGATGCACTCCTCATCCTCCCATCCTCCCCTCTCTCTCTCTCTCTCTCTCTCTCTCTCTCTCTCTCTCTCTCTCTCTCTCTCTCTCTCTCTCTCTCTCTCTCTCTCTGTAATGAGTGCTTTTAGTGTGTATTGGCTGTAATAATGTTTTGGTGGGGTTTCGTTTTGCTCCTGGCCTGTTGGACTCCTGAAGTGCACAGAGCCTCTGTCCTCTCAAAGAGTCCGATCATGACGGTGTGGATGACCTCAGAACCCGTGCAATGTGAATATGTGGTCAAACTAAATTTACTCGACCTCCCTGACCTGCTGCTTGTCCAGCAATTCAAAGGAAATCATTGCATGAAAAAAGACTGACCACAAGAACTCTCTATATCTGTCTTATCTACATTCACTCTCTCTGTATAGATCTCTCTATTCTTGCTCTATAGACTGTATCTCTCTACCTACACTCACTCTCTCTGTATAGATCTCTCTATTCTTGCTCTATAGACTGTATCTCTCTACCTACACTCACTCTCTCTGTATATATCTCTCTATTCTTGCTCTATATACTGTATCTCTCTACACTCACTCTCTGTGTAGATCTCTATTCTTGCTTTATATACTGTATCTCTCTACCTACACTCACTCTCTGTCTGTATAGATCTCTCTATTCTTGCTCTATATACTGTATCTGTCTACCTACACTCACTCTCTCTGTATAGATCTCTCTATTTTTGCTCTATATACTGTATCTCTCTACCTACACTCACTCTCTGTCTGTATAGATCTCTCTATTCTTGCTCTATACACTGTATCTCTATACCTACACTCTCTCTCTGTATAGATCTCTCTATTCTTGCTCTATATACTGTATCTCTCTACCTACACTCACTCTCTCTGTATAGATCTCTCTATTCTTGCTCTATATACTGTATCTCTCTACCTACACTCACTCTCTCTGTATAGATCTCTCTATTCTTGCTCTATATACTGTATCTCTATACCTACACTCTCTCTCTCTGTATATATTTCTCTATTCTTGCTCTATATACCGTATCTCTCTACCTACACTCACTCTCTCTCTGTATAGATCTCTCTATTCTTGCTCTATAGACTGTACCTCTCTACCTACACTCACTCTCTCTGTATAGATCTCTCTATTCTTGCTCTATATACTGTATCTCTCTACCTACACTCACTCTCTCTCTGTATAGATCTCTCTATTCTTGCTCTATATACTGTATCTCTCTACTACACTCACTCTGTCTGTATAGATCTCTATTCTTGCTCTATATACTGTATCTCTCTACCTACACTCACTCTCTCTCTGTATAGATCTCTCTATTCTTGCTCTATATACTGTATCTCTCTACCTACACTCACTCTGTCTGTATAGATCTCTCTATTCTTGCTCTATATACCGTATCTCTCTACCTACACTCACTCTCTCTCTGTATAGATCTCTCTATTCTTGCTCTATATACTGTATCTCTCTACCTACACTCACTCTCTCTGTATAGATCTCTCTATTCTTGCTCTATATACTGTATCTCTCTACCTACACTCACTCTCTCTCTGTATAGATCTCTATTCTTGCTCTATATACTGTATCTCTCTACCTACACTCACTCTCTCTGTATAGATCTCTATTCTTGCTCTATATACTGTATCTCTCTACCTACACTCACTCTCTCTCTGTATAGATCTCTCTATTCTTGCTCTATATACTGTATCTCTCTACCTACACTCACTCTCTCTCTGTATAGATCTCTCTATTCTTGCTCTATATACTGTATCTCTCTACCTACACTCACTCTCTCTCTGTATAGATCTCTCTATTCTTGCTCTATATACTGTATCTCTCTACCTACACTCACTCTCTCTCTCTGTATAGATCTCTATTCTTGCTCTATAGACTGTATCTCTCTACCTACACTCACTCTCTCTCTGTATAGATCTCTCTATTCTTGCTCTATATACTGTATATCTCTACTACACTCACTCTGTCTGTATAGATCTCTATTCTTGCTCTATATACTGTATATCTCTACTACACTCACTCTGTCTGTATAGATCTCTATTCTTGCTCTATATACTGTATATCTCTACTACACTCACTCTGTCTGTATAGATCTCTATTCTTGCTCTATATACTGTATCTCTCTACCTACACTCACTCTCTCTCTGTATAGATCTCTCTATTCTTGCTCTATAGACTGTATCTCTCTACCTACACTCACTCTCTCTGTATAGATCTCTCTATTCTTGCTATATATACTGTACCTCTCTGTCTACACTCACTCTCTCTGTATAGATCTCTCTATTCTTGCTCTATATACCGTATCTCTCTACCTACACTCACTCTCTCTGTATAGATCTCTATTCTTGCTCTATATACTGTATCTCTCTACCTACACTCACTCTCTCAGTATAGATCTCTCTATTTTTGCTCTATATACTGTATCTCTCTACCTACACTCACTCTCTGTATAGATCTCTATTCTTGCTCTATAGACTGTATCTCTCTACCTACACTCACTCTCTCTGTATAGATCTCTCTATCTTGCTTTATAGACTGTATCTTTCTACCTACACTCACTCTCTGTCTGTATAGATCTCTCTATTCTTGCTCTATATACTGTATCTCTCTACCTACACTCACTCTCTCTGTATAGATCTCTCTATTCTTGCTCTATATACTGTATCTCTCTACCTACACTCACTCTCTCTGTATAGATCTCTCTATTCTTGCTCTATAGACTCTATTTCTCTATCTACACTCACTCTCTCTGTATAGATCTCTCTATTCTTGCTCTATAGACTGTACCTCTCTACCTACACTCACTCTCTCTGTATAGATCTCTATTCTTGCTCTATAGACTGTACCTCTCTACCTACACTCACTCTCTCTCTGTATAGATCTCTCTATTCTTGCTCTATATACTGTACCTTTCTACCTACACTCACTCTCTGTCTGTATAGATCTCTCTATTCTTGCTCTATATACTGTATCTCTCTACCTACACTCACTCTCTCTGTATAGATCTCTCTATTCTTGCTCTATAGACTCTATTTCTCTATCTACACTCACTCTCTCTGTATAGATCTCTCTATTCTTGCTCTATAGACTGTACCTCTCTACCTACACTCACTCTCTCTCTGTATAGATCTCTCTATTCTTGCTCTATAGACTGTACCTCTCTACCTACACTCACTCTTTCTGTATAGATCTCTCTATTCTTGCTCTATAGACTCTATTTCTCTACCTACACTCACTCTCTCTGTACAGATCTCTCTATTCTTGCTCTATATACTGTATCTCTCTACCTACACTCACTTTACTCCCTCTCTCTGCCGTCTCCCTTCCTCTCCCGCTTCCCGGACTCCCTCTCTCTCCTTTTTCTCTTCTGCCTCTTTTCTTCTGCTCCATCTCTCTTCAGTCTTGCTTTCTCTCTCGCTCCTCAGACTCACTCTCTCTTCTGCCTCCGTCTCCCCTCAGACCCCTTCTCTCTCTTTCCTTTTCTGTCCTCTGCACTCTTTCTTCCATCACCTCACTGTTGCTCTCCCTTCTTTCACCACAGTCTTTAGCTCTCTCTCACCCACTTTCTCACTCTTTATTTCTCCTATGTCTCCCTGTCTTAGTCTTTTTTCTTCATCAGTCACCTCTTGGTCTCTTTCTCTGTTCTCTCTTCAGTCTCCTGCTCTCTCATTCTGTGCAGTGTATGTGCATTATGTATTTAAAACCTTAGAAAAAAGCTCTTAACTATGAATTATAAATATCTGCATACAAGCTCTCGACTATCTATACACTCTATACACGTATTCAGTCTGGTGTATATGAGGCTTTATCAGAAGCCCTACACTCACTGTTTTCCCTCTGAAGGTCAGTATCAGACTTAAAGTCAAAATAAAGATCCTTTCCTGCTAATATGTGTGTGTGTGTGTGTGTGTGTGTTTTCATGTTCATTCCCATGTTCATTCACGGAGGCTAAAATAATTGAAATAGTTCTGCAGCGCTCCAAATTGCAGTAATTAAGTGGGATTTAAAGCCGCTATCTCTACCTGTCTGCAGCCCGCCTCATTACGAGCAGTGAGTCATAGCCCCTCCAGCTCGTTCATTAGGGGCTGCCGCGTCCTCGGGGATTCGGTCTATCATGCTCTCGAATCTCAGCGTGTTATGAGTGGTCCAGTGATGCCTTGGAACAAAGCCTTCCACGCAGGAATGGAATGAGCGGAATCTGATTGGTTCCAGCCCATCTGAACCGCCGAACCCCACAGGACAGCCAAATCCAGCGTGAGGCTTTAAAGCTGCTCGAAATCTCTTCCACACAACCGGTTTTCTAAAACACTGATTTGAGATTTAGGGCTTTTTTTTAGAGCGTTTTATTCTAGTCTTCACACACCAGCTCTAATAAAACCCACACTCTTGATTCATTATATCTCATTTATATCTAATTCTAATGTAGAAATATTCATCATATCACAGTGAATGGAAGTTAATAAGCACAAAGATACAAGTTTTACTAATCAGTGATGAATGTATCACAGGGCAGCCGTGAGCTGGAGGTTGGGGAAACCAGCCTTGTGATCAGAAGGTTATTGGTTTGACCCCTTAAACTGACAGAGGACGACTGAAGTGCCCTTAAGCAAGATACCCAACCCACAACTGCTTCTCAGGTACTGTAGATAGGGCTGCCCACCACTCTGTGTGTGTGTGTGGGGGGTGTTTCACTATTGATTGTTTTTGCCCCCCCTATATGTACATATATGACTATATGTACATAAGTATCTACTATTCTCCATTAACTTTTTTTTTAACAAAATAAAATAAATAATAAAGTCCTAATAGTCCTCTGAAGGGGGGGGGGGGGGGGGGGGGGGGGTTGGCAGGAACAAAATAAATAAATAAATAAACTAGTACAACGAAATAACAGCCACAGGAATCATACAGATGTTTTCGGAAGCTGTTTTATTTCTCTCTCTCTCTCTCTTTCTCACTCTATCTCTCTCTATCTCTCTCTCTTTCTCTCTTTCTCTCTCTCTCTCTCTTTCTCTCTCTCTCTCTCTTTCTCTATCTCTCTCTCTCTTTCTCTCTCTTCCTCTCTCTCTCTCTTTCGAAAACTACACCGAGCCAAGGAAGCAGTAAACCAGTGCCATACTCTCTCTCTCTTATTCTCTCTCTGTATCTCTTTCTTTGTTTCTCTCTCTCTCTCTCTCTCTCTCTCTTATTCTCTCTCTGTATCTTTCTTTTTCTCTCTCTTTCTTTCTTTCTCTCTTTCTCTTATTCTCTCTCTGTATCTCTTTCTTTGTTTCTCTCTCTCTCTCTCTCATTCTCTCTCTGTATCTTTCTTTCTCTCTCTCTTTCTTTCTTTCTCTCTTTCTCTTATTCTCTCTCTGTATCTTTTTCTTTGTTTCTCTCTCGATCGAAAACTACATCAAGCCAAGGAAGCAGTAAACCAGCGCCAGACTCTCTCTCTTTCTCTCTCTCTCTCTCTTTCTTTCTTTCTCTTATTCTCTCTCTGCATCTTTCTTTCTCTCTCTCTTTCTTTGTTTCTCTCTTTCTCTTATTCTCTCTCTTTATCTCTTTCTTTGTTTCTCTCTCTCTTATTCTCTCTCTGTATCTTTCTTTCTCTCTCTCTCTTTCTTTTTTTCACTCTTTCTCTCTTTGTCTTATTCTCTCTCAGTTTTTTTTTCTTTGTTTCTCTCTCGATCGAAAACTACATCAAGCCAAGGAAGCAGTAAACCAGTGCCAGACTCTCTCTTTCTTTCTCTTTCTCTTATTCTCTCTCTGTATCTTTCTTTCTCTCTTTCTCTTATTCTCTCTCTGTATCTTTCTTTCTCTCTTTCTCTCTTTCTCTGATTCTCTCTCTGTATCTTTCTTTCTCTCTTTCTCTTTTTCTCTTATTCTCTCTCTGTATCTTTCTCTCTTTCTCTTATTCTCTCTCTGTATCTTTCTGTTTCTCTCTCGATCGAAAACTACATCAAGCAAAGGAAACAGTAAACCAGTGCCACTCTCTCTCTCTCTCTCTCTTATTCTCTCTCTGTATCTTTCTTTCTCTCTCTTTTTTTCTCTCATTCTCTCTTTCTCTTATTCTCTCTCTGTATCTCTTTCTTTGTTTTTCTCTCTCTCTCGATCGAGAACTACATCAAGCCAAGGAAACAGTAAACTCTCTCTCTCTCAGTTTTCTCAGTCTCTCCAGCTAGTGTCCGTAGTTAAACAGTTCCGAAACACATTAGCACAACAGAAACTATCTTAAACAAAATAACACAGTGTGCTTCACACAGTCAGTGTAAAAACATATCAAACAACATTATAAACAAAATGTACACAATAACTGTCTGCACCATTTAGACCGGTTTAGTTTGGTATCTCTAAATATGTCCCTCTCTGCAAACACACTGGATCTGACCCATAATCTGACCCATAGTCATGTGACACATCAATTCACATTAAATAAATAATTAAAAAAAAACAGAAATCAATTCTTTAACCAAAACGTTACTATTTAAACACATTTTAGTAGTGATTCAGAACCGAAATGATCAAATAATAACAAATACCAAAATGAACAATTGTCTATGATGCATCGTTAACAGCTAATTAGTCAGTAAGAAAGTAATGAACTGCATGTGGCTCATGTCACACCACTGCTGCGCTCCCTTCACTGACTTCCTGTAGCTGCTCGCATTCAGTTTAAAGTTCTGATGCCTACAAAGCCAAGAATGGACCAGCTCCTCCTGACCTTATGACAATGGTCAAAAGTCGAACCGCCACCTCGAGCCCTTCGGGCTTCAAGTACGGCTCAGCTTGACCCACCATCACTGAAGATTCATGGAAGACACGCAACAAAACGCTTCTCTGTCCTGGAGCCCAGATGGTGGAATGAACTTCCACTGGCTGTCCGAACAGCGAACTCTCTCGCGGTCTTCAAACGCAGACTGAAGACCACCGTCTCTTTGTAAAGCACTTATAATCACTAATATACTAAAGTACTGGTATAAACTGTAATTGCACTTTATCGTCTAGGAGCACTGGCTAAGTACTGCACTTGTACTGTATGTAGTCTTGTATTTGTTCTCTTCTCTGTAGGTGTTCCTGTTCTGCTAGGTATTGCATTGTCTTTTTTCTAGGTATCAGCACTGGCCCTGTGTTTATGGCGGTGTTTGAGTTAAAGAGTAGTTTGGACTTAAACCTGTTTGTACTAGATAGAGATACTCATACTCTGACCGAACACTAAGCACTTTTGTAAGTCGCTCTGGATAAGAGCGTCTGCTAAATGCCGTAAATGAAATGAAAATGAAATGAATGATTTGCATTACTGTGCTACAGAATTAGTGGAGCCTTTAGATGGTCAGCCAGTATCAGCTGTGAGCTGAAGAAAGGTCAGTATGTCTTGATTTACAGCAAGACGTAGAGCAAGTCTGACATACAGCAGTCCCAAGGTTTGTTTGTGAATCGAGTATGTCACCTGTTGAGTATGCTCATATGGGGCTGTGATCAGGAGTGGGCTGAAACAGCTACACTGCGGGTGGGAGCGGGACAAATTACAAACTGACAAAAGTTACTAAAATATGTAACCAATGAATCACTGCAACACGTGGTAATAACTTCAGACATCATCGCTGCTGCATGCACACATGTCTGTTTGAGTCCTGCTGTGTATGTACAATGGGCTGTCAACTCGTCCCTGTCAGCTCTGCAGCTATCCCAGGTTTTAGTGACGGGTGATTTGGTCTCTTACTGTGTTTTACCTTAACAAATATATAATCGTCACTCCTCCAATCATTTGAACACGACACCTGCCGTTGATATTGTGTACAATTTCCATGATAAGGGGAACCAATAGAAATGCTTCAAAATCACTTCAGATTCTTGTTCCATTGACTTACATTGAAAGTAAAAACTATTTTGGACCTATTTTGGAGATTTAGGATCACTTTAGCTTAGAATCACTTTAGAATTTGATTTCATGCAATTTTCATGCAATTTACAAACAATATTGTCCATTTCACAATTAATGTAAGTGTATCAGATGATTTGCATATAGTTCTATTATCAGAAATTCTCAGTCCTCTGTCTAAATCTCCTGGTACGGCCGCCAATCTAAGTTAAGGATGTTATTGGACTAATTGGTTGTTAGGACACTCTTGCTCAATTGTGATGCACAGCTGAAAAACATTCTACTAATAAGTGAGTATAAAAGGGAGAACAACATTCTAGGTTAGTTTAGTATCTGAAGATCAGCAGTTGATGGCTTGCTGACCGACTCAAAATGACCAGAAAAAAACAACTTTCTTTAGAGACCCGTCAGTCCATTGTTGTGTTAAGGAAGAAGACACTCCATTGAAAACAAGAACATTTCACTGGATCCCAAACTTTTGAGTGGTAGTGTATATATATATATATATATATATATATATATATATATATATATATATATATATATATATATATACTGTGTGTATATATAGTCCAGATGTACACAGATGCGTATTCTGGATTCAGAGCAATTTTGGACACATTGGAATGGTTTCTGTGTTTGTCCGGGCAGCTCCGCTTACCACAATTCACTGTAATTTCTGAGTGAGTTTAAACTATTAGTTAGATAATGAAGATAAATATTAGAAAAAGCTATAACCAATTAAACATTGAGCTTGGTTCACTATTTCATCCTAATTCAGTGAACAAACTACCAACTACATTTAAAAATTATACAGCCGCAAGCAGCAATGACCGGGTCCAAGCACAGTCAAGCCAATCAGGTCTTAAGCAGTTTCGGCCAATTAGGCATAACAAAGCCTAATGCAGTTTGGGCCTTACTTACATAGAGAGCATGAAAATGTAAGTAAAAATTCATCAAAATTATTGTTGAGCCATGCTCCTTAAAGGGAGTCTGTAGCTGGACGCTAGACTTCTATGGAGAAAATAAACAGAAGTTTTATTTCTATTCTACTAGAACCAGAGTAGTAAGATTCAGCACATGGGGTCCACATGTGTGATGAACACAATATGTCTGTGTAGAATAGATAGATAGATAGATAGATAAATAGAGAGAGAGAGAGAGAGAGAGAGAGAGAGAGAGAGAGAGAGATTCTTTATTGATCCCAGATGGAAAATCATTTGCCTGAATCATTTTCTTGACTGATTATTATTACTGGCTTTGGTATGTTCTTGGTTGGTGGCTGAGCCCGTCTGGGTGCCCTGGTTCTGTTAGTTTGGTCTGGTGGCGTGGACTCTGGACTCACATACTCAAGAGAACAACTATCTACAGTAACTTTATAAAGACCAAAAACATACTTATCTTCTAATGTATTTAATTAATATAAAGACTGATTCTGGAGCATTTCTATTGGTCCACTCATCATGAACCTTTCACAGGGTGTATAGATCAGCTGTTGTGTTTAAATGATGATGAAAATTTGAATACACATTTACATAAACTCCAGAATCATCAGAAAGAGATAATCACACTGCAGTATCTCAGGGTGTAATGTCTATAATTCCCGGTCCGGGCCGTTCTGTGTGGAGTGTGTATGTTCTCCCAGTACTCCCGTTTCCTCCCACAGTCCAAACACATGCATGCATGGATGGACTGGTGACCTGTCCATGGTGTACCCCGCCTTCGCCTGATGACGTAGGGATTGGCTCCAACCCCCAGTGACCCTGACTAATGGGATAAAGTGGAAGATAATGGATGGATTCAGGGTAGGGCTGATTTCAAGTCGATATCAATATATCACAATATAAATCAAAGCACTATTGCTTTTTTACTTTAAGTGAAGATATCAAAATTGACAAAATTTTGTTAAATTGTTTTTATCTTCTGGATTATTTTCTATCAGAAAATAGACAAATGTACTACAGAACATTACACAACTGTATTTCAAACAAATTAAACACACATACACACACACACACACACATTTATATATATATATATATATATATATATATATATAGACGGGTTGTGGAGCATGTGGTCCTCTGGAGCAACCATAACAACCTGGAGCTGAACACAGCCAAGACAGTGGAGATGAGAGTGGACTTCAGGAGAAGCCCTCCAACCCTTCCAGCACTCACCATCCTCAACAGTACTGTAACGGCTGTGGACTCCAAGTTCCTGGGCACAATAATCTCCAAGGACTTAAAATGGGACTGCAACATCAGCACCATCATCAAGAGAGCTCAGCAGAGGCTGTACTTCCTGCGTCAGCTGAGGAAGTTCAACCTGCCCAAGGAGCTGATGGTGCAGTTCTACACCGCCACCATAGAATCTGTCCTCACCGCATCCATCACAGTGTGGAGCAGCTCAGCCACCAGACGCCGCACCCACAGACTGCAGCACATCATCAGGTCTGCAGAGAGAACCATCGGTGTGAAGTTACCCTCCCTACCGGACCTGCACACGGCCAGAACCAGGAAGTGATTCACCACACCCTGGACATCACCTGTTCCAATATCTTCCCTCAGGTCGGCGTTTCAGACAGTTGAGGATCAAGACCTCCAGACTATAGAGAAGCTCCTTCCCACACGCCATCACACTCATGAACATCTGAACATCACACACTACATTCTGAATACTGTCTACTACATACATCCATATCCAGATGTTCTCTCACTCTTCTTTCTCTGTACAGTCTACTACATACATCCATATCCAGATGTTCTCTCACTCTTCTTTCTCTGTACAGTCTACTACATACATCCATATCCAGATGTTCTCTCACTCTTCTTTCTCTGTACAGTCTACTACATACATCCATATCCAGATGTTCTCTCACTCTTCTTTCTCTGTACAGTCTACTACATACATACATCCATATCCAGATGTTCTCTCACTCTTCTTTCTCTGTACAGTCTACTTTCAGTTGTTTCTTTCAGTAGTAGTTTAACGTTTTCTGTTATTTTCTCTTATTTTATTCTCTCTGCTCCACTGTGACGCCTGCAGTACCAACTTAACTAGCACGTGGGTTAAGCTGCCGCTGCGCCTACACTGTGTGCTGTAACCAAACATGAAACGCTGGAACTCTTGTTCAGTCACTTGATTGGTCTGGGGCGGCGCTATTCTCATTGGCTATTTGTGTTGTCTCTCAAAATATGGACAGAACTTACTTCTATCGACTTTCTCGATTAGTTCCATAGAGGAAACGTTATTTCGCGATAATTATTATTTCAGCGCCCAGCCCTAAGTCAGGGTCTACTATACCGTTTAACGTCACCAACCCACTGCATGGCTCTGCTAGCTCCACACCCCAGGTGGGACTCGAACCCACAATCTCTGACCTAGAAGGCCAGTGCCTTAGCCATTAGGCCGCCGGGATCTCGGGAGCGCCCACAGAGCCGACGACGCACGAGCGTTCCTCCTCTCTTAATTTGAAAAAAGCTACCAGAGTGTGAAAAAAATCACTCTGTAAAAAGTCACATATATAAGCTGAACGTGAGCGACCCCGCAGTAACCCCGCGACGACCCCCCTCCTTCACGACATCAACAACGAGAAAAAGGTTCACAAGAAAAAAACACTTGAGAACAACAGCTACACGTTGGGTTTGTGTATAAACTCGAGGACGAGGTTGTGTAGAAACTCGGTGGAGAGGAAGAGCGGACTGATATATCGACAAAGCGCTCTGTGGGAATCCCCTGATCTGAAGACTCCGCGAGCAGAGACCCCTATTTATTCCTCAGCTCGGCGGCTCGCGCTCGAACATCCACCTCATATAACGCTTGAGGCCAGCGCGTCTGTGACGTACTCGCGCGCGCGTTCGCGTCTCGAGCTGTTCCCTGTTGCCGTGACGCCGCCATGACACCGCTCCCTATAAACACACACCAGACGCTCGTACAGGCGCGTTTATTCGAAACAAGTTGAAGCTGCTTATTGAAGCTGCTCGGTTTTGAAAGCTGGGTCGTGTGTTCATGTCGGAGGGTTTTGAGTAACGTCGCTGAGACGAACTGAGACTTTATAATAAAACGAAGCTGCGCTGAACCTGAAACAAGTGCCGGTGTTGTGCCGAATTTTGCACTCCCGCCAGGAAAAGCACCCCATCTCGGTAGCGCGCACACATCGTCTTCTTGGCTTTAACTTGAAAATGGAAACACCCAAGTTACTGTTCTAAGCTACGCTGACTCGTAAGAAATAATGAAAAAAAATAATTATGTCACCTGCATCCCCTCCCGAGAGAGGGTGCTTTTCTTGGCGAGGGTGCAGAATTCGCCACTATCATTGTGCCGAATTTAGCACCCCCGCCAGGAAAAGCACCCCTCTCGGGAGCGCGTACGCACATTGATTAGTTAAATGAGACTCATTCAAGTTTATTTGATCGAAACAAACAAACTAATGTCAGCGAATCAGTTTTCGACTCAAGCGACAGAGCGTGCGCTCCCAAGAGGGGGTGCTTTTCCTGGCGGGGGTGCAAAATTCGGCACAACACCTGTCTCCCTCAGTGACCTCTTAAAGGGTCAGGACGAACTGTGTGTCCCAGATAGCAAGAAGTGTTTGGCCCAGCTCAGGGCTGGGTCTACGGTAATATCCGGTCCGGGATATTACTACTAATAAGTAGAAGAAGAAGAAAACCACCAATATATTATTATTATTATTATTATTATTATTATTATTATTATTATTATTATTATTATTATTGTTATTATTAATAATAATAATAATAATAATAATAATAATAATAATAATAATGACAATTACAATAAGGACACTTCACTATGCTTGGACCCTAATATCATTACTCAGTGGCAGTGGTCGCTATGAACAAAGTAGGCCCAGCAAGTTTACAGACTATATATATATATATATAATATAAAAGGTTATATAATACGAATATTCGTACAAACTTGTCCACACACAGCCAGAGCATTGGCACCCTTGGGTCTGTCTCAAATCCTAGTAAGTGTGTAAGTAGGCTGTCTAGGTAGCAGCTGTGTAAGTAGCAGTGTTCTCTCCTCATCTCTCCTCATAAAACAGATTACTGAGACGCTCTAGTTAGAGAGAGACTGCGTCACGGCTTGTTCCCCCCCACTGCAGCACGTCACCGGTGGTTTAGCTGGTTGCTAAGCTACCGGACGGCATCTAAAACAATAGCCTGAGGCTTAAAAATCTGCTAGCATAAATGCTAATGTGTGGAGTATAAAAGTGTAAATAGTGAAGGACTCGTTACAGAGTTGATAATAAAATACTGTTTTGTGTGATTATATGACCAGAAACACATTAAAACTCCAGAGAGAATCAAAATAACTCACATTTTAAAACCACTTCACTGCTCCTAGATTAGCCTGTGTTGCATCATGGGATTGTCTTAGCGGCTGAGGAAGCGCTCGATGCTTCTTTAAAATCAGGTCTAAATAAGGTTCCTCAGTCGACAGCATGTTTAAGGTATGTAAGTATTGGGACAGTCTACATGTCGGGAGAGTCGCATACTATGACGTAAAATGCTGCCTATGTAGGAGCTCAGTAGGATTTGAGACACACCACTTGTCACTCTCACCAACAAATCCCACCTTAAACTACAACCAAGTGCCAAAGCTTTTGTATGCCTTAAATCTGTGCTTAGTGAATTTCACCAGAGCTTTAAATCATATACATTACGTACATATACACTATCAGTTATAGTTTGGACACACATACCCAGGTTGTTCTTTTTTATACTATTTTAATATTAATAATATTAGTGCATTTATACATTATATACACTACCACTCAAAAGTTTGGGATCACAGTGAAATGTTCTTGTTTTAATGGAGTATCTTCTTCCTTAACACAACAATGGACTGACGGGTCTCTAAAGAAAGTTGTTTCTTTCTGGTCATTTTGAGTCGGTCAGCAAGCCATCAACTGCTGATCTTCAGATACTAAACTAACCTAGAATGTTGTTCTCCCTTTTATACTCACTTATTAGTAGAATGTTTTTCAGCTGTGCATCACAATTGAGCAAGAGTGTCCCAACAACCAATTAGTCCAATAACATCCTTAACTTGGATTGGTGGCCGTACCAGGAGATTTAGACAGAGGACTGAGAATTGCTGATAATGGAACTATATGCAAAATAAGCCTCTATACAAAAATAGACTTTAATACAAACATTTTTATTCTTTAAAAATCATCTGATACACTTACATTAATTGTGAAACGGACAATATTGTTTGTGAATTGCATGAAAATAGCATGAAAATGAAATTCTAAAGTGATCCTAAACTTTTGAGCGGTAGTGTATATTGTATATACATATACTGAGGCCCACTGTCGGGCAAGGACGACAGTTGATCAGTGGATGCTGCTGCTGACCGTGTGTTGAGGATAAAACCTCTCAGTTCTTTCACTTTGTTCGTCCTGTGCGTGTTGGAGCTTGTGTTTTGACTTCTGCAAAACTTTTGCTCTTTCACAGACTTGGGGATTGTACATGCAAGGTCATGCATCCGTTTCTCTCTCTGTCACCCTCTGTCTGGTTCTCTGTCCGTCTGTCTCGCTGTCCCTGTTTTTCACCGCTTTAGTACAAAGCCGTCCATCCATGCATGCCATTCAGACACTGTCCCCTGTTTACCTTCTGACAAAACTTCTTCCTCTTCTTCCAGCAGACACAAAGGACGCACGCACAGAAGACGTCTTCCGGCTGGCTGGATCAACACAGGTGGAGGTGTAATTCAGTATTTATGAAGTGATTGCACCTGTAAGAGAGAGAGAGAGAGAGAAAGAGAGAGAGAGAGAGAGAGCAGCTACGACTCTGTCACTCAGAATGCTTTTTTGTTTAATGTACTCCTTTAATGTCTCACAAAAGCATCATCCATAACATCAGCAGTACTGTGCAGAAGCCAGAGTCCATTGTTCTGAGAACACCTGCAGCTTCTTTGTTTGATTTGCAAATGTTCTGAGATGTCTTTTCCAAGTGGAAGGATGGGCAGGTAGGTGAAGGTAGTGATACAGTTCATCTGTACACAGGTAGGTAAAAGTAAAGTTGGTGAGCTCTGTGCACTATGCTCCTCAGCATCCACTGACCCGCTCTGTCAGTGTACGTGTTCTACCACTTGGTGTCTGAGTTGCTGTCGTTCTCAATCACTTCCACTTTGTTAGAACACCACTGACAGTCCACTGTGGAATATTTAGTAGTGAGGAAACTTCACCACTGGACTTGTTGCACAGGTGGCGTCCTATCATGGTACCACGCTGGAGTTCACTGAGCTCCTGAGAGAGACCCATTCTTTACTAATGTGTGTAGAAGCAGTCTGCATGACTAGGTGATTGGTTTTATACACCTGTGGCCATGGAAGTGATTGGAACACATGAATTCACTGATTTGGACGGGCGAGTGAATACAATATAGTGTTTGTTAAAATCTGAAGATCTAGAAATCTGGAAAGGGGGTTACATGAGATGTAACTAATAACCATGTTCAGATAGTCTTTAATATGAATCAAATCTAGTTACTATAAATAGTTCCTTGTGTTAACACTCATGTTCATATTACTTTGATCTCTGGAGTAATATAGTGTTTGATTTGACTCATGGTCGTGTGAATGCCACACACACACAGCATTTCTTTTTCTTTTACTCTTGCCTTGATATCAGTTCAGATTGGGCCCACTGCTATCACCAATGTACAGACCCTTATAGAGAATATACATGGCCAGGCTTCACCTCCCCAAGATTGATGTGTTGTGTCAGTTACAAGGAGACTCGACAGATTATGATCATAAAAAAACTCTTGAATTGTGCTGTTGGTCGTATTACAATCCTGAGCTCGCATATCTTTTAGTTTGTCATGAGGTCATATTTGGATATTGCAATGTGTATATATATATATATATATATATATATATATATATATATATATATATATATATATATATATATATATATATATATATATATATGTGTGTGTGTGTGTGTGTGTGTGTGTGTGTGTAAAGTGGGGTGTATCATACTGTGACATATTACCAAATAGTCAAACATATATGGACATAGCGGTCACTGAGGTAGCAGCCATTACAACAGTAACGGAATACAGTTGGTTAATACATTCTACCAGCAGATGGTGTTCAGGGAATGGGCAGAAATGCAAATAATCCAATATATAATAAATATAAATATATACATTGTAATTAAATGATGTGTTGTAGTGTGAAATATAATAATTACATTTAAATACAGTATCTTAGACATACAGTATCTTCAGAAGTAGAGCAAGATGCTGAATTGTATGTGTGAGTGTGTATGAAGGTGATTGGTCAGTGTAGTCTCTGGGAGTTGTGGAATCTGATGGCTTGTGAGATGGGATGTGAGGGCCTTAATGCTGCAGTACCATCTTCCAGATGTCATAACAGTGTGTGAGGGCTGTGAGGGTGTCATCTGCAATGCTTTTGACTTCACGAATGCAGTGTGTGGTGTAAATGTCTGTGATGGTGGAAAGAGAGACTCCAATGGTCCCAAGGTTCTTGCGTTTGGAGGTGGTGCAGTTTCCAAACCAGGCTGTAATAAACCCCCACAGAATGCTCTCTATCACGCCTCTGTAGAAGGTGGTAAGGACGGTGGGTGGAAGATGAGCTTTCTTTAACATCCATAGGAAATACAGACTCTGCTAGGCTTTCCTGGCTTTCGGGGTCCAGGTAGGGTTCTCTGCTAGGTGAACACCAAAAGGAGTTGTTGGTGATGAGTGGAGAGTGGTCACTCGGTGCTCTCCTGAAGTCGACAAGCATTTCCTTTGTGTCCACATTGTGATACGGGTTGTTGGTCACCGTACCTCCTCGTGGGTCAACACAGTGAACAGAAGAGTACACTACCCTGGGGGGCTCCAGCGCTCATTGTGACGGTATCTGAGATTCTGCTCCCAATTCAAACTGACTGAAGCCTCCCGGTAAGGAAGTCCAGCATCCAATTACAGAGGGAGGTGTTCAGGCCCAGCAGGCTCAGCTATTCAATCAAATGCTGAGGAATGATGGTATTGAATGCTGAGCTGAAGCCTATGAACAGCATTCTAACACAAGTGTCCTTTATCTCCAGATGAGTGAGGGTCAGGTGAAGAGTAGTGGCTATGGCATCATCTGTGCATATCTATTAAAAGGCACACAATATGCTTATAAGATGCTGAGAATTTAGTTTAAGCTTTTATAACTACTAGGTTTGGTACCTTTACTAACTGGTTGGCCTGTTTTCTCCGTAAAGAGACATCCACTGGTGCACTGGTGTGCAGTCATGTTGGTCCTGTGGGGGTCCTGATCATTAAAGAACAGAGTAATAAAGTATACAGAGAATCAGATTAAGTACAGTCTGTAAGTGTAGCTCCTATATGGTCAGTGGAGCTGATACAGTGGACAGTGGAGTGTGTAGATACAAGGAGGTGGTTTTAATGTTATGGCGTATATAGTATAATGTTAGCTGAAGGTAATGCAGGCACCTACACCTATATCTGTGGTCAACGTTCACACCATGCACGTAGGCTGATCTGCTACCACTGCGATTTATTTAAAGCTCAAATTATTACAGAGAGCTACAGACAAGCTTTTGTACTCGGACACAGAAGTCGGTGTTACAATCCCGACAGAAACCTGCTCCCCCCTTTGTTGCGCTTTCATATTTTTCTGATCCTGATTTGAAAGGATGTAAAATAACGTGGGCTCGTTTTGATTGCCATGTTGTAGCACAAGTCTACTACATCCACTAACATGACTGAACTGAGAGAGAGATAATAGTTCTTTCCCCGTTGGTTTGGTTGCAACCACAGAGATTACACTGGCATTAAACTGGACTACCCAACTCATTCAGCCTCTAATCATTCTGGCCGCATTGCATAATAAAAGCAATTGAACCTCTGAGTTTCCATCGATTTACATTCATTTTAATCTGGTTATATAAGAAGTTTACTCCACTCATCGCAGCTGGGCATCCTTGCTACTTGAGATCAGGACGTATCTCCCCTGCTCTCCCACCCATAGCCTTAACCAGAGCCCTGAGCAAGTGTGCGCATGTGTGTGTGTGCATACAAATGGAGCCTCTTTGAGAGCAGGTAGATGAAAGGGGCTCCGATATGGGTCTGGATCAAACACTTAAGAGTAAGAGGCTCTTTGTTGGTTGAATGGTGAGACCAATTACAGAGGAGGCTTCAGTCCCGTGTGAACGGTCCTCCTGCTTTCTCGCTATAGAGGACACGGCTGACAGGCGGACAGTAGACACAATAGGCACACAATATGCTTAGAAGATAATAATAATAATAATACATTTTATTTGTAATGCACTTTACATTTAAAGCCAATCTCAAAGTGCTACATGGTAGAAGTATCTCTATAAAATCAAAGAACTACTAAAATAAGAGATATAGAATATATTTACAATCCATGGGAAAATCAAGGGTTGTACGTTCTGCTAAAGAGAAAAGTTTTAAGTCCTTTTTTGAAACTCTCACTCGACTGTGGTGCCCTCAGATGATCAGAGGGAGCATTCCATAAGCGAGGAGCAGCAGAACAAGAGGGCCCGATCCCCCCATGGTGCTGGGTTTGTTCTAGGGGGGAGGAGTTGATTCACGTTCACAGAACGGAGGGATCGTGATGAAGTCAGTGGCGTGAGTTCTTTCAGATAGGTGGGGGCATTGCCGTAGATGCACTGGTGGGTGAGGAGGGAGATCTTGTATTTGATCCTGGCAGAGATGGGAAGCCGGTGAAGAGCACAGAGGATGGCTGTGATGTGCTCATTCTCAGATGCTGAGAATTTAGTTCAAGCTTTTATAACTACAAGGTTTGGTGCTCATGCACTGTGCACTGATGGGCAGTCATGTTGGAACTGGAAGGGGCCGTCCCCAAACTTTTCCCACTAAGTTGGGAGCATGAAACTGTCCAGAATCTCTTAGTTCCTTTCACTGGAACTAAGGGTACGAGTCCATAATCCCCCCTCCACCAAACTTTATACTTGGCACAATGCAGTCAGACAAGTACCGTTCTCCTGGCAACCACTAAACCCATACTCGTCCATCGGATTGACAGATGGAGAAGGGCGATTGGTCACTCCAGAGAACATGTCTCCACTGCTCTAGAGTCCAATGCTTTGCATTACGTTTGTTGATGTAAGGGTTGGATGCAGCTGCTCGACCATGGAGACCCATTCCATGAAGCTCTCTATGCTCTGCTCTTGAGCTGATCTGAAGGCCACATGAAGTTTGGAGGTCTGTAGTGATGGACTCTGTAGAAAGTTGGTGACCTCTGTGCACTATGCTCCTCAGCATCCGCTGACCCGCTCTGTCATTGTACGTGTTCTACCACTTGGTGTCTGAGTTGCTGTCGTTCTCAATCACTTCCACTTTGTTAGAACACCACTGACAGTCCACTGTGGAATATTTAGTAGTGAGGAAACTTTACCACTGGACTTGTTGCACAGGTGGCGTCCCATCCTATAGCAGTTGACCAACCCACAGACCAACTGTTAACTATACATTACTCACTCCTACTGACCGCACGAGGGTAAAGTCAGCTTATTCACCAGTTCCACCTTAAATGGTGTCCCATGTTGAATGTTGGCTAAACACCACACCTTTTAAGCTGGAAACAGGAGAACTGGTGAATGAGAAGCTGAGCTGATGGTAGTGGTGGTCAGTAGGAGTGAGTATTGTAGTGTGTAAAGGTGATCTGGGGGTGAACACTGGTGATAGATTTAAAAGTGTATGTTACGGTAAGTAAACAGCATAACGTTAATGACGAGAGGGGCGGAGTTGAGTGTGTGGTGCTGGTTGATCAACAGGACAGTAAACGACAGACATTGTGGAACTCCTCGGTATCGAGGTCCACCAACCGCCAACACACAAGTTGTAGCTCAACACTTTAGTATGTGGTGGTTTGTTTTCTTGGTGGTTCTTAATCTGCTGCTCGATAGCAGTTCATCTTTCAGTTCAGCTCAAACCTCTCTTCATCACATCAGCATCATCTCCAGCATCTACTGTGATCTTCTGTTTCTATCTTTCTCTCCTGATATCCTCTAAACTAGTGCAGCACAGACTCCTCACCTCCATCTCCTCCACTCTTTCAGCCTCCATCGTTTTTTCCAGTGCGGTTGGTGTCACATGACTTTTGGTGAACTAACTAGAACTATAGATTGGTAAATGTTGGGACGGTGGAGAGACACTGCATCATCTGCATCCAAGTCTGATTCGCCTCCTCGCAGCGAAAGCTTTTATTCTTTTATCTAAAACACTGCGTTCAACTTGAACAGCAAGGATGCTCGGCAGCCCACGGGCCTTCCTTTGGGGTGCAGTGGAGCCGTGAAGGAATGGGCTGAAATGATTTCTGGCTTTGTTGCTTTTCTTTTTGTCTCATCGAGGCTCATAAAAGCAGTCGTGCAATAACATTGTGATTACACCATTATCCTAACACGTCTACCGATCCGACAACTGCGGCAAAATTATAATGGCGTGTTTGCTCCTGTGAACGTGGGCTCCGAACGCGAGTGTGTAATTGTTAAAGGAATGCCATTAAAGCAGAGAACGGCGGAACCGGGACGATTCCCCGCTGAGGCGAGATCTTAAAATGCAAAGTGCGCCTGTAAACAAATTACGGAAGGAGTTTTCTAGAAATAGGATCAGCACAATAGAGTTCTGAGAAAACATGACACGCTGATTCCAGATGCGGAATTCCCCCACCGCGCCTCTTTAACCTAGCGTATTTCCAGGAATAGCGTTTCTTCCGGGATAAAGGCTTCGCTTCGAGGCCCTATCCCAATGTTTAGGCTTCTGGTGCTCTACGCTAAGGATCTGTCTACAAAGCTAAACTCCCAGTGTGAGGAGAAGGGTTCATTCAGAAGGAGACACGGGGCTGTCTTTGCTCAGCAGATTAGCCCGGCTCGGCGGGAGCCCTTGTGAGACCTCGGGCTACTGACTTGAGGAGAATGCATCACCTCTTATGTTTCACATTCGGTTAAAGCAGCAGCTCAGCCAGACGTGTAGCAAATGTAGCACATGTAGCAAACAGAGCATGGAAACCAGTAACCGCCACTAAGCAGGCTGTCAGTTAGGTTAAACGCTGGCGAGTCACTTTCCTTAATTCGGACTTCATGCAGAAATGGATGTTGAAAGGAGGAGAAGTTTCATTAGAACGAGCCTGGAACTCTTACTCTGAGCTGGTAGGTTCTGCATGGTAAGATCATTCGTGTTGCTGTAATATGAATTCAGCTTCAGTACATATGAACTTGAGTGACGTCCCATTCTTAATCCATAGGGTTTAATACGATGTCGGCCCAACCTTTGCAGCTATAACAGCTTTAGCTCTTCTGGGAAGTCTCTCCACACGGTTTAGGAGAGTGTTTATGGGAATGTTTGACCGTTCTTCCAGAAGACCATTATTGAGGTCAGACACTGATGTTGGACGAGAAGGTCTGGCTCACAGTCTCCGCTCTAATTCATCCCAAAGGTGTTCTATCAGGTTGAGGTCTGGACTCTGCAGGCTGGTCAAGTTCTTCCACACCAAACTCTCTCCTCCATGTCTTTATGAAGCTGCTTTGTCATTGTACATGTTCTACCACTTGGTGGCTGAGTTGCTGTCATTCCCAATCACTTCCACTTTGTTATAACACCACTGACAGTCCACTGTGGAATATTTAGTAGTGAGGAAACTTCACCACTGGACTTGTTGCACACTCCTGCCCTAACACGGTACCACGCTGGAGTTCACTGAGCTCCGGAGAGCAACCCATTCTTTCACTAATGTGTGTAGAAGCAGTCTGCAGGACTAGGTCCTGGTTATACACCTGTGGCCATGAAAGTGATTGGAACACCTGATTTCAGTGATTTGGATGGCTGAGTGAATACTTTTAGCAATATAGTGTTTGTTAAAATCTGGAAAGGGGGTTACATGTGGTTTCAATGGCAGGAAACGTAGAGTTATGACTAATAGCCATGTTCAGATATTCTTCAATATGAATCAGATCTAGTTACTATAAAAAAATTCCTTGTGGTAACACTCATGTTCATATTAATTGGATCTCTGGAGTAATATTTTTTTTTTAATTGACTCATGGTTGTGTGAATGCCACACACACAGCATTTCTTTTGGATGGCCTTAATGTTAATTATGCTAATCTATAGAAAGAAACATTATGACTAATAAGTTTCTGTAAGATTCTTTAAAATGCATTTCACAAACAACCTATAGTCAAAAAAATAATTTAATTAACTAATTATTTAGTAAATAATTAATTATATTTCTTATAATTATAATTTCTATTAGGAGGAGAATGTTTTCATATATTACTACACTTTCATTTAAATTATTTTAATTGAATTTCGTGGCTGGGTTTCTGTCGTTCTCAATCACTTCCACTTTGTTATAGCACCACTGACAGTCCACTGTGGAATATTTAGTAGTGAGGAAAATTCACCACTGGACTTGTTGCACAGGTGGCGTCCTATCACGGTACCACGCTGGAGTTCACTGAGCTTCTGAGAGAGACCCATTCTTTACTAATGTGTGTAGAACACCTGTGGCCATGAAAGTGATTGGAACACCTGAATTCACTGATTTGAATATATATATGTTAAATGATGAGGCTGCACACAATTACAGAGGCAGCTTATATTCATTATTATTATTATTATTATTGTTATTATTATTATTCGAGTGTCACTTTTAACAAAATATCAGTCTCATTTACTAATGTGTGTGTGTTGACCCTGCTAAATTTCCTAAGAAGTAATCACTAGAAGTCAATTTCAAAACAATTGATTCTTTGACTCCAGCATGTCGTCTGTTGGCCAGTAAATAAAAGAAGTTGAAATACTGTTTTCTTATTAGTCTTATCTTAAGTGCTTTTTTTAATGAAGGCGGGTAATGAAAAGTGGGTGAGCAGTCGAGGAAATAACCTGACCCACTGCTCAGAAAAAAAAATTCTACACCTCCTGCATGATAACTCTTCATGAACAATGTTAATAACCTTTACAAGGAACGAAAACAATGTTTTTCACAGAAAGTTATGGAAAAATCGATGGTGCTGAGATTCCCTCTTTTTTGTAACTTCTCTTCCAGCTTAAATGGTGCTGCAGTTACAGAAGTAATACTGAAGTACTGCGTGAAAGCCTTCTGGCTAATGGTACAACTGGTTAGAAGCATTCCTCCTCCAGCAAATGATCTCAAGACCCTTGTGAACATGAGCAAATGAGAACCACAGGGCTCCAAGTGTGTTAAGGTTCTTGCAGATCATGTACGCCATACATGCTGATTGTCTTTCTTTGGGGCGGATGGGATCTAGAAATGTCCCACATTGGTTGGAAGGGCTGACTGAGACTTTCAAAGACCATTCTGGACCACTAGTTCCCCAGACTTGAACCCAACTGAGCATCTGTTGGACCACCTGAATGGTGGTGTTGGTTCTATGGATCCTCTTCCACGCTCCCTCCAGCAGCTGTGGGATGCACTGCAGTCAGCATGGCTTCAGATACCTGTGACAACCTGCCAGGACCTTACTGAGTCTCCCAGTCCGTCTAGCTGCTGCCCGTGCTACACATGGTGGTCACTCTGGATATTAGCTGGTGTTCATTTCTACCTCCTGTGGCTGTGATATCTATAGTTTTCCCATCTCTGGCTAGGATTGGCTACTAGTTCCTATCAAAGACAGCTAGCTTGTGAAAACGGACTCTGAACTAAAGCTTAGCACAGGAGGTGGGGCTGTTGTCAGGAACACCCCCTCGATTTTATTGGCTAAAACAAGAGTCAAGTCAAGTCAAGTTTATTTATAAAGCGCTTTTTACAGCGATGTTGTCTCAAAGCAGCTTTACAGAAGTTTGAAAACAGACAGTTACAACATATATCCCCCAGTGAGCAAGCCAGAGGCAACAGTGGCAAGAACACCTCCCTCAGACTGAAGGAAGAAACCTTGGGAGGAACCAGACTCACAAGGGGAGACCCGTCCTCCTCTGATCAAACAGTATTTACTGTTTAATAAACTAAACACCAAAGAAAAGAGTCTCTGTTTGAAATCTGGATAGCAAAGCTTTAGAAGCTGCACAGGTAGAGGCAGTCTCTGACTGAGGCAGTGTCTGACTAAGGCAACCTATGACTGAGGCAGTCTCTGACTGAGGCAGTGTCTGACTAAGGCAACCTATGACTGAGGCAGTCTCTGACTGAGGCTTTATATAAAGTGGGTGTGAGCTGAAACAGTCCCATCCTATCTCAATGCTGGTACATCTGGATGGTACAGTGATGTAACTGAGGGTGTAGCAGTAGACACAGATGGACAGGAGAGCTGGCTGGTGATAATGGGGAGGAGGCCTTGATGGTCAGTCCTTCAACGGCGTTCAACAGACAGGAGGACAGTCATTACCTCAGGAAGAGTAAAGAGAAAGAGTTAGTTGGGCTCAGGAGTAAGACTGTAGAGAATATGAATATTCAGAATTTTAGAGTGAGGCTGGAGACTCCGGCAGATTGAACTATAACAGCCTAAACTAAAAGGAGAGAACCAGAAGGTAACTTAGACATGAGACCACCCTGAGACACTGGGATCCCCCCACTCCACCATCAACAAACCTGTGTGATGGCGTGAAGTGGTGGAACAACAGCACCAACATCTCAGTTTACCATAAACCTCGGTGTCCATGAACCCCCAGATCTCCTGCCTTAATTTACAAAAGCTAAACTAAACAAGTATGTTTTCAGTCTAGAGTCCCATAAAACAAGTGTCCCCGTGTCATAAAACAAGAACGTCCTTGTCTTTTCATTCGCTTCAACACAGAACCGCCCCTCTTCCTCACTGGCTGTGGTTTCTCACTTTTCTGTCTGAACATAAAAGTTTGCCCTCTATAGTCAGGTTTGCAAATATTTAAACACTAAACGAACCAAAGAAATTGTCACTAAGCTGTATTTATTTATTTGCCCGTATTTGATCTGCCTGGACACCGTCAGTGCATTCCGTCACTTTCAGGCATTGGACAAATCATCTCTCACTCATCGTAAAAACAAAAAAAAAACAAACTGTAGAGTTGATTTATGTTTTAGTTATATTTTATCTCCAAAGTTAGTCATAAACGGCATGACTGACATTTGACTACTGATTTCACTACTGAGTAGTAGGTAAGTAGGCGATTTCGGACGCACCTATTGGTTAAACATGTGTTAATGTAAAACACTACAGTACCTGCTTACTCATCTAATCTGAAATTCATCCTCCTCTGTTATAATCTCCTAATATATTCTCTCGCATCACTACTAAACACTTCTGTGGTGATATTGGACTGTCGGGGGCGGTTCTGTTCAAGCCGTATTGGTTGGGTGGGGGGCGTTTCTACTTGTACAGGAACACCCCTGGCTGCAGCTCAACCCTTCTCACCTGTTTTGACCTTCATGTCATCCAGTGGCTTCGGCAACCCCAGGCTGCAGAGACAGGGAGGAAGGATGGGAAAGGTGTAAAAGTGGAGGAGGTTATTTTCATGATCTGTCATCGCGTGAGGAGACTAGAGGAGCAGAGCTGCGGCTATTCCCTGCCCATCAGAGACAGAGAGACGTTTGTGAGAGTGTGTGTGTGTGTGTGTGTGTGTGTGTGTGTGTGTGTGTGTGTGTGTGTGATGAGAAGGGCATTGGTGAGACAGGCAGACGTTGCTTGAAACAACTGATGGAGAACATTCTAGTGACCATCACCATCACGTGCCCATGCACATGCTTGTGTACACACGTTCTCTCTCTTCCTCCTGTGTGATTGGTGGAGCATTTATCTCGGTCTATTCATTTTGTCTCTCTCTCTCTTCACGTCTTGATTGCATTTATCTTCTGAAGCCCCCCCCAAAACACACACACACACACACACACACGCACACACACTCTTGCAAGCCTCGTCCATCGTCATAATCTTTGAGCGCAATTACTCAGACGTGATCACACCACCGACAAAGCGAGCAGCAAGGTCACCAGCTGAGAGTTGGCAGCTCCTTTCAGCCTCTCACTCATTTACTCTCTCCTTCTTCTTCCACACCAACTCCTCTTCCCTCTATCCGGAGGTGGACAGCCACCTTCAGTATCTTAGTTACTGTTTCATAACGGCTACAACTAACGGGAGCACGTAGTACATGTCAGTGTTCTTCAGTTACTGTTTCATAATGACTCCAGTGTCCTCCTCCGTGTACTCTTGTTGTGGAGTTCTTTATTGACTCATCTCTAGGAGAAAGTAGCTAACCACCAGGAGGAGGAGCTAATTACATAATACAGTACATGGAATGTTCTGTATGTGTGCTACCTACTACTGGAGTTTATTTACAAGTAATGGTGGTGTCAAAGGGGGTCCAGGGCCGACACTGATGCTCTTTGTATCTACTGCCCATTACTGCCCCTTAACACAAACCACACCCCTACAACTGACTGATTTACAGTTGGCTAGCATTACCACTGATTATCAACATCTAGTGATGCGGCTGGCTGTGTATTAAACTGCTTTCTTATTCAGATATAGATGATCAAAGCTTTGACATTCAGTCACAAGTGGGCACACCTACCTTGGTGAGCCAAAACTATAAAATAGTCAGTATGGAATTATTCCTGGAGCAGAATTAAACATCTGGTTGTGTTTAAAGAATGTTTAGGGGTCTTTTAGAAATGAGCTCATTTGCTCTGATGCAGGTTTACATACTTGGAACATTCTGACCAGCAGCTTCATGAGGAGCCACATGAGCTGCTTCTCTAACAGGACTGAAGAAGATAGTGTAGATGCTGAGATCTTGTTCTGATAAACAGGTTTGGTGGTTTTATAGCTCTTATAAAAATATACATTCTCATTTTTACATTTAAATACAGTCAAATGTTTGTTTTAGTAATATTTGTGTACATGGGCTCCAACTTCACGATTTACACTCGTCTCTCAACACATTCAGATCTAAACCTCTTTATAGTTATACACATATATAGTCAGTTAGGTGTGCCCAAACTTTTGTAGTGTAAGAATTTATTTAGTCTTTTTGGCAAAGTAGGATAATATACCAACACATTTCACTTATTCTGAGAAACCTGGCATCCAATTGTGCCCAGTTCTGTCCAAATACTTCTTGGCATAGCGTGCATGTGGTCAGAGCAGGCATCAAACTCTTATGTTGCCTTTGTCTGGGGGCATCATTCTGTATACCAGTAGAAAATGTAACATCTCGAGGTTATTCAGCCAATCAGCTCTGTTACCTGCAGGGGGAGTTTGATGCAGTTGACTGGTATTGCATGCATTCTTATGAAGGTGGTTCATCCAAAGCATTACGTTACCCAGTTTTCTAGTTAAGTACGTTCTAGTAAGTAAGTTCAGCTCAGAAAAAAATATATCTATCTGATTCATCGAAGCACTTTATACATATAGTAGCTCTCCAATGAAAATCAAATATCTCTATTTTTGTCAATTTTTAGTTTTCTACATCATTTGAACACGATGACTGACGTTTCCATCGTGTGAAAATTTCATGATGAATGGACCAATAGAAATGCTTTAAAACAGCTTGGAAATAAATCTTGTTCCATAGACTTACATTAAAAGTAAAGACAGTTTTTGTCCTCTCCTGTAAAGTTGCAATTCCCTGCAGGACTGGAACCTGGCGACGCAGGTCTTTTACCGGATTACGCCATGTTTTTCTGGGCTGAGCAGACGGAGATAGGCAGGGTCTGCGGTGTTGGGGAGGGACTGACCAGAGTTCAGTGTAAACACAGACAAGCCCTCAGCTCTGTAGTTGAGCTTCAGTGTTGTATTCAGTGGGGGTCACATGTTGGCTGGCTTCTCCAGCATTGGCTGCATGTTAACTCCCTCACTATAGCCACTGTTTAACTTTCCGTCCAAATGAAGATGGAGACCAGACCAAGTCAGAGTATATGCTTTATTCTTGATGATACCACAGTACAGACACGAGCTGGCAACTGCACCCTATTCAAGTCCAGCTGGTTATAAAACCAATTGGCCTTTATGACACTGTATGTCCAGTTCCTTATCTCCTGGGCTCGGGGCAGTTTTCTTTGGGGGTTCTTGCCATAAACTATATGATGGCCATCTGTGTCCGAGACTTTAACAGATGGGCTTCATATGTAAGTGTAACACTGATGGAGGAAGAGCAGATGCAAGGAGATTTGAGTTTGAACAGCCTAATAGAAAGAAGGGGAATCCTAAAGACACAGTCAGGCAGGCAACGGTCAAAACACAGAACCAGGCAAGCAATGACAAAGGGGCCAGGCACATGGGAAAAACGGGAGATCAGGAAAAAGGTCAAAACCAGAAAACACAGCAAACAGGATAGAAGGGCAGGGTAGAGAACGAGAAGTACAATAATAGGTGAAGCCAGGTGAACGGGAGCAGATTCAGAAACGCTTCGCACGCACAGGAAAACTCGTCCT
Organism: Megaleporinus macrocephalus; assembly: GCA_021613375.1. Taxonomy (NCBI): domain Eukaryota; kingdom Metazoa; phylum Chordata; class Actinopteri; order Characiformes; family Anostomidae; genus Megaleporinus; species Megaleporinus macrocephalus. The sequence continues at coordinate 38,251,298 of CM038720.1, forward strand.
CCATAGGAGGTTAAATAATGACAGAGCCAGGTGAGAGTAACCAGAATTCTGGTGAGGCTGAACATGTGTAATCAGCTGGCAGGTGAACTTACTGTCAATGGATCCGGAAGTGCCTGCTGGGAATAGTAGTTCTGCCAAAAAGACTTAACAAGTAATGCCTAGTTCACACAACACGATTTTAGCCTGGTTTTTCAGTCGCCGACTGATTTTTTATAGATCGCTGACCAAAACCTCTGGTTTCCGAGTGCTCGTCGACTAATCGCAGACGCCCAGTGAACATCTAGCATCTTTAATATCTAGGCCAGTTGACAGCTGTAAGCCAACAGCAGCGTCTAGCCATAGCCAATGGGATTACGTAGAGATAGAACCACGTCACCATTCACGCAATCCCTCTGCGGCTGCGGGCGACACAGACATATTTATTGATAAAATATTGACCTTCATCTCTCTCTGCAGTACGGTGGTGTAGTGGTTAGTACGGTGGTGTAGTGGTTAGTACGGTGGTGTAGTGGTTAGTATGGTGGTGTAGTGGTTAGTACGGTGGTGTAGTGGTTAGTATGGTGGTGTAGTGGTTAGTACGTGGTGTAGTGGTTAGTATGGTGGTGTAGTGGTTAGTACGGTGGTGTAGTGGTTAGTATGGGTGGTGTAGTGGTTAGTACGGTGGTGTAGTGGTTAGTATGGTGGTGTAGTGGTTAGTACGGTGGTTGTAGTGGTTAGTACGGTGGTGTAGTGGTTAGTATGGTGGGTGTAGTGGTTAGTATGGTGGTGTAGTGGTTAGTATGGTGGTGTAGTGGTTAGTACGGTGGTGTAGTGGTTAGTACGGTGGTGTAGTGGTTAGTACGGTGGTGTAGTGGTTAGTATGGTGGTGTAGTGGTTAACATGGTGGTGTAGTGGTTAGTATGGTGGTGTAGTGGTTAACATGGTGGTGTAGTGGTTAGTATGGTGGTGTAGTGGTTAACGTGGTGGTGTAGTGGTTAGCACGGTCAGTACGGTGGTGTAGTGGTTAGTATGGTGGTGTAGTGGTTAGTATGGTGGTGTAGTGGTTAGTGTGGTGGTGTAGTGGTTAGTATGGTGGTGTAGTGGTCAGTACGGTGGTGTAGTGGTTAGTATGGCGGTGTAGTGGTTAGTATGGTGGTGTAGTGGTCAGTATGGTGGTGTAGTGGTCAGTATGGTGGTCTGTAGTGGTTAGTATGGTGGTGTAGTGGTCAGTATGGTGGTGTAGTTGTTAGTATGGTGGTGTAGTGGTTAGTATGGTGGTGTAGTGGTTAGTATGGTGGTGTAGTGGTTAGTATGGTGGTGTAGTGGTTAGTATGGGTGGTGTAGTGGTTAGTATGGTGGTGTAGTGGTTAGTATGGTGGTGTGGTGGTTAGTACGGTGGTGTAGTGGTTAGTACGGTGGTGTAGTGGTCAGCACTGTCTCCTCACAGTAAGATGATCTGGGTGGGATTCCCGGTCCAGGTGGTTCTGTGTGGAGTGTGTATGTTCTGGGTACTCTGGTTTCCTCCCACAGTCCAAACACATGCATGTTAGGATCCTCACTCTAAATCGCCTGTAGGTGTGAGTGTGTGTTGGCCATGCGATGGACTGTGGCGACCTGTCCATGGTGTACCTCGCCTTCGCCTGATGATGCTGGGATTGTCTCCAGCCCCCCCGTGACCCCGACTAGCCTGATAAAGTCACATACCTTCTAGGTAAACATCACAGAGCGATTAAAAAAACCTTTAAGTTTATTGTGTGTGATAGTCAGACACACACACATACACTCCTGTGCTCACACACACTCTCCTGCGCCATGGTTGCTCGTCGGTGAAGCCTTGTTTTGTGAAGCCGCAGGCAAACAGGAGAAGCGTGTTAACAACACCTACACACCCTCACGAACACACACACACAAACACACACACACAAACACACACACACACTGGACACTGAGATGCCTTGGTTATCTCTTTTCTCACCTCCTGCTGCTGTAGGGTTAACCTCAGCCTTCTCCTCCTTCTTCTGTCTCAGTTTAATTTCAGTGGCCATAAATAAATAAATGCCATTTCATTAAATGATATTGTCCACATGAATGAAAGACAAACAGAGCAAATGCAGACATTTCAGTGAGAAACAATACATACTGATCTGATCTGATCTGATCTGATAAGCATCTGATAAGCTCATAATCATCCAAATCCTCATGCTATTATGATGATCATCATCATCTCCTTAAAACACTGAGCAGCTTTTAATTCTATTGCCTTTATATTGCGGCAGTGAAGAGGCAGAGCTGTTGCCAATCCCTCCAGGACACATGGCATGTGCTTCCCCTCTGATTACGAACAGGTGCTGAGGAACATGGACCCTTTAACAGGGCCGCTAACATTGAGGAATTAGTTGGAGGGAGGTTTGGAGTGACGGAGTTGAGCCACTTCCATCTAGTATGTCCGAATACTCAGTAGTGAAATCAGTAGGCGAGCGCGGCTAGTATGTCTGAATACTCAGTAGTAAATCAGTAGGTGAGCGCGGCTAGTATGTCTGAATACTCAGTAGTGAAATCAGTAGGCGAGCGCGGCTAGTATATCTGAATACTCAGTAGTGAAATCAGTAGGCGAGCGCGGCTAGTATGTCTGAATACTCAGTAGTAAATCAGTAGGTGAGCGCGGCTAGTATGTCTGAATACTCAGTAGTGAAATCAGTAGGCGAGTGCGGCTAGTATATCTGAATACTCAGTAGTGAAATCAGTAGGCGAGCGCGGCTAGTATGTCTGAATACTCAGTAGTGAATCAGTAGGCGAGCGCGGCTAGTATGTCTGAATACTCAGTAGTGAAATCAGTAGGCGAGCGAGGCTAGTATGTCTGAATACTCAGTAGTGAAATCAGTAGGCGAGCGCGGCTAGTATGTCTGAATACTCAGTAGTGAAATCAGTAGGCGAGCGCGGCTAGTATATCTGAATACTCAGTAGTGAAATCAGTAGGCGAGCGCGGCTAGTATGTCTGAATACTCAGTAGTAAATCAGTAGGTGAGCGCGGCTAGTATGTCTGAACACTCAGTAGTGAAATCAGTAGGCGAGTGCGGCTAGTATATCTGAACACTCAGTAGTGAAATCAGTAGGCGAGCGCGGCTAGTATGTCTGAATACTCAGTAGTGAATCAGTAGGCGAGCGCGGCTAGTATGTCTAAATACTCAGTAGTGAAATCAGTAGGCGAGCGAGGCTAGTATGTCTGAATACTCAGTAGTGAAATCAGTAGGCGAGCGCGGCTAGTATGTCTGAATACTCAGTAGTGAAATCAGTAGGCGAGCGAGGCTAGTATGTCTGAATACTCAGTAGTGAAATCAGTAGGCGAGCGCGGCTAGTATGTCCGAATACTCAGTAGTGAAATCAGTAGGCGAGCGCGGCTAGTATGTCTGAAAACTCAGTAGTGAAATCAGTAGGTGAGCGAGGCTAGTATGTCTGAATACTCAGTAGTAAATCAGTAGGCGAGCGCGGCTAGTATGTCTGAATACTCAGTAGTAAATCAGTAGGCGAGCGTGGCTAGTATGTCCGAATACTCAGTAGTGAAATCAGTAGGTGAGCGTGGCTAGTATGTCTGAATACTCAGTAGTAAATCAGTAGGCGAGTGCGGCTAGTATGTCTGAATACTCAGTAGTAAATCAGTAGGCGAGCGTGGCTAGTATGTCCGAATACTCAGTAGTGAAATCAGTAGGTGAGCGTGGCTAGTATGTCTGAATACTCAGTAGTAAATCAGTAGGTGAGCGCGGCTAGTATGTCCGAATACTCAGTAGTAAATCAGTAGGCGAGCGCGGCTAGTATGTCTGAATACTCAGTAGTAAATCAGTAGGTGAGCGCGGCTAGTATGTCCGAATACTCAGTAGTGAAATCAGTAGGTGAGCGTGGCTAGTATGTCTGAATACTCAGTAGTAAATCAGTAGGCGAGCGCGGCTAGTATGTCTGAATACTCGGTAGGTATTGAGTAGTAGGTGAACGGTACCTGGATGACCTCCTGAATCGGCAGCCATATTTAAGTAGGTGAACACAGCAGACTGCGTATCCCATGATTCACCTGGAGTGGTGGATGAATTCAGAGTGAAGTAAATAAACGGTGAAAGCTGAACGTCGGCTGTGTGTACGTAGCTACTGCTAGTGAACTGCCGCTACAGAAGTTAGCGCTACTGCTGAGATAAACAATGATTACATTCCTCCCGTTTCATCTTCTCTGATTTACAGCTCCACACTGTCTGATACATAATCAGACAAAAACACAGATCAGAGTCACTAAAAGATCTAAATCTGTCAGTAAACGAGCTTTTAAATGAATAGTAGGACTTTTATGGTGGTGGTCTGACGTCTTGCTAACAGGACGCTGGTAATATGGTGGATGTAGTAAGTCTGAGATTGTGTGGTACTAAAACTCTCCTACTGAACTTACCTACTAGTCCACAGCTCAAGCAGTACGTACTGACTATAATCTAGTACCTACTGACTAGTAGGCGATTTTGGACACACCTACTGTTTCAGGGACATTCAGTGGGCGGAGTCTCTCTCTGTTCACAACCAATCAGCTATACAAACTACACCTACTTAAATCCAATCAGAAACATGCTCACTGTATGTTTACATACTTGCATCCAGCAATGAGTTTAATGAACTTGGGAAGAATTGGGGGAGAAAATATAAGTTTGGCTGGAGATCGGACTGAATTGTGGAACTCAGGTTTTACAGTCTGCGTTCTCAGACCCTCCCCCGGCCGAACCACGTTACCCAGTACTATGCAGAAGCCAGAGACCACTCTGTATTGATTTAATTTCCAGTGAAAACGACCAATAAGTCCAAGTTATTTATTTATCAGTGTTATAAAAAAGCAGGCAGCATTTATTTAAATAGATTTTAAATATTTAGAACTTTCAGTCGCTACTGTGTTCACTGCCTTTCAGAAAACTTGCTTTGAGTTTTTTAAAGAAATCTGCAGGGATAGTTTTCTAAAGTTCTGTCTAATGCTGACCGTACTTTACAAGACTTTTAAAAGAGTCTGAAAAGACGTTCAGTAGAATAAAGTCTGACACCCTCTCACATCTAGAGACTAGCCACAGACTTTAAGCGCGTTTTCACACCAGCACTAGTGAGTCCGGTTAAAACTGACTCTGGTTCGTTTGGTGTGGTTTGTTTTGGCAGGTGTGAAAACAGTAATCACACTCGGGTGCAGACCAAAACAACCGCACCGAGACCCTCAAGAGGAGGTGGTCTCGGCCCGGTTCCAAACGAACTCCGGAGCGGTTTGTTTATGGTGAGAACATGATCCGACCTCGATCCAACCCAAGTTTTAGGTGTGCTCTACAAGTTTGATCTAAACATCTCCTGCAGCCGGGTGTGCTTTGCATTATGGGATGCGGCAAATGGGCAGTTGTTCAGCATCAGACACACAGGATGGGCAGTTGTTTCACATCAGACTGCACAGGATTGGCAGTTATTTAGCATCAGACCACATGGGATGGGCAGTTGTTCAGCATCAGACTGTACAGAATGGGCAGTTGTTCAGCATCAGACACACAGGATGGGCAGTTGTTTCACATCAGACTGCACAGGATTGGCAGTTATTTAGCATCAGACCACATGGGATGGGCAGTTGTTCAGCATCAGACCACACAGGATTGGCAGTTATTTAGCATCAGACCACATGGGATGGGCAGTTGTTCAGCATCAGACTGCACAGAATGGGCAGTTGTTTCACATCAGACTGCACAGAATGGGCAGTTGTTCAGCATCAGACACACAGGATGGGCAGTTGTTCAGCATCAGACTGCACAGGATGGGCAGTTGTTCAGCATCAGACTGCACAGGATGGGCAGTTGTTCAGCATCAGACCGCACAGGATGGGCAGTTGTTTAGCATCAGACACACAGGATGGGCAGATGTTTCACATTAGACCGCACAGGATGGGCAGTTGTTTAGCATCAGACACACAGGATGGGCAGTTGTTTAGCATCAGACACACAGGATGGGCAGTTGTTTAGCATCAGACACACAGGATGGGCAGATGTTTCACATTAGACCGCACAGGATGGGCAGTTGTTCAGCATTAGACCGCACAGGATGGGCAGTTGTTCAGCATCAGACACACAGGATGGGCAGTTGTTCAGCATCAGACTGCACAGGATGGGCAGTTGTTCAGCATCAGACTGCACAGGATGGGCAGTTGTTCAGCATCAGACCGCACAGGATGGGCAGTTGTTTAGCATCAGACACACAGGATGGGCAGATGTTTCACATTAGACCGCACAGGATGGGCAGTTGTTTAGCATCAGACACACAGGATGGGCAGTTGTTTAGCATCAGACACACAGGATGGGCAGTTGTTTAGCATCAGACACACAGGATGGGCAGATGTTTCACATTAGACCGCACAGGATGGGCAGTTGTTCAGCATTAGACCGCACAGGATGGGCAGTTGTTCAGCATCAGACTGCACAGGATGGATAGTTGTTCAGCATCAGACCGCACAGGATGGGCAGTTGTTCAGCATCAGACTGCACAGAATGGGCAGTTGTTTAGCATCAGACACACAGGATGGGCAGTTGTTTAGCATCAGACACACAGGATGGGCAGTTGTTTAGCATCAGACACACAGGATGGGCAGATGTTTCACATTAGACCGCACAGGATGGGCAGTTGTTCAGCATTAGACCGCACAGGATGGGCAGTTGTTCAGCATCAGACTGCACAGGATGGATAGTTGTTCAGCATCAGACCGCACAGGATGGGCAGTTGTTCAGCATCAGACTGCACAGAATGGGCAGTTGTTTCACATCAGACTGCACAGAATGGGCAGTTGTTCAGCATCAGACACACAGGATGGGCAGTTGTTCAGCATCAGACTGCACAGGATGGGCAGTTGTTCAGCATCAGACTGCACAGGATGGGCAGTTGTTCAGCATCAGACCGCACAGGATGGGCAGTTGTTTAGCATCAGACACACAGGATGGGCAGATGTTTCACATTAGACCGCACAGGATGGGCAGTTGTTTAGCATCAGACACACAGGATGGGCAGTTGTTTAGCATCAGACACACAGGATGGGCAGTTGTTTAGCATCAGACACACAGGATGGGCAGATGTTTCACATTAGACCGCACAGGATGGGCAGTTGTTCAGCATCAGACTGCACAGGATGGGCAGTTGTTCAGCATCAGACACACAGGATGGGCAGTTGTTCAGCATCAGACTGCACAGGATGGGCAGTTGTTCAGCATCAGACTGCACAGGATGGGCAGTTGTTCAGCATCAGACCGCACAGGATGGGCAGTTGTTTAGCATCAGACACACAGGATGGGCAGTTGTTCAGTATCAGACCACACAGGATGGGTAGATGTTTCACATTAGACCGCACAGGATGGGCAGTTGTTCAGCATTAGACCGCACAGGATGGGCAGTTGTTCAGCATCAGACCGCACAGGATGGGCAGTTGTTCAGCATCAGACTGCACAGGATGGGCAGTTGTTCAGCATTAGACCGCACAGGATGGGCAGTTGTTCAGCATCAGACCGCACAGGATGGGCAGTTGTTCAGCATCAGACTGCACAGGATGGGCAGTTGTTCAGCATCAGACTGCAAAATATGGGCAGTTGTTCAACATCAGACCGCACAGGATGGGCAGTTGTTTAGCATCAGACACACAGGATGGGCAGTTGTTCAGCATCAGACACACAGGATGGGCAGTTGTTCAGCATCAGACTGCACAGGATGGGCAGTTGTTTCACATCAGACTGCACAGGATGGGCAGTTGTTTCACATCAGACTGCACAGGATGGGCAGTTGTTTCACATTAGACCGCACAGGATGGGCAGTTGTTCAGCATCAGACTGCACAGGATGGGTAGTTGTTCAGCATCAGACTGCAAAATATGGGCAGTTGTTCAGCATCAGACCGCACAGGATGGGCAGTTGTTTAGCATCAGACACACAGGATGGGCAGATGTTTCACATTAGACCGCATAGGATGGGCTGTTGTTCAGCATCAGACAGGATGGACATTTATTATGTTTGACAAGAAACGTTGTGTTTGTAGTGAGTCAGATCTGTATATGGTGTTAATGAGGTGTAGCAGTGACTCCGGTCTGCCTGTTTCACAGTATTACTGTCTATTAAACACTTACTGCTGTTACCACTGCAGCGTAACCGCGGAGCTAACACCCCCAGAGTATCACACTAATACACTTTATTATAACAAAGTGTTTTAATTTAGCAAGTTCTTATAAATACTCGTTTATCTTTCACACAGTAACCCAAGAACAGGATGATATTGAGTTGTTTTGTATGGTGGTGTTAGAAGAAGGTTGGTCTGAACTCAGAACAGCTCTGTGCCCAGTGGAGGCTTCTGGGAGATGAGTTTGTGCATTGTATCTCTCTTCAGGGGAAACTGATCCACTTCCACATGTTTTTCTTAATCAATATGCAACAAATGGAGTGAAATTAGGAAAAGACTTCACAGGAAATCTGCAGAGGAATCGCTCCACATGACGAAGGTTGCGATGGTGGTGCTGCAGCCGTGGGCCATGTGCGTGCATGCGTGAGCATCTTGTGCATTCATGCATGTGTGACATTTTCACGAGGGGTTGGTTTTCATGGCTGTCTGTCTCTATCCTCCAGAGCATCTGACTGGAGTGAAGGAAGAGAGAGGAACGCTCTGGCCTGCAGGCTTAGGGTCTGTATTTCATGAAGCATCAGAAATGTTTTTTTTTTAACATTCCAAATGATTTTATAACGTAAGGATGATGAGTGGTGCTGAAACTCTGACGGGGGTGTAAGAGGGAATGTTACATGTGTGAACAGAAGGTCTTTGTTTTCCATACGATATTAAACTTTCAGCATAGGCTGTAACCTCATCTGTGCAGTTCTTCTACCAAAAGTCGTCTTAACTTCCGTTTCATTTCAGGCTGCTTGTAAAAATGTGTTCATCTCAATGCCAAAACGTTTGCTCAGTCTTCATCCCTCTCCACAAATAAGTGACCAAAACATTTTAAACGTTAAAACGCAGTGCACACACACACATACACACTAAGAGGCAGTGAAACACACACATACACTCACACTAGTGAGCACACACACTAGGGGCAGTGAAACTACCACATACACATACACACACATTAGTAAACACAAACTCGGGGGCAGTGAAACACCCACATATAGAAACACTAGAAAACACAAGCTAGGGGGCAGTGAACCACCCACAAACACACACACACACACTAGTGAAAACACACACTAGGGGGCAGTGTAACACCCACGTACAGCACACACTATGGGGCAGTGAAGCACCCCCCCCCCACACACACACACTAGCGATCACAGAAACACTAGGGAGAAGTGAAACACCCACATACACACAAACACACACACACTAGTAAACACCCACACTAGAGGGCAGTGAAACACCCACACACACACACACACACACACTACTGATCACACAAACACTAGGGGGCAGTGAAATACCCACATACACACACACACACTACTGATCACACAAACACTAGGGGGCAGTGAAACTCCCACGTACACACACACACACACACACACACTAGAGGACAGTGAAACACCCACATACTCACACACTAGTGAACACACACACTAGGGGCCAGTGAAACACCCACAAACACACACCCACTAGTAAACACACACACACTAGAGGGCAGTGAAACACCCACATACACACACACACACTAGTGATCACACAAACACTAGAGGGCAGTGAAACACCCACATACACACACACACTAGTGATCACACAAACACTAGAGGGCAGTCTAAATGTCAAAATGCCTAAATGGCAAACACCCATACACACAAACACACACACACTAGTAAACACACACACTAGAGGGCAGTGAAACACCCACATACACACACACTAGTGATCACACAAACACTAGAGGGCAGTGAAACACCCATACACACTCACTAGTGATCACACAAACACTAGAGGGCAGTGAAACACCCATACACACACACACATTAGTAAACACAACCCTCAGTCCATAATGTTGTTTGTGATATTGTCTTTGCTGGCGTTGTGCCAAATTCTGAGTTCCCGGCAGAACTCGTCTCATCATCGCATGCTTGTGCGACATGCAGTCATATAGATGTTACTCGTTACATGATTTCTGTTATTTATGCACAGAAACAACCAAAATCAAAAGTTACAAAAGTACAAAAGTGAATTATACTCAATGCCTGTCAGTGTGCACATATTGCTGTTTTAATGTCTCAAAATAATTAAGAATTATGGTTAATTTTTTGTAAATAATGACTTTTTTCTTAAAATTGTGGCTGAGTAGGCCAAATGATTACCTACTTATTACCTACTTAGAAATATTAATTTAACTTCTTAAGTATTTTAAAATAAATGACATGCTTTCTGAAAAATGTACTTAATATGTTAAAATAATGACACTTGTTTTCATAATAGTGGTTCGTATCTCAAGACTATGAGACTTTACGAGACATTGTCTCCAAAAACTGACTAACTATAGTGCCTTGCAAAAGTATTTGTCCCCCTTGAACTTTTCAACCTTTTGCCACATTTCAGACTTTAAACATAAAGATATGAATTTGTAATTTTTTGTGAATAATCAACAAGTGGGACACAATCGTGAAGTGGAACTAAATTTATTGGACATTTTAAACTTTTTTTAGAAATAAAGAACTGAAAAGTGGGGCGTGCAATATTATTCGGCCCCTTTACTTTCAGTGTAGCAAACTCACTCCAGAAGTTCAGTGAGGATCTCTGAATGATCCAATATTGACCTAAATGACTGATGATGATAAATAGAATCCAACTGTGTGGAATCAAGTCTCCATATAAATGCACCTGCTCTGTGATCGTCTCAGAGTTCTGTTTAAAGCACAGAGAGCACCATGAAGACCAAGGAACACACCAGGCAGGTCCAAGATACTGTTGTGGAGATGTTTAAAGCCGGATTTGGAGCACTGTGCAAGCGATCATATTGAAATGTAAGGAGTATCAGACACTGCAAATCTACCAAGACCCGGCCGACCCTCTAAACTTTCAGCTCAAACGAGGAGAAGACTGATCAGAGATGCAGCCAAGAGGCCCATGATCACTCTGGATGAACTGCAGAGATCTACAGCTGAGGTGGGAGAATCTGTCCATAGGACAACAATCACAGTCATACACTGCACAGATCTAGCCTTTATGGAAGAGTGGCAAGAAGAAAGCCATTTCTCAAAGATATCCAGAAAAAGTCTCGTTTAAAGTTTGCCACAAGCCACCTGGGAGACACACCAAACATGTGGAAGAAGGTGCTCTGGTCAGATGAAACCAAAATCAAACTTTTTGGCCACAATGTAAAACGTTATGTTTGGTGTAAAAGCAACACAGCTCATCACCCTGAACACACAGTCCCCACTGTCAAACATGGTGGTGGCAGCATCATGGTTTGGCCTGCTTTTCTTCAGCAGGGACAGGGAAGATGGTTAAAATTGATGGGAAGATGGATGGAGACAAATACAGGACCATTCTGGAAGAAAACCTGTTGGAGTCTGCAAAAGACCTGAGACTGGGACGGAGATTCACAAATAAACGTATCCAGGTGTTAGAATGGTTGAGTCAAAGTCCAGACCTGAATGCAATCGAGAATCTGTGGAAAGAGCTGAAAACTGCTGTTCACAAACGCTCTCCATCCAACCTCACTGAGCTCCAGCTGTTTTGCAAGGAAAGTTTCAGTCTTTTATTAATACAAAGTATTAATGCAAGGGTGCCAAATAATTTTGCACGCCCAATTTTTCCGTTTTTTATTTTTTTTTAAAGTTTAAAATATCCAATAAATTTCGTTCCACTTCACGATTGTGTCCCACTTGTTGTTGATTCTTCACAAAAAATGACAATTTCATACCTTTATGTTTGAAGCCTGAAATGTGGCAAAAAGTTGAAAAGTTCAAGGGGGCCGAATACTTTGGCAAGTCTGTATGTAGAAAAAGTTTCTTAACTTAGACTTAACTGCTGTGACAGGTTCATCATCATCAAGTCATTGCATGTAGATAAAGTCAATATTTTAAAAATATTTTTTTTTTTTTCCATCTGGCCGGAATGACCTTCCACTGGAAATCAATACCATAACAACCATCACAGATTACATTATTGAAATAAGTGATATTTATAATGAAATACATTTCATTATAGCTTTTAATATTATATTAAGCTTTTAAGTAATTTGGAATATTTTAATGAATCAAAGGTTTCATTAAAAAAGGACTAAAAAGGAACTAAGGTGTCATAACGTACCCTTCAGTATCCTGAGGTTTGCTGAGGTTTCCTTAGGTTTGCTGAGGTTTCCTGAGGTTTGCTGAGGTTTCCTTAGGTTTCCTTAGGTTTGCTGAGGTTTCCTGAGGTTTGCTGAGATTTCCTTAGGTTTGCTGAGGTTTCCTTAGGTTTGCTGAGGTTTCCTTAGGTTTGCTGAGGTTTCCTGAGGTTTCCTTAGGTTTCCTGAGGTTTCCTTAGGTTTGCTGAGGTTTGCTGAGGTTTGCTGAGGTTTCCTTAGGTTTGCTGAGGTTTGCTAAGGTTTGCTGAGGTTTCCTGAGGTACTGGCGGTTTAGGCCTGGGTTAGCGTGAAGGCACCGTATTAATTAACTATATTACTTCTTAGTTTGGAAGCAGCTCTGAGAGACAGAACTAAACTGTCATAATATACCCTTCAGTATCCTGAGGTTTGCTGAGGTTTCCTGAGGTTTCCTTAGGTTTGCTGAGGTTTCCTGAGGTTTCCTTAGGTTTCCTGAGGTTTCCTGAGGTTTCCTTAGGTTTGCTGAGGTTTCCTTAGGTTTGCTGAGGTTTCCTTAGGTTTGCTGAGGTTTCCTGAGGTTTCCTTAGGTTTGCTAAGGTTTCCTGAGGTTTCCTGAGGTCCTGGCGGTTTAGGCCTGGGTTAGCGTGAAGGCACCGTATTAATTAACTATATTACTTCTTAGTTCGGAAGCAGCTCTGAGAGACAGAACTAAACTGTCATAATATACCCTTCAGTATCCTGAGGTTTGCTGAGGTTTCCTTAGGTTTGCTGAGGTTTCCTGAGGTTTGCTGAGGTTTCCTTAGGTTTCCTTAGGTTTGCTGAGGTTTCCTGAGGTTTGCTGAGATTTCCTTAGGTTTGCTGAGGTTTCCTTAGGTTTGCTGAGGTTTCCTTAGGTTTGCTGAGGTTTCCTGAGGTTTCCTGAGGTTTCCTTAGGTTTGTTGAGGTTTCCTTAGGTTTGCTGAGGTTTCCTGAGGTTTCCTTAGGTTTGCTGAGGTTTGCTGAGGTTTGCTGAGGTTTCCTTAGGTTTGCTGAGGTTTGCTAAGGTTTGCTGAGGTTTCCTGAGGTCCTGGCGGTTTAGGCCTGGGTTAGCGTGAAGGCACCGTATTAATTAACTATATTACTTCTTAGTTTGGAAGCAGCTCTGAGAGACAGAACTAAACTGTCATAATATACCCTTCAGTATCCTGAGGTTTGCTGAGGTTTCCTGAGGTTTCCTTAGGTTTGCTGAGGTTTCCTGAGGTTTCCTTAGGTTTGCTGAGGTTTCCTTAGGTTTGCTGAGGTTTCCTTAGGTTTGCTGAGGTTTCCTTAGGTTTGCTGAGGTTTCCTGAGGTTTCCTTAGGTTTGCTAAGGTTTCCTGAGGTTTCCTTAGGTCCTGGCGGTTTAGGCCTGGGTTAGCGTGAAGGCACTGTATTAATTAACTATATTACTTCTCAGTTCGGAAGCAGCTCTGAGAGACAGAACTACAGGAGTATGTGTTTGCGTATGTGCGCGGAGATGAAAGTGAGAGATGAAAAGAGATGAAAGTGCAAAATTGGAAGGTAAATTAGAAGGAGTGCTATCAGACGCGCACTCCTAGAAGTCGGTTTCGTACGCCGTAGGATGCCATTTACTCCTGGCCCCACATGCCCCATATTAATGTTTAATTAAAAAGCTGCTAAGTCGTAGCACCATTTCCTTCATTCTAAACTTCTGCTTCAGTCAGAGACGCGCTGTCCGAATACAAAGCGAGTTCGCCTTCAGCGTGTCCTCCCTCGACTCCTCCTACAGCACCACTGAACACGCTTCAATAGTTAATACTTACCATGTTTTGCTGAGCTTTTCTTAAGAGCCCTGGAGGAACATCGTCCGCTCAGCATCTGACCTTGCTTTAAGTCTTTTATTTGGCCTAGCGATCCGCTAAAGAGCTTGATTTTGTGTGTGTGTGTGTGTGTATGTGTGTGTGTGTGTGTGTGTGTGTAGGAGAATTCTTTGTGTAATTTGGATGCTGAGTTGTTTAATTTTGCGACGGTGCTGGATCTTGTTCACTCAGCTTCCATTGCCACATCTGTGTGTGTGTGTGTGTGTGTGTGTGTGTGTGTGTGTCTGGCCTTGTATTGAGCTCTTTTCGGGGTCTGAATGTCCCCCCCTTAACAATATGGGGGCATTTGGCTGGATGGCAAAAACCTTTATTTGAAAAAGAATCAAGAAGATTTACAGCTGATGATTTTAAAAGAACACTCCAGCATTTTTACCATGAAGGGAACTTCCACCAAAGTTTGAAATTTTCTGTTTCATTCAAATGATGTAAAGTCATGTAGAGTGGTTGGATGAGAAATGGTTAATCGTACAGAATCGTACGGACCTGAATCTTCTTTATCTTATCTTTCTTTGATGATAGGGACCAGGGGTCACAGTGAGTACCATAGAAAAAACACCATACTCCCTGATTCTCCTCCCACCTCCGTCTCACCCACAAACTACAACTCCCATAATGCACCTCCTTATGACATGAGTGCCACATGACCGTTTATATACAATCATGCACCAACTTCCTGCTTGTCCAATCTCCAGAAATCTAACCATCACCACCTGCTGTTCTTTTCACTGCCTGTTTATCGTTGCTGTCCAAAGAAAAAAAAATCTAAATTTTTGTCCATTTTTATTTTTCTGCATCGTTTGAACACGACAGCTGTCGTTTACGTTGTGTGAGGATTTCATGATGAATGGACCAATAGAAATGCTCCAAAACAGCTAGGACAAAATTCTGGTTCCATTGACTTACATTAAAGGTAAGGAGAGTTTTTGGCCTCTCCTGTAAAGCTGATGTTTTGGTGATACTTGTTTACCATCCTGCCGGTCTCTGTACTTTGTGAAGTATTGCTGACCCTCTTGTTTACATACTGAGCGTCTCATGTTGGTTGTTTATTCTGCTGTGTGTGATCTTTAGTTGGTCTCTTGGTTTATTTCCTCTGCTATGGTTGCTGGTTGGTTTGCTACTGTGGTTTTGGCTGTTGTTTGTTATCCTGGTTGTGGTTTCTTTGGTTATGATCACTCCGTATTTAGCTCTGTGGTTTACTGTGTACACACTCAGGACTCACTCCTGCTTATTAAACCTGGTTCACCCTTTAGTTTTGCGAGTGGTTAGTTTTAGTTTTCCTGTGGTTTGTGAGCTCATCATCACACTAGTGAACCCACAGGAGTTATTATATGTAATGCTGATAAAGATCAAATGCTAACAAACCTCTGTCTATATCATGGATACAGTAAAGCACAGCAGTCCAGTGAAACCATTAGATGCAGTTTATTTTTCAAAGATCTGCAGATACCAGTATAATAACAACATCACCCGATATCATCATCTCAGGTGGCACGGTGGTTTAGTGGTTAGTATGGTGGTGTAGTGGTTAGTACGGTGGTTTAGTGGTTAGTATGGTGGTGTAGTGGTTAGTATGGTGGTGTAGTGGTTAGTACGGTGGTGTAGTGGTTAGTATGGTGGTGTAGTGGTTAGTATGGTGGTGTAGTGGTTAGTATGGTGGTGTAGTGGTTAGTACGGTGGTGTAGTGGTTAGTACGGGGGTGTAGCGGTTAGTATGGTGGTGTAGCGGTTAGTACGGTGGTGTAGCGGTTAGGACGGTGGTGTAGCGGTTAGGACGGTGGTGTAGCGGTTAGTACGGTGGTGTAGTGGTTAGTATGGTGGTGTAGTGGTTAGTATGGTGGTGTAGTGGTTAGTACGGGGGTGTAGTGGTTAGTACGGTGGTGTAGTGGTTAGTACGGTGGTGTAGTGGTTAGTATGGTGGTGTAGTGGTTAGTATGGTGGTGTAGTGGTTAGTACGGGGGTGTAGCGGTTAGTAAGGTGGTGTAGCGGTTAGTACGGTGGTGTAGCGGTTAGTACGGTGGTGTAGCGGTTAGTATGGTGGTGTAGCGGTTAGTATGGTGGTGTATTGTTTAGTATGGTGGTGTAGTGGTTAGTATGGTGGTGTATTGTTTAGTATGGTGGTGTAGTGGTTAGTATGGTGGTGTATTGGTTAGTATGGTGGTGTAGTGGTTAGCATGTTGGTGTAGTGGTTAGTATGGTGGTGTAGTGGTTAGTACGTTGGTGTAGTGGTTAGTACGTTGGTGTAGTGGTTAGTACGTTGGTGTAGTGGTTAGTACGTTGGTGTAGTGGTAAGTATGGTGGTGTAGTGGTTAGCATGGTGGTGTATTGGTTAGTATGGTGGTGTAGTGGTTAGCATGGTGGTGTATTGGTTAGTATGGTGGTGTAGTGGTTAGTATGGTGGTGTAGTGGTTAGTATGGTGGTGTAGTGGTTAGTATGGTGGTGTATTGGTTAGTATGGTGCTGTAGTGGTTAGCATGTTGGTGTAGTGGTTAGTATGGTGGTGTAGTGGTTAGTACGGTGGTGTAGTGGTTAGTACGTTGGTGTAGTGGTTAGCATGGTGGTGTATTGGTCAGTACGGTGGTGTAGTGCTTAGTACGGTGGTGTAGTGGTTAGTACGGTGGTGTAGCGGTTAGTACGGTGGTGTAGCGGTTAGTACGGGGGTGTAGCGGTTAGTATGGTGGTGTAGCGGTTAGTACGGTGGTGTAGCGGTTAGTACGGTGGTGTAGTGGTTAGTACGGTGGTGTAGTGGTTAGTACGGGGGTGTAGTGGTTAGTATGGTGGTGTAGTGGTTAGTACGGGGGTGTAGTGGTTAGTACGGTGGTGTAGTGGTTAGTACGGTGGTGTAGTGGTTAGTACGGTGGTGTAGTGGTTAGTATGGTGGTGTAGTGGTTAGTACGGTGGTGTAGCGGTTAGTACGGTGGTGTAGTGGTTAGTACGGTGGTGTAGCGGTTAGTACGGTGGTGTAGCGGTTAGTACGGTGGTGTATTGTTTAGTATGGTGGTGTAGTGGTTAGTATGGTGGTGTAGTGGTTAGCATGGTGGTGTATTGGTTAGTATGGTGGTGTAGTGGTTAGCATGGTGGTGTATTGGTTAGTATGGTGGTGTAGTGGTTAGCATGTTGGTGTAGTGGTTAGTACGGTGGTGTAGTGGTTAGTACGGTGGTGTAGTGGTTAGTACGGTGGTGTAGTGGTTAGTATGGTGGTGTAGTGGTTAGTATGGTGGTGTATTGGTTAGTATGGTGGTGTAGTGGTTAGTATGGTGGTGTAGTGGTTAGCATGGTGGTGTATTGTTTAGCATGGTGGTGTAGTGGTTAGTATGGTGGTGTATTGGTTAGTATGGTGGTGTAGTGGTTAGCATGGTGGTGTAGTGGTTATTATGGTGATGTAGTGGTTAGTACGTTGGTGTAGTGGTTAGTATGGTGGTGTAGTGGTTAGTATGGTGGTGTATTGGTTAGTAGTGTGGTGTATTGGTTAGTATGGTGGTGTAGTGGTTAGCATGGTGGTGTATTGGTTAGTATGGTGGTGTAGTGGTTAGCATGTTGGTGTAGTGGTTAGTATGGTGGTGTAGTGGTTAGTATGGTGGTGTAGTGGTTAGTACGTTGGTGTAGTGGTTAGCATGGTGGTGTATTGGTTAGTATGGTGGTGTAGTGGTTAGTACATTGCTGTAGTGGTTAGTACATTGCTGTAGTGGTTACTACGGTGGTGTAGTGGTTAGTATGTTGGTGTAGTGGTTAGTACGTTGGTGTAGTGGTTATTACGGTGGTGTAGTGGTTAGTACGGTGGTGTAGTGGTTAGTACGGTGGTGTAGTGGTTAGTACGGTGGTGTAGTGGTTAATACGGTGGTGTAGTGGTTAGTGTGGTGGTGTAGTGGTTAGTGTGGTGGTGTAGTGGTTAGTATGGTGGTGTAGTGGTTAGTATGTGGTGTAGTGGTCAGTACGGTGGTGTAGTGGTCAGTACGTTGGTGTAGTGGTCAGTACGGTGGTGTAGTGGTTAGTACGTTGGTGTAGTGGTTAGCATGGTGGTGTAGTGGTTAGTACGGTGGTGTAGTGGTTAGTACGGTGGTGTAGTGGTTAGTACGGTGGTGTAGTGGTCAGTACGGTGGTGTAGTGGTCAGTATGGTGGTGTAGTGGTTAGTACGGTGGTGTAGTGGTTAGTACGGTGGTGTAGTTGTTAGTGTGGTGGTGTAGTGGTTAGTGTGGTGATGTAGTGGTTAGTGTGGTGGTGTAGTGGTTAGTACGGTGGTGTAGTGGTTAGTATGGTGGTGTAGTGGTCAGTATGGTGGTGTAGTGGTCAGCACTGTCTCCTCACAGTGAGATGATCTGGGTTGGATTCCCGGCCTGGGTGGTTCTGTGTGGAGTGTGTATGTTCTGGGTACTCTGGTTTCCTCCCACAGTCCAAACACATGCATGTTAGGATCCTCACTCTAAACTGCCTGTAGGTGTGAGTGTGTGTTGGCCATGTGATGACCTGTTCATGGTGTACCCCGCCTTCGCCCTGATGACACTGAGATTGGCTCCAGCGCCCCCCATGACCCAGACTAGCGGGATAAAGCGGAAGATGATGGATGGATGGATATCGTCCTCTCTGATGGTACGTCTGTTCTTTAATTGGCGTTTCTGTTCGTTATTAAAGAAAGAATTATTTGTTTTCTAAATTGTTTGTCTCTGGTAATGGACCGTGTGCCACACATGTACCACCATTTTTGGCGATTTTGAGTTTTTTCTACATCATTTGAACACGCCAATGATTGTTTACATTGGATGTACATTGTATGATGAATAGACCAATAGACGTGCTCCAAAATAGCTTGGAAAAAATCTGGTTCAATTGACTTACATTGAAAGTAAAGTATGTATAAGAGGATAAGTCTAAGAGATTATTGTGGAAAAACACCTTTAAGGTATTAATAGCACTGAAATGTCAAACTAGACTCCAGAGCGTAAACCAAAACATCCACAAACAAACAAATTCTCTGTTTATTTATTTATTCATTTATTTTATATTAATTACTTGTTGTTCAACGAGTTTTGGTCATTTCATGTAAGAGACATTCTGAATATTAATTGTATTAATATTAGTTCATTATAAAATCACTGAGCACTATATGAATTTGGTAAAATTACCTTCTCCACTCTTTGTTTATCTTTATAAACAAGTTAAAGTGGTAACACTTTCAGTTTTCAAATACTGTGTCCACTCACTGTCCACTCTACCTTGTTTTCCCACCATGTAGACCTTGTGTCGTCTGCTGCTGCACAGTTTGTGTCAGTCATCCTCTAGTCCTTCATCAGTGGCCACAGGACGCTGTCAGTGTCATTGCAGTGCTGAGTATGATCCATCTCACTTCTAATACTTCTTTTGTGGGGGTCCTGATCATTAAAGAACAGAGTAATAAAGTATACAGAGAATCAGATGAACTACAGTCTGTAAGTGTAGCACCTATACGGTCAGTGGAGCTGATACAGTGGACAGTGAATGTAGAATCAGGGAGGTGGAGCTTCCATTAAGTGCTCAGTGAGTGTCTAGAGCATCAACATCATCAACAGAACTGTTTGTATGTTATACAGAACACAGATTCCACTCCGTCCCTTCCCAACGAATACAGGAATATGAAAGGAGGCTGTCAACACTGCCTGTGAGCTCACAAGCGTTGGCCTGGTTCTCTTACTGGACTACTGTAAGGATGGTCAGTGGCCGCCCTTATCATCACCACCTCTGGTTCTTCTCGTACGCTCCTCGTAATTCCCTGCAGATCCGCAGACGCAGGGTTCACACACGTCCCCGTCCTTTCCGTCTAATCCTTGTTCCTCAGCCATTCATCGGCACGGCGACCAGTTGCATAAGCAGCAGTGCGTTTCATTGGACTACCTTTATTGAGGTCAACAGTAAAGCAGCATGTTCACACAGAGTACAGGTTTTAATATCATGGATAGAAATCTCGCCTCGTTCCCGTCACGGTGGATTAAACCGCGCATGGTCAAGTCAACACAGGTACATATCTTAAATACATTCGAACTCCTTTCCTTGACAGTGCCAACAGAAGAAATAATAAAAAAACCCAAAACACCTCAGCCCCCCTCTCCCCACCTCTTCGCCGGCGACCTTTCGCTCTCGTATCTTCTGGCTCCTTTTGTCACAAAACATTTGTTAACATAGTAAAAGATTACCGAACACTGTCATGCACGTTCCTGGGATATTTTTTTTTTCTTCTTCTTCTCCTCCTTCTGCAAAATAACAAGTGCCCCAAAGTCATAAATGACATTTAATGTGGGAATGATAAGAGGCAAACACGGAGTGGATGGGATGAGCCTCCTCACACTGACTCCGTTTGCTTTCAAAGGGCAGAATTGATCTGGACTGAATCCTCAGGAGGAGGAGATTAAAAGTTGTGCTTTATTATATCCGGCTTTGGAACATATAACTCTACTTCATTGTCTGCACGTCGTCTATGACGGCGCGTGACATTTCCAGGCTTGCTTCTAACTAAAGTACTAGTTAGGCTAAAACATCAGCAATCAAATTTGGCATGAGCTGCTCTTCAGGTATCCGGTATTGAAATAAGATTGATAAGAAAACATTGGCACCTTGTATATGTTGAAGGTAAAGGTTTAACACTGATCCTGAACCTGCTCAGATCTTTCAGCAACGTCCATCGGAAGTTCCTTCGGGAACGGCAACGTCTGAACTCGTCTCCGGACGGGTGTTGAACGTAAGGCTTTGCGAATGAGACACTATTCAACACTAGCACAGGAAAAAAAAAGAAAAGAAAAAAGAAACATACCATAAAAAAACATCTTTAATAAATACGAGACACGAGAATGATCTGATGCCACCAGTGGAAACGATGGTAAAGGATACGGGCGTGGAATATACATGATTTGGGTATAAATGATGAAATAAATAACAGGGCTTTGAAACGGAGCTCTCCACAACAGCAGAAATAAGACAGGCACCCTGAGCTGTGTGTCAAGACGTGATCAAAGTCACCGATGTCAAGTGCTGATGCTGTTGTTAAAAAAAAGTGGGACTCGGAGAGGCCCTTTGGTCCACACCACATTTCCCTACGAGAGCCCCCCTGCCCTCCCACCAAGTCCCATCCCAATCTCCCATCCCAATCTCCCAATAACAACCCCCCCAACCCTTTGAGGCGAAAGAAAGGGAACAGTGATTGGCCAAGCGCATCAATCAGTCAGTCAGTCGGTCACTCGTTGTTGTTGATGGCCGGCGAGGGTTTGCTGCGCATTCCGTCCGTGGCCGCTCTGGACGTTTCGGTCACGAAGAGCCGCGGCATCCACACGGACGTGACGATGCGCTTGTACTCCTTGCGAAAGTTCCTGTTGAGCAGTCCGTAGATGATGGCGTTGAGGCAGCTGTTGAAGTAGGCCATGAAGTAGCTGACCACGAACAGCCACTCGGGCACGCGCGGCGCCATCACCTCGGGGTTGATGGCCACCACCAGGCCGATCAAGTTCAGCGGCGCCCAGCAGATGGCGAACAGCACGAACACCACGAACATGGTGACGAAGTTGCGCAGGTCGCTGGGCCGCACCCTGGAGCGCTCCTCGCTCTTCACCTTCCGCCGCACCTGGATGACCAGCACCCAGATGCGCAGGTAGCAGAAGGTCACCACGGCGATCGGCACCAGGAAGTGCACCACCACCACCACCACCGTGTATGAGCTGCTGGCCGTCTGCGTGAAGGTGCACGAGTAGACCCGCGGGTCGTAGCTCAGCGAGCCCACGAAGAAGTTGGGCAGGATGGCCAGCACGGTCAGCATCCAGATGAGAGCCACCAGCAGCAGCGTGTTGCGGAAGCTGTAGAGGCGGCCATAGGCGAAGCTGTGGCAGATGTAGCAGTAGCGGTTGATGGCGATGCCCGTGATGTTGAAGACCGAGCCGATGACGCTCAGGCCCATCAGGAAGCCGCTCACCTTGCACTGCGTGTCGCCCAGGGACCAGCCGTCGTGGAAGAGCGCATACAGGACCAGAGGGTACGGATAGAAGGCCACCACCAGGTCAGCGAAGGCCAGGCTCACCACAAAGACGTTCCCTGAAAGAGAGCAAGAGGAAGCGTGAGTCAGAACAAGGTGTGCAAATCCTTTGATTAGCTTAATCGCTCCGTAACGCCAGGCAACACCTTGTTATGGAAAACCGTGGAGGCCTTTTAACCCGTTTCTTTCTGGGATTAACAACAAGGACGCATCTCCCGCGTTATCAGTCCTGCTATTTCGACCAGCCTATCTTCTCAGCTGCTCGCACGTTAAATAGACCCTATAACAGCCAGTTAGGTAACACCGGGGGATGAGTAATCTCATTAAGCCATTGCAGAGAAACCTTGGCGCTCCTGATTGAGCCATATTATTCCACTTATTACCGGTCCTATTCCATGTATTTGCATTTAGATTACCTGGCAAGGGGGAAAGTAAGTAGCAAATAGTTTCTGTACGCCCGTTTCGTGGGCAGAAATGGGAATAAACCCCAATGAAGTGTAAGCTAGACTTGATTGATTGTATCGGCAGTGTGACTAGTGATTTGCTGTAGCCAATAGCTACACAGCAGCTGCTCCCTGGCTGGTTAGACCTCATTATCTCTCAGTTCTTTTTCTTTCCCTCGCAATCGATTTGTAACACACCGCCTGGGTTCAGGACTCCATACAGTTCGGTATATATAATACTGCAGGGCATTAATATCAGCTGTGGAAGTGTCACATATCTTGTGCGGTCAGAAAGGAAACTGAACGTTAGGTTACTCAAACAGTTTTGGGTGCTGATTGTTAGGATTGTCATCGGTTCACAACTGTCCTATTGCTTAATTAGAACTATTGAAAGATACTTCTAAGATCACCTGTACACACTACTATACTCACGCCTACTGACCACCAGCACCATCAGGTCAGCTTTTCATTCACCAGTTTTCCTGGCTCCACCTTAAACAGTGCAGCAGGAGTCAGAACGTTGGGCAACTGCTGCACTGTTTAAGGTGGAGCCAGGAAAACTGGTGGGTAAGAGTGAGTATTGCATAGTGAACATTTGGTCAGTTGGTGATGTGACTGGTCACTGGTGAGAGATTTAAAACTACAGCTAGAAGAATCTAGAACAGGAACTTCAGTCTCTCGTCCTGACTGCAGACGAAGACTCCCACAGACGTTTTTTGGCCTGTTTCTTCCATTTATCTCCCTCATAAGCAACATCTTTTGGTACCTGATAAACGTTCATTGTGGTTTCTCAGTTAAACTGATCTGCGTCTAGCAGGATAAAGCTGAAGACAATGGACGGATGGATATTTTATTGTTATTTTTATTCCACTGAACAGCATTTTAATTGAATTAAACTGTTTTCTGGTTTTGCCCTCAGGGTTAGAGGATAGGGAAGCAGCCTGGGGATCCAAAGGTCACCTGAACCGAATCAAAATGAACCAAATGAACTGAATCAAATAAACCGACAGAACACGACTGAAGTGCCTTTGAGCAAGACACTTAACCCCCAACTGCTCCCCGGGCACCACTCTGGGCAAGTGTGCTCAATGCCTCCTCAATGCTCACTCTGGACTCGATAACCACTTTTTAACTGTTCTGGTTCGTCCATCCAGCATTACACTCTAGAAAGTACAGATTAACACCATCCAGCATTACAATCTAGAAAGGACAGATTAACACCATCCAGCGTTACACTCTAGAAAGGACAGATCAACACCATCCAGCATTACATTCTAGAAAGTATAGATTAACACCATCCAGCATTACACTCTAGAAAAAACAGACTAACACCATCCAGCATTACATTCTAGAAAGTATAAATTAACACCATCCAGCATTACATTCTAGAAAGTATAAATTAACACCATCCAGCGTTACACTCTAGAAAGGACAGATTAACACCATCCAGCGTTACACTCTAGAAAGTATAGATCAACACCATCCAGCATTACATTCTAGAAAGTATAGATTAACACCATCCAGCATTACACTCTAGAAAAAACAGACTAACACCATCCAGCATTACATTCTAGAAAGTATAAATTAACACCATCCAGCAATACATTCTAGAAAGTATAGATTAACACCATCCAGCATTACACTCTAGAAAGTATAGATTAACACCATCCAGCAATACATTCTAGAAAGTATAGATTAACACCATCCAGCGTTACACTCTAGAAAGTATAGATTAACACCATCCAGCAATACATTCTAGAAAGTATAGACTAACACCCTCCAGCATTACACTTTAGAAAGTATAGATTAACACTATCCAGCATTACATTCTAGAAAGTATAGATTAACACCATCAAGCATTACACTCTAGAAAGTATAGATTAACACCATCCAGCAGTACATTCTAGAAAGTATAGATTAACACCATCCAGCAATACATTCTAGAAAGTATAGATTAACACCATCCAGCGTTACATTCTAGAAAGTATAGATTAACATCATCCAGCGTTACACTCTAGAAAGTATAGATTAACACCATCCAGCAATACATTCTAGAAAGTATAGATTAACACCCTCCAGCGTTACACTCTAGAAAGTATAGATTAACACAATCCAGCAATACATTCTAGAAAGTATAGATTAACACCATCCAGCGTTACATTCTAGAAAGTATAGATCAACACCATCCAGCATTACATTCTAGAAAGTATAAATTAACACCATCCAGCGTTACACTCTAGAAAGTATAGATTAACACCATCCAGCGTTACACTCTAGAAAGTATAGATTAACACCATCCAGCAATACATTCTAGAAAGTATAGATTAACACCATCCAGCAGTACAATCTAGAAAGTATAGATTAACACCATCCAGCGTTACACTCTAGAAAGTACAGATTAACACCATCCAGCATTACATTCTAGAAAGTATAGATTAACACCCTCCAGCGTTACACTCTAGAAAGTATAGATTAACACCATCCAGCAATACATTCTAGAAAGTATGGATTAACACCATCCAGCGTTACATTCTAGAAAGTATAGATTAACACCATCCAGCATTACACTCTAGAAAGTATAGATTAACACCATCCAGCATTACACTCAAGAAAGTGTAGATTAACACCATACAGCAATACATTCTAGAAATTATAGATTAACACCATCCAGCAGTACAATCTAGAAAGTATAGATTAACACCATCCAGCAGTACACTCTAAAAAGTATAGATTAACACCGTCCAGCAATACATTCTAGAAAGTATAGATTAGCACCATCCAGCAATACATTCTAGAAAGTATAGATTAATACCATCCAGCATTACACTCTAGAAAAGACAGATTAACACCATCCAGCATTACATTCTAGAAAGTATAGATTAACACCATCCAGCATTACACTCAAGAAAGTATAGATTAACACCATCCAGCAATACATTCTAGAAATTATAGATTAACACCATCCAGCAGTACAATCTAGAAAGTATAGATTAACACCATCCAGCATTACATTCTAGATTAACACCATCCAGCAATACATTCTAGAAATTATAGATTAACACCATCCAGCAATACATTCTAGAAAGTATAAATTAACACCATCCAGCATTACATTCTAGATTAACACCATCCAGCATTACACTCAAGAAAGTATAGATTAACACCATCCAGCAGTACAATCCAGAAAGTATAGATTAACACCATCCAGCATTACATTCTAGATTAACACCATCCAGCAATACATTCTAGAAATTATAGATTAACATCATCCAGCGTTACACTCTAGAAAGTATAGATTAACACCATCCAGCAATACATTCTAGAAAGTATAGATTAACACCCTCCAGCGTTACACTCTAGAAAGTATAGATTAACACCATCCAGCAATACATTCTAGAAAGTATAGATTAACACCATCCAGCGTTACATTCTAGAAAGTATAGATCAACACCCATCCAGCATTACATTCTAGAAAGTATAAATTAACACCATCCAGCGTTACACTCTAGAAAGTATAGATTAACACCATCCAGCAGTACACTCTAAAAAGTATAGATTTACACCATCCATCAATACATTCTAGAAAGTATAGATTAACACCATCCAGCAATACATTCTAGAAAGTATAGATTAATACCATCCAGCATTACACTCTAGAAAAGACAGATTAACACCATCCAGCATTACATTCTAGAAAGTATAGATTAACACCATCCAGCATTACACTCTAGAAAAGACAGATTAACACCATCCAGCAATACATTCTAGAAAGTATAGATTAATACCATCCAGCATTACACTCTAGAAAAGACAGATTAACACCATCCAGCATTACATTCTAGAAAGTATAGATTAACACCATCCAGCATTACACTCAAGAAAGTATAGATTAACACCATCCAGCATTACATTCTAGAAAGTATAAATTAACACCATCCAGCATTACACTCTAAAAAGTATAGATTAACACCGTCCAGCAATACATTCTAGAAAGTATAGATTAGCACCATCCAGCAATACATTCTAGAAAGTATAGATTAATACCATCCAGCATTACACTCTAGAAAAGACAGATTAACACCATCCAGCATTACATTCTAGAAAGTATAGATTAACACCATCCAGCATTACACTCAAGAAAGTATAGATTAACACCATCCAGCAATACATTCTAGAAATTATAGATTAACACCATCCAGCAGTACAATCTAGAAAGTATAGATTAACACCATCCAGCAATACATTCTAGAAAGTATAGATTAACACCCTCCAGCGTTACACTCTAGCAAGTATAGATTAACACCATCCAGCAATACATTCTAGAAAGTATAGATTAACACCATCCAGCGTTACATTCTAGAAAGTATAGATCAACACCATCCAGCATTACATTCTAGAAAGTATAAATTAACACCATTCAGCGTTACACTCTAGAAAGTATAGATTAACACCATCCAGCAATACATTCTAGAAAGTATAGATTAACACCATCCAGCATTACACTCTAGAAAGTATAGATTAACACCATCCAGCAATACATTCTAGAAAGTATAGATTAATACCATCCAGCAGTACAATCTAGAAAGTATAGATTAACACCATCCAGCATTACACTCTAGAAAAGACAGATTAACACCATCCAGCATTACATTCTAGAAAGTATAGATTAACACCATCCAGCATTACACTCAAGAAAGTATAGATTAACACCATCCAGCATTACATTCTAGAAAGTATAGATTAACACCATCCAGCGTTACATTCTAGAAAGTATAGATCAACACCATCCAGCATTACATTCTAGAAAGTATAGATTAACACCATCCAGCATTACACTCAAGAAAGTATAGATTAACACCATCCAGCAATACATTCTAGAAATTATAGATTAACACCATCCAGCAGTACAATCTAGAAAGTATAGATAAACACCATCCAGCATTACACTCTAGAAAGTATAGATTAACACCATCCGGCAATACATTCTAAAAAGTATAGATTAACACCATCCAGCATTACACTCTAGAAAGTATAGATTAACACCATCCAGCAATACATTCTAGAAAGTATAGATTAATACCATCCAGCATTACACTCTAGAAAAGACAGATTAACACCATCCAGCATTACATTCTAGAAAGTATAGATTAACACCATCCAGCATTACACTCAAGAAAGTATAGATTAACACCATCCAGCATTACATTCTAGAAAGTATAAATTAACACCATCCAGCATTACATTCTAGATTAACACCATCCAGCATTACACTCAAGAAAGTATAGATTAACACCATCCAGCAGTACAATCTAGAAAGTATAGATTAACACCATCCAGCATTACATTCTAGATTAACACCATCCAGCAATACATTCTAGAAATTATAGATTAACACCATCCAGCAGTACATTCTAGAAAGTATAGATTAACACCATCCAGCAATACATTCTAGAAAGTATAGATTAACACCATCCAGCGTTACATTCTAGAAAGTATAGATTAACATCATCCAGCGTTACACTCTAGAAAGTATAGATTAACACCATCCAGCAATACATTCTAGAAAGTATAGATTAACACCCTCCAGCGTTACACTCTAGCAAGTATAGATTAACACCATCCAGCAATACATTCTAGAAAGTATAGATTAACACCATCCAGCAATACATTCTAGAAAGTATAGATTAACACCATCCAGCAATACATTCTAGAAAGTATAGATTAACACCATCCAGCATTACATTCTAGAAAGTATAGATTAACACCATCCAGCATTACACTCTAGAAAGTATAGATTAACACCATCCAGCATTACACTCAAGAAAGTGTAGATTAACACCATACAGCAATACATTCTAGAAATTATAGATTAACACCATCCAGCAGTACAATCTAGAAAGTATAGATTAACACCATCCAGCAGTACACTCTAAAAAGTATAGATTAACACCGTCCAGCAATACATTCTAGAAAGTATAGATTAGCACCATCCAGCAATACATTCTAGAAAGTATAGATTAATACCATCCAGCATTACACTCTAGAAAAGACAGATTAACACCATCCAGCATTACATTCTAGAAAGTATAGATTAACACCATCCAGCATTACACTCAAGAAAGTATAGATTAACACCATCCAGCAATACATTCTAGAAATTATAGATTAACACCATCCAGCAGTACAATCTAGAAAGTATAGATTAACACCATCCAGCATTACATTCTAGATTAACACCATCCAGCAATACATTCTAGAAATTATAGATTAACACCATCCAGCAATACATTCTAGAAAGTATAAATTAACACCATCCAGCATTACATTCTAGATTAACACCATCCAGCATTACACTCAAGAAAGTATAGATTAACACCATCCAGCAGTACAATCCAGAAAGTATAGATTAACACCATCCAGCATTACATTCTAGATTAACACCATCCAGCAATACATTCTAGAAATTATAGATTAACATCATCCAGCGTTACACTCTAGAAAGTATAGATTAACACCATCCAGCAATACATTCTAGAAAGTATAGATTAACACCCTCCAGCGTTACACTCTAGAAAAGTATAGATTAACACCATCCAGCAATACATTCTAGAAAGTATAGATTAACACCATCCAGCGTTACATTCTAGAAAGTATAGATCAACACCATCCAGCATTACATTCTAGAAAGTATAAATTAACACCATCCAGCGTTACACTCTAGAAAGTATAGATTAACACCATCCAGCAGTACACTCTAAAAAGTATAGATTTACACCATCCATCAATACATTCTAGAAAGTATAGATTAACACCATCCAGCAATACATTCTAGAAAGTATAGATTAATACCATCCAGCATTACACTCTAGAAAAGACAGATTAACACCATCCAGCATTACATTCTAGAAAGTATAGATTAACACCATCCAGCATTACACTCTAGAAAAGACAGATTAACACCATCCAGCAATACATTCTAGAAAGTATAGATTAATACCATCCAGCATTACACTCTAGAAAAGACAGATTAACACCATCCAGCATTACATTCTAGAAAGTATAGATTAACACCATCCAGCATTACACTCAAGAAAGTATAGATTAACACCATCCAGCATTACATTCTAGAAAGTATAAATTAACACCATCCAGCATTACACTCTAAAAAGTATAGATTAACACCGTCCAGCAATACATTCTAGAAAGTATAGATTAGCACCATCCAGCAATACATTCTAGAAAGTATAGATTAATACCATCCAGCATTACACTCTAGAAAAGACAGATTAACACCATCCAGCATTACATTCTAGAAAGTATAGATTAACACCATCCAGCATTACACTCAAGAAAGTATAGATTAACACCATCCAGCAATACATTCTAGAAATTATAGATTAACACCATCCAGCAGTACAATCTAGAAAGTATAGATTAACACCATCCAGCAATACATTCTAGAAAGTATAGATTAACACCCTCCAGCGTTACACTCTAGCAAGTATAGATTAACACCATCCAGCAATACATTCTAGAAAGTATAGATTAACACCATCCAGCGTTACATTCTAGAAAGTATAGATCAACACCATCCAGCATTACACTCTAGAAAGTATAGATTAACACCATCCAGCAATACATTCTAGAAAGTATAGATTAATACCATCCAGCATTACACTCTAGAAAAGACAGATTAACACCATCCAGCATTACATTCTAGAAAGTATAGATTAACACCATCCAGCATTACACTCAAGAAAGTATAGATTAACACCATCCAGCATTACATTCTAGAAAGTATAGATTAACACCATCCAGCGTTACATTCTAGAAAGTATAGATCAACACCATCCAGCATTACATTCTAGAAAGTATAAATTAACACCATCAGCATTACACTCTAGAAAGTATAGATTAACACCATCCAGCAATACATTCTAGAAAGTATAGATTAACACCATCCAGCATTACACTCTAGAAAGTATAGATTAACACCATCCAGCAATACATTCTAGAAAGTATAGATTAATACCATCCAGCATTACACTCTAGAAAAGACAGATTAACACCATCCAGCATTACATTCTAGAAAGTATAGATTAACACCATCCAGCATTACACTCAAGAAAGTATAGATTAACACCATCCAGCATTACATTCTAGAAAGTATAGATTAACACCATCCAGCGTTACATTCTAGAAAGTATAGATCAACACCATCCAGCATTACATTCTAGAAAGTATAAATTAACACCATTCAGCGTTACACTCTAGAAAGTATAGATTAAACACCATCCAGCAATACATTCTAGAAAGTATAGATTAACACCATCCAGCATTACACTCTAGAAAGTATAGATTAACACCATCCAGCAATACATTCTAGAAAGTATAGATTAATACCATCCAGCATTACACTCTAGAAAAGACAGATTAACACCATCCAGCATTACATTCTAGAAAGTATAGATTAACACCATCCAGCATTACACTCAAGAAAGTATAGATTAACACCATCCAGCATTACATTCTAGAAAGTATAGATTAACACCATCCAGCGTTACATTCTAGAAAGTATAGATCAACACCATCCAGCATTACATTCTAGAAAGTATAAATTAACACCATCCAGCGTTACACTCTAAAAAGTATAGATTAACACCATCCAGCAATACATTCTAGAAAGTATAGATTAATACCATCCAGCATTACACTCTAGAAAAGACAGATGAACACCATCCAGCATTACATTCTAGAAAGTATAGATTAACACCATCCAGCATTACACTCTAGAAAGTATAGATTAACACCATCCAGCAATACATTCTAGAAATTATAGATTAACACCATCCAGCAGTACAATCTAGAAAGTATAGATAAACACCATCCAGCATTACACTCTAGAAAGTATAGATTAACACCATCCGGCAATACATTCTAAAAAGTATAGATTAACACCATCCAGCATTACACTCTAGAAAGTATAGATTAACACCATCCAGCAATACATTCTAGAAAGTATAGATTAATACCATCCAGCATTACACTCTAGAAAAGACAGATTAACACCATCCAGCATTACATTCTAGAAAGTATAGATTAACACCATCCAGCATTACACTCAAGAAAGTATAGATTAACACCATCCAGCATTACATTCTAGAAAGTATAAATTAACACCATCCAGCATTACATTCTAGATTAACACCATCCAGCATTACACTCAAGAAAGTATAGATTAACACCATCCAGCAGTACAATCTAGAAAGTATAGATTAACACCATCCAGCATTACATTCTAGATTAACACCATCCAGCAATACATTCTAGAAATTATAGATTAACACCATCCAGCAGTACATTCTAGAAAGTATAGATTAACACCATCCAGCAATACATTCTAGAAAGTATAGATTAACACCATCCAGCGTTACATTCTAGAAAGTATAGATTAACATCATCCAGCGTTACACTCTAGAAAGTATAGATTAACACCATCCAGCAATACATTCTAGAAAGTATAGATTAACACCCTCCAGCGTTACACTCTAGCAAGTATAGATTAACACCATCCAGCAATACATTCTAGAAAGTATAGATTAACACCATCCAGCGTTACATTCTAGAAAGTATAGATCAACACCATCCAGCATTACATTCTAGAAAGTATAGATTAACACCATCCAGCATTACACTCTAGAAAGTATAGATTAACACCATCCAGCAGTACACTCTAAAAAGTATAGATTAACACCATCCAGCAATACATTCTAGAAAGTATAGATTAACACCATCCAGCAATACATTCTAGAAAGTATAGATTAACACCATCCAGCATTACATTCTAGAAAGTATAGATTAACACCATCCAGCATTACACTCTAGATTAACACAATCCGTCATTACACTCTAGATTAACACCATCTGTCATTACATTTTAGATTAACACCATCCAGCATTACATTCTGGATTAACACAATCCAGCGTTACACTCTAAATTAACACCATGCAGCATTACATTCTGGATTAACACAATCCAGCGTTACACTCTAAATTAACACCATGCAGCATTACATTCTGGATTAACACAATCCAGCGTTACACTCTATAAAGGTAGAAAGGTTGCACAGGTTAATAAGCATTGCCAAAAAGCTTTACCCTCTACACTCTATTCCAAATACCATTTTTCTTTAGCAGTGTGACCTCACACAGCAGAACCCCAGTCAGAGTTTGTCCTGCTCAACTCTAGTGGCCTCCAGAAATGCCCCTCTGTCTTTCTCTGCACAAACAGGCCCCCTGAATAACCCGCCCTCTCCCACAGAGCCGAGAATAGAAGTCAAAACTCTGGATATCACTGTTTGGATTCTGTGCAACCTGTGAAGCTAATCACACTGTTAGTCCTTCGGTAAACTCATAATACCACAGAGATGTGAAGTGGCACATTCAACACCTCGCTTTGAAGCCAGAACATCATCAAGAACAGCAAATGATGTTCAAGTATGTGGCCAAATAGCATAACACACTAAATCCTCTGCAAGAGCTGCCCTCTGAAATCAACTTAATTTCATTTAATCATCTCTATACATCGCTTAATTATCTGCTTGCACTGTTCCATCCTTTCACGCAGCGGTACTTTCAGCACTCGGTTCACACATTAGTGTAATAAAATAGCCACTCATGGAACATGCCTTGTGGGCTCAATAGCAACTTCTGATTCTTAAAATAGAGCGAGTTTCTGATGAAGACAGACGAATGTGCCTGACTGGGCTCCTGAAGAAAATGCAGGATGGTTGTGCAGTTTAAGCAGTGTGAGGAGCTAGGGATGAATAAACGACAAGTAGAGGAGTGCAGGTCAGTGTGTTTGGGGACCTGCCCTGAGTGAGTACATGTGGTTGTGGTTTAGAGGCAGTCGTGGTCTAAAGGTTAGGGATCCGGTCTTGTGACCGGAAGGTCGCTGGTTTGTTCCACGGGACCAGCAGACAACGACTGAAGTGCCCTTGAGCAAGGCACCTAACCCCAACTGCTCCCCAGGCGCTGTGGATAGGACTGCCCACCGTGTGCTCACTGCTCCCTAGTGTGTGTGTTCACTAGTGTGTGTATATGTGGGGGTTTTACTGCCCCCTAGTGTGTATGTTCACTAGTGTGTGTATATGTGGGTGTTTCACTGCCCCCTAATGTGTATGTTCACTAGTGTGTGTATATGTGAGTGTTTCACTGCCCCCTAGTGTGTATGTTCACTAGAGTGTGTTTATGTGGGTGTTTCACTGCCCCTTAGTGTGTATGTTCACTAGTGTGTGTTTCACTGCCCCCTAGTGTGTATGTTCACTAGTGTGTGTATATGTGGGTGTTTCACTGCACGGATAGGTTGAATGCGGAGGTCAAATTCCACTGGCTAATTCTAGTTCTAAATTCTAATTCCAAAAAAATTCTAAATTTTAATTCTAAAAATGTAACAGGGGGTGGGCTGTTTTGCACTTTTCCATCCTATTTATCTAGTTGTGCATTACTTTGCTTTGCAATGTGCAACCATAATAAAAAGCACAGAGCTATAACCTGCGTTTACGTGACTGTTATGATTTGGCATGATAAATAAAAGAAAAGTGATTAGACAGTACTGTCAGTAAGAGGCTGAACAACAGCATACATATTTACACCCATTATAGAGCAGCAGTACAGCTATTCATCAAGAAAACATAATTTACCTCTGAGGTACCACAAGGGTCAGTTCTAGGGCCTTTACTTTCTCAATGAACATTTTACCTTTAGGTGATATCTTTAGGAACTACCTTAGCTACATGTTTTTATAATTTACATTCAGTAGACAGACTTACAGGCTGTGTGTCAGATGATTTTCAGTGGACGTCACAATTTTGAGTTGATCACTGTAATAGTCAGAGTTGATCAATATAATGGTCAGAGTTGATCACCGATGACTACCTGTATCTTTTAGACCAGACTTTAAACTTCTGTACTCGTCTATAAAGCTCTAGATAATCTAGAACCTGCTACATCACAGAACGTCTCTCTGTTTATGTTCCAGCTGCTGATGTTAGATCTGCAGATACTGACCTTCTGTACAAACACCTTCAGTAACATACAGAGAACCTGGAGACACTCTTTCAGCTCTTCTGCTTCTAAACTGTGGAGCTCAGTTACTACATGTTTAAATACATGTCTCTCTCTTAGTAGCTATAAATTTAAACTTGGTCATTGTCTCATTAAGACACAGTTTGTCTAAAAAGCACTTCGAGCTGTGACCGGTGTGGATAGTGCCCTATAAATAAAGATAATGATGGTGGTTATTATTATTATTATTATTATTATTATTATTATTATTATTATAAGCTGTAAACAACAACAACAATTGTTTTAAATCCTGTTTACAAATCTCACTTTAAAATGTAATATGTGCTTTATATATGGCTTTATTTTATTTATGGTGTTATTGGTGCACTTGTTCTATTCCAGTGTGTAAAACTAATATCATAAAGTGAACAGGTCTACAAGTATCCCGATACCTTTGCCGTCTATTTGCCCACTAGTACGTGCGTGTGCATGCGTGTGTGTAATCCAGTCTGATACGACTTGTGAAAAGCCAACTGTCTGATCCTGGAGTCAGGAAGCTTAACAGAGCAGAGCAGAAATGAAACATCCTCCCAGATCAGCGTTGCCAGTTTGAGACCCACACACTCCCCCCTCTCTCAGCATTCTCATTACTGGCTAAGCATCTAATGTGACATGATTCCCTCTGATCACTACAGAGGTCATCTATCTGTGTGTAGGAGAGGAGAGTGGGAGTTAGTAGAGTTGGTGAAAGGTAGAGTCATATATAACATTTTGTTATATTAGCAATAACTGTTCCTTATAAAAACCTATATATATATATATATATATATATATATATATATATATATATATATATATATATATATATATATATATATATATAAAACATATACTAAACATAGAAGCCAGTAGAAACATTATTATTATTATTATTATTATTATTATTATTATTATTATTATTATTATTATTATTAGTGTTGGTAAAAGGTAGAGCTGTGTGAATTTATGTGTATATATATCTCAATCTTTGCTTTCCAAAGAACCACATCTCTATTTTAGCTGATTTTGCTTTTTCTACATTGTAGGAATGCAGCATCTGCAGTTTACATTGTCTGAATGTTGTATGATGAGTGGACCAATAGAAATGCCCTAAAACAGTTTGGAAACAATTCTGGTTCCATTGACTTGAAAAGTAAATTGAAAGTAAAGACCGTTTTTGGCCTCTACTGTAAAGCAAGGATATATATATATATATATATATATATATATATATATATATATATATATATATATATATATATATATATATATATATATATATATAAAAAATAAAGTTTGAGAATATCAGTAATTTCAATACAAAAAAAGTCTACCAGATGAAAAAAACATGTCACCATGTTTTTGTTTTCCCCAAAAACTAAATATTTTTTTATGGAATGTCCCTTATAGTGGACATCAGTCGTATTTCTTGTTTTCTGTTCTGCATCAGACCAAAAGCCATTCTACAACATCAGCACCAACTCAATCATAGAAAATAATGTAAATGAAAACTGAGTAAACAAACATTGTTTACCTTTTTTATACCATTTCCACTTTTGGCAGTAGAAAAAAATATTTCAAATGTACAAATGTTACTTTGATTAAAGAAAATCCAGGTTTAAACAGTTTTTTGGCACCTGTGTTAATCACTCCAAACCTTCAGCAAAAGTTTCACAATTCCCGTATGGTCCATTACATTTTAATTTTTAATACATTTTTTAATGTAAAATTTCTAATAAATTAAATTAATTAGTAATGAATGTCCTGTCACCTGTGACACAATTAAAAGTGTATATTAACAAAATGCACTTTGAAAACTGACTACAACAGTTTTATACCTAAAACATACCAATTCTAGGCTTTAGAAACATAACAAATACATATTATTTGACAGCTTATCTCTCTCGCTCCCATAAAATGTGGTTACTGAGAGGCGGCCATATTTAAAAAAGGCAGAACTTCTGTTGTGAATGACCCACCCCAACCCATAATACATCACTGGAAAGACCTCTACATCACACAACAGGCTTTAGCAAGGTACCTTATTTAGCTTTTGAAATATCTTTTGGAGACTCATGTCCCCTCCAGAGGACAAAAGTACCAGATCTTTTATATATATATATATATATATATATACACTTACAGACTGTAGTTTATCTATGTACACTTTGTCATCCCACATTAAAGAACAGAGTAATAAAGTATACAGAGAATCAGATGAACTACAGTCTGTAAGTGGAGCTCCTATATGGTCAGTGGAGCTGATACACTGGTCAGATCATAGAAACAAGTAGGTGATTTTAATGTTATGGCTGGTTGGTGTATCTATCATATTCTGCTTTATCCGGCTGGTCAGGATTACGGGGGGCGCTGGAGCCAATACCAGCATCATCGGGAGAAGACGGGGTGCACCATGGACAGGTCGCCACAGTCCGTCACATGGCCGACACGCACTCACACCTACGGGCAGTTTAGAGTGAGGATCAACCTAACAGGCATGTGTTTGGACTGTGGGAGGAACCCAGAGTTCAAAGAAGATCAGAACTGTGTTAGAAATTGATGGATACAACCAGATTTGCAATATCTCTTGTGGTTCAAACGTTATCAACACAGAAAGTAGCAACAACAACCACATTGAACAACAGATTCAGTGTTCTGTCCTGGTACTGAACTGTACCTGCAGATCTGTGTTCAGCAGCAAGGACAGCATACTGAAAGGGTGTCCTGAGACTTTTGACTCACCCTGTATTTTGAACTGTAACAACATTCATTTATTCATTCCTCATTGCTAAACTGCTTATCCTCCTGGGTCGCGGGTCGGTTCCTATCCCAGCGCTGCAGGTCATTCTTAAAATCATGGTTATTTAATGTTTTATTAATAAAATACCAATTAATAATAACAATAATAATAATAATAATTAATAATATATATTTAAGCAGCCTGGAAATGCAAGCTTGAACTTGTATCAGTATCATACACTCTTGATTAAAAGAGGGGGCTGCAGAGAAGGGGATGAATAGAAAAAAGAAAAGAGTGAAAGGGCAGAGGGTTGGGGGGGATTGGTGGTGAAGGGTTCATTGCATGTCCAAGGCTGACCGCAGTAGAAGCTGAGAAGAAGCCAGAGAGGATTATCATGACATAAGAACGTCCTTGGGGTGCCGTGTAAGAGAACACACCCTTGTTCACTTGTCAAACTGTGTCTCCTTAAAAGTGAGCAAGCGTGAGTCCGCGCTCACTCGGCCGACCACGTCGCACGAGCAGGAGGTGAAGGACGGAAGCGGCCGGAACCTCACTCTGTCTCCTTTATGGAGCCGGACACAAAGCCTCCTCCGTGTGGCTGTAAGTTATGAGTCCGCCATGTCTAATGGACTGGAAGTGAGCCAAGCCATTATTGTATCCAGAGCGAGTAAATCTAGACGAGCAGTGCACGGGGCACGGCCGGTCTTCACTACGAATGGCCTCACAACTCAACATCAAGGCTAAGACGACCATCAACTATGTCACGCTGACGACCGCACCATGACATTTGCCATGTTATAAAGTTTTCATATGTTCGATTTATTGATCAGAATTATTGAGCATTTTGTTGCATTTTATTCTCGTCTCTTTCAAACACACAACATTTTTCTGATAACATTTGAATCCTGTTTTCACAATGCAACATAAACACATTCTAGAAGGAGCGAATAACACTTTATAATGCCTTCAGGAGCCTGAATGATTGTTTTTACATACCTCTCCCTTATAAAGCAAGAGAGTATTAGAGAGTATTAGTGTCTAACATAAGGTTTAATAATATCCACTCATTACAACACTATAAACATAAATACGGTAATACACCACTACTACATACACAAAAAATGGATGTAGTATGTATATGTAGTATGCAGTATGTATAAGAAGTATTTAGTATGCATGTGTAGTATGCTTATGTAGTATGTAGTATGCATAGGTAGTATGCCAAGTCTATATAATATGTAGTACACAGGTAGTATGCCTATTTAGAAGTTAGTATACAGTATGCAGTATGTATATGTAGTATGTAGTACGCATAGGTTGTATGCATATGTAGAAGTTAGTGTGCATATGTAGTATGCGTAAGTAGTATGCAGTATGTTTATGTAGTACGTATTACGCATAGGTAGTATGCATATGTAGAAGTTAGTATGTATATGTAGAAGTTAGTATGCGTATGTAGTATGTAGTATGTGTAAATAGTATGCAGTATGTATATGTAGTATGTAGTACGCATAGGTAATATGCATATGTAGTATGCAGTATGTATGTGTAGTATGTACTACAGTATGTAGCATGCATAAGTAGTATGGAGCATGTCTATATAGTATGTAGTACACATAGGTTGTATGCATATGTAGAAGTTAGTATGCATATGTAGTATGCAGTATGTATGTGTAGTATGTACTACAGTATGTAGTATGCGTAAGTAGTATGCAGCATGTCTATATAGTACGCATAGGTTGTATGCATATTTACAAGTTAGTATGCATATGTAGCATGCATAAGTAGTATGCAGTATGTATATGTAGTATGTAGTATGCATAGGTAGTATCCATATGTAGAAGTTAGTATGCATATGTAGTGTGCAGTATGTTTGTGTAGTATGTACTTCAGTATGTAGCATGCGTAAGTAGTATGCAGTGTGCATATATAGTATGTAGCATGCATAAGTAGTATGCAGTATGTATATGTAGTATTTAGTACGCATAGGTAGTATCCATATGTAGAAGTTAGTATGCATATGTAGTATGTAAAATGCATAAGTAGTACGCAGTATGTATATGTAGTATGCAGTATTTAGTATGTAGTATGCATATGTTGTATATAGTATGTATAGGTAGTATTTAGTACGCATATTATGCATATGTAGTATGTGTAAGTAGTATGCAGCATGTAGTATGCATATGTAGTATGTAGTACGCATAGGTAGTATACAGTATTTAGTATGCAGTAATTACTATGTAGTATGCATATGTAGTATGCAGTATTTAGTATGCAGCATGTATAATGTAGTATGTATATAAAACGGCCAGTTTTTCTGTCAGGGTTATGAAATCCCTCTGTTGTTTACTATGTAAATAATTATCAGCAGTAATGTAAGCTGCTTGAGTGACCACCTGTTTGTAGAACACCAGTTATCCTGATTCAGCACCTGGTCTCTCTGTCTCTCTGTCTCTCTGGATGGATGGATGGATGGATGGATGGATGGATGGATGGGAAAGGGCAAGATGACAACAGAGACGCCTGAAGCAGAATATCCTAACGTCCCTGGATTCATTTTTATTATCCCACTGCATAAAATCAGAATCTGACGGCATTAATTAAGCTAATAAGCTAATATGATAGCCTGGTGACCACAGTGATCCCCCATTGAGCTTTAATGATATCACTCTATGAAAAATATGGTCAATGTATTTAATATGTATTCTATTAAATTCAAGAGTTTTATTGTCTTATGCACAGCAGAACAGTATCAAATAATAACGTGCCAGTGTTTAGGTTTGAAACATGCTTGTTAAATGAAAATACAATGTATATCCAGAAGTGTTGCACTGATACTGCATCTGTATTGATGCGAGTACTGGCACAAAAACTCAGTACTGGTATCAGCGATGAGGACACTGATACTTATAACCGACCCCACGAACAGACCCCACGTGTGCATCAGAAAACATACTAACGGGAGCCGCTTACCTGAATGACTGAGCCACTGCTGAGCGCTCAATTACAGTCTGAGCTAATGTTGGTCCAGATTGTCTAGCCTTAAACCTTGATTTAGTCTTTAGCTAGCCTAGCAGAGCACAAGCTGGAATAGTGTGTCCACCAGTCTCAGCAACACCTCCGTCTGTCTGCTGTATCGGTCAGCTGAGGGGTCTGGTGGTCCGTTGTTTTAACCAAGCTGCTGGAGAAAATGCTGAAAGTTGCTGCTACAGCCAGCTGCCTTAACTACTTTGCACAATAATGATATAAAATCATATGCTTTAAAAATGTAGTTGTATGAATATTAAGAGTTACAAATTAGTCAGTATCAGAGGGGAAAAAGTGATTCTGGTGCATAAACATGGTTCTTATTACTAATTATATATTCACATACATATATATATATATATATATATATATATATATATATATATATATATAGATGTAAGGATAGATCGGCTATGTATCGGTATCGGACGATTTTAAATAAAAATATGTTATCGGTGATCGACCGATATTTCTAGTTTAGCCGATCTCGAGAGCTGATCGATGGCGTTTAACAAATGAGCCTAATTTCTGTATTTCCAGCTAGAGTTTCATCCAGGAAGAGAAGAACCCCCTCCGGCCAGCTCCCTGCAATTCCTATCTGAACCACTAGGTGGAAACACATACTCTTTCATTTTCTAAAGCAGCGGCCTCGCGAGAACAGCATGCGCTGATAGAAAACATTGTCCGTCTGGCAGTGTTTACCGTACGTGACTCAGACTTATCCAGGACATTTTTAAAATGTGTAAAATCAGTGTCTTGTGGGAACCAAAGATATTTAACTACTAATCTGATACAGCACTTCACACTGAATACAGTGAGTATCAGTAAACAGCAGAGCTAGCACACACAGCTAGCACACACAGCTAACACAAAACAAACAACCCAGAACACCTACAGACCAGATCTGACCGGTACGAACAGAACAGTAGAAGTAATTCAATATTCTACATTTAATGATTACAGATTTAGTTTAAAATAACAGAGTCTGAGTTTAATGATTTGCTTTTTTAGTTTTAAATTAAGGGTCTAAATGTATTGATTACAGTTTTGGGGATATTTGTTTGATTTACTTTGTTTATTTACTGTTAATTTAGTTATTATTAAAAATATTGTGCTGCTTCACATGAGCTCGTTAAAAATGGTAATAAACCAGTTTAGACCATGTTTCATGACTTGCTTGCGCTAATAACATGTAGCCCTGCCCTCTATCTCTATGGGCCGATCGCGCTGAAAGGTGCTCGGTGATCGGAATCGGCCTAAAAAATGCTGATCGGTCCATCTCTAATATATATATATATATATATATATATATATATATATATATATATATATATATATATATATATATATACCTCTCAAAAGTTTAGGATCACTTTAGAAATTAATTTCATGCAATTTTCATGCAATTCACAAACAATATTGTCAATTTCACAATTAATGTAAGTGTATCAGATGATTTGTAAAGAATATAAATGTTTGTATTAAAGTCTATTTTTGTATAGAGGCTTATTTTGCATATAGTCCTATTATCAGTAATTCTCAGTCCTCTGTCTAAATCTCCTGGTACGGCCGCCAATCCAAGTTAAGGATGTTATTGGACTAATTGGTTGTTAGGACACTCTTGCTCAATTGTGATCACAGCTGAAAAACATTCTACTAATAAGTGAGTATAAAAGGGAACAACATTCTAGGTTAGTTTAGTATCTGAAGATCAGCAGTTGATGGCTTGCTGACCGACTCACAATGACCAGAAAGAAACAACTTTCTTTAGAGACCCGTCAGTCCATTGTTGTGTTAAGGAGAAGATACTCCATTGAAAACAAGAACATTTCACTGTGATCCCAAACTTTTGAGCTCACTCACACCATTGTCACTGACTCTGTCTGGACACTGTCCGTGGTCCTGAAATCTGCTGATGAAGTTCATCCACATCTTCCTCCTCTTTGCGCTCTAACAGCACGGAGGCACCTCCTCGGGTCATAAAGCGGCGAGGGTGAATTTGTGCAGAGCTGCTTAATCTGTTTCATGCACTTCAGTGATGCTGCAGCAACGAAAGCCAGAGTAATACAAGACGACGCCACTGCTTGCACACAGGCTAAAAACAATTTACACACATTACCCGAGTCGCGTCAGCGCCGCCCGCTCTGGATTTTCCAACAGCGTCTCGGTGTGAAATAAACAATCTCTGCTCGGCTGCCAGTGGTGGGTTTCTTCTAGCGAGAGCACAAGTTACTGCTGTAACCGCTCCAGCTTAAAGCGATTCCTCACGCCCGCTTGCGCTGACGCTCCGGCAGCCGTCGCTTAGAAACGTCCTCATCTTCCTTCTGTATAACGTGCAGTAGGTACCGCAGGTTTACTCTACGAGGGAGGCAGCCGACCGTGGCCTGCGGTCTCGCTCTGAACTTAACTTTACAATAGTCCCTCAGCGGAGCTTCTGAGGGAGAGGAGTGACCTTGAGGAGCATCGCCCATAGACCGATTTGAGCACTCATTAGCAGCAGCCTCTCTTTTCTTGGTCATAATTGATGCCGAATAAGCAGGGAAGGGAGGCATCAAAGCCCATGTCCTTCGGAGACCCCCGGTCTCTCAGTCCGATTGGAAGAGAACTTGGTTTGGGAGTTTGAAGGCCGATCTGATTGTCTCTAATCTCAACGTTTGCCATTAGATCAGCCTGCAAGTTGAGGAGCAAAGTCTGAGAACACTAGTCGTGAATGCTCGGTTATGTGTGCACATTATATTCAGTATCTCACTGACATTTGAAGCCTCTAGACTTGTTTTGGTGAGGCTTATCAACTTTGCCTTTGATCATAATCCTTTGATTATGAAAGTTTGTGC
This sequence comes from Megaleporinus macrocephalus, assembly GCA_021613375.1. Taxonomy (NCBI): domain Eukaryota; kingdom Metazoa; phylum Chordata; class Actinopteri; order Characiformes; family Anostomidae; genus Megaleporinus; species Megaleporinus macrocephalus. The sequence continues at coordinate 38,294,560 of CM038720.1, forward strand.
GTTTCACACTTAAACCTTCCCGCAGAAGTTAAAGTTTTCAGGCACGTAGAGCTGATCCACGCTGGGAGCTACAGCTACAGCTACAGAGAGCCGACTGTTAAATCAGGAGAAGCTCTGGACAGTTTCTTAAGACGCTGAGAAGATACACACAAGGTCGATCCATATATGTATATGTAGAATGTACTACAGTATGTAGTATGCGTAAATAGTATACAGTATGCATAGGTAGTATGTAGTATACAGTATGTATATGTAGTATGCACAGGTAGTATGCATATGTAGTATGTAGTATGAATAGGTAGTATGCATAGGTAGTATGTAGTATGCGTAAGTAGTATACAGTATGTATATGTAGTATGCACAGGTAGTATGCATATGTAGTATGTAGTATGCGTAAGTAGTATGCAGTACATATAGGTAGTATGTAGTACACATAGGTATTATTGCACATGTATGCGTATGTAGTATGCGTAAGTAGTATGCAGTATGTATAGGTAGTATGTAGTACGCATAGGTAGTATGCATATTTAGAAGTTAGTATGCATATGTAGTATGTAGTATGTGTAAATAGTATGCAGTATGTATATGTAGTATATAGTATGCATAGGTAGTATGCATATGTAGAAGTTAGTATGCATACGTAGTATGTAGAATGCTTAAGTAGTATGCAGTATGTATATGGTGTACACATAGGTAGTATGCATATGTAGAAGTTAGTATGCATATGTAGTATGTAGTATGCATAGGTAGTATGCATATGTCAAAGTTGGTATGCATATGTAGTATGTTGTGTGCATAAGTAGTATGCAGTATGTATATGTAGTACGCATAGGTAGTATGCAAATGTAGAAGTTAGTTAGTATGCATATGTAGTATGTAGTGTGCATAAGTAGTATGCAGTATGTATATGTAGTATGTAGTACGCATAGGTACTGCCAGCTGCCTTAACTACAATGCACAATAATAACGACATTGTATATATATATATATATATATATATATATATATATATATATATATATATATATATATATATATATATATATATATATAAATCCTGGTCCAGGGCATGGGATGGTAGCAAGGACTTATGACCGCCAGCTCATGTCCAGAGTGACCGCAGTGTGCAGCACGTACAGCAGCTAGACAGGCTGGGAGACTCAATAAGATCCAGGTATTTGGAGCCATGCTGACTGCAGTGCATCCCAGGAAGTTTCATAGAGCCAACACCACCATCCAGGTGGTCCCACAGATGCTCACCTGGGTTCAAGTCTGGGGAATTAGGGGTCCAGGGTAGTACATGAAGTCTTGGTCAGCTCTTCCAACCAATGTGGGACATTTCTAGTGGTGTGACGTGTCGCATTGTCTTGCTGGAAGATCCGGCAGCATGTATCAGCATGTATGGTGTACGTGATCTGCAGGGATGGATTCAGACCCAAATCGATTGAGAGGGTCTTCCACATGGATGAGTAGGTCCAGAGAAAGCCATGTTGGAGTGTAAGTGTGTCACTCTGACTGTCCAACTAGTATTAGCTAATTAAACTGTTAATCACATTTACTTTAATTTACAATTAATTGTCAATTAAACCTTAATAATCGTGACAGACTCACAAGTGTGCGAGTGTTAGGGGTGTAAGAAAATATCGAAGTACTGAATATCGGGATATTATGTTTGGTGATACTGTATTTATTCTTAAACACAGAATTGATACACAGATTCCTGGCAGACAGAGAATCACTGTGTGTTGTGTTTAAACCTCTGACCACTAGATGGCAGTGTTGTAATCCATTTTCAGCTCCACTCCAACATTAACAAGCAGCACAAGGGAGCAGTGCTATGGTAAACATTGACAAACCAGTTTATACAGTGGGATTTGAAAAATCACAATATATCACTTTGTTTGCAGTATCACAATATATCGTGCTATATTGAATCGTGACCGCTGTATCACAATACGTATTGTATCACCAGGTTCTCGCCAATACACAGCCCTAGCAAGTGTTTCACCACACATGGCATCAGCTGACCTGTGGCCAGGTCCAGGGCTATGTCCAGCCACACACTGGAATCCAGAGAAAGCTGTGAAGGACTGAACCCCAGGGAAGATGTTTAATTGATAACCTGCAGGTTGTTGGATCAACACCCTCAACTGAGCCTGCTGTTGTGGCCTTGAGCAAGTGCTGAAATCTGGCTTTTTTCCCAAAACCTCGTCTTCCCTTTCAAAGACTGCTGAATTTTTCAGTATTTGCGCATTAGGCAGGAAACATAAGCTAATATATCTTTCAAGAAATATTCTCTCATTAAGCAGCAGTCCTTCATTACATGCAGTCTATCCTCTTTTCAGAATTCTGTTCATCTCCCTGCATGGGCCTTGACTCTAATCAGTCTTCCTTCCCTGCCGTTAACATTCCCTCTGTCCAAAACTCCCAGAACCATTCATGACTCCATCATCCAATCACCCCAGCATAATGTCAACATGACCACCTCTGACCTGCCTCAGAGTGGTCCACCTGAATCAAGACGTAATGCAAACAGAGACTGTGCTACATGGGGTCTGTCTCAAACCCTAGTGAGCTGCCTATGTAGACACTGACTCTGTAGGCAGCTGTGTAAGTAGCTGTGCTCTCTCCTCGTCTCTCCTCACAAAACTAGATTACTGAGACGCTCAGTAGCTTGCAATGCATCATGGGATCGTCTTGGCGACTGAGGAACTGTTCGATGCTTCCTTACAATTCAGCCAAAGGAAGGAACCTCAGTACACAGTATATCATCACTGTCCAAAGAAAAAGAATTATCTCCAAAATGCCAACTTTTCAGGAGAGGACAAAAACTGGCATTACTTTCAATGTAAGTGAATGGAACCAGAAGTTTTTCCAAGCTATTTTGGAGAATTTCTATTGGTCAATTGATCATGGAAAATTTACATGATGTAGACAGCATCTCAAATGATGTAGAAAAATGAAAATCCAATTTTTCTTGGACAGCAACGATATTTAAGGTGGCCAAGAATTTGGACAGCCTACATGTCAGAAGTGCATACTATGACGTAAAAAATACTATCTATGTAGGCAGCTCACCAGGTTTCGAGACAGACCCTATGATTTAACATGCTGTCTATATAGACGCTCACTAGGCTTTGAGACAGACCCTATGATGTAACATGCTGTCTATATAGACACTCAACAGGTTTCGAGACAGATCCTATGATGTAACATGCTGTCTATATAGACGCTCACCAGGTTTCGAGACAGACCCTATGATTTAACATGCTGTCTATATAGACGCTCACTAGGCTTTGAGACAGACCCTATGATGTAACATGCTGTCTATATAGACACTCAACAGGTTTCGAGACAGATCCTATGATGTAACATGCTGTCTATATAGACACTCAACAGGTTTCGAGACAGACCCTATGATGTAACATGCTGTCTATATAGACACTCAACAGGTTTCGAGACAGACCCTATGATGTAACATGCTGTCTATGTAGACACTCAACAGGTTTCGAGACAGACCCTATGATGTAACATTCTGTCTATGTAGAAGCTCACTTGGTTTGAGACAGACCCTATGATTTAACATGCTGTCTATATAGACGCTCACTAGGCTTTGAGACAGACCCTATGATGTAACATGCTGTCTATGTAGACGCTCAACAGGTTTCGAGACGGACCCTATGATGTAACATGCTGTCTATGTAGACACTCAACAGGTTTTGAGACAGACCCTATGATGTAACATGCTGTCTATGTAGACGCTCAACAGGTTTCGAGACGAACCCTATGATGTAAGATGCTGTCTATGTAGACGCTCAACAGGTTTTGAGACAGACCCTATGATGTAACATGCTGTCTATGTAGACGCTCACTAGGTTTTGAGACAGACCCTATGATGTAACATGCTGTCTATGTAGACGCTCACTAGGTTTTGAGACAGACCCTATGATGTAAGATGCTGTCTATGTAGACGCTCACTAGGTTTTGAGATAGACCCTATGATGTAACATGCTGTCTATATAGACACTCAACAGGTTTCGAGACAGACCCTATGATGTAACATGCTGTCTATGTAGACGCTCACTAGGTTTTGAGACCGACCCTATGATGTAACATGCTGTCTATATAGACACTCAACAGGTTTCGAGACAGACCCTATGATGTAACATGCTGTCTATGTAGACGCTCACTAGGTTTTGAGACAGACCCTATGATGTAACATGCTGTCTATATAGACACTCAACAGGTTTCGAGACGAACCCTATGATGTAAACTGCTCACTAGGCTAAAAACGATATCACCAAATACTGCACTGAAATAATGGGGTGTGTCTCAAATCCTACTTAGCTCCTACATAGGCAGCATTTTACGTCATAGTATGGGCTCCCGACATGTAGACTGTCCCAATTCTTACATACCTTAAACATGCTGTTTACTGAGGAACCTTAGACCTGATTTTAAGGAAGCATCGAACGCTTCCTCAGCCGCTAAGACAATCTCATGATGCAACGCAGGCTAATCTAGGAGCAGTGAAGTGGTTTTAAAATGTGAGTTATTTTGATTCTCTCTGGAGTTTTAATGTGTTTCTGGTCATATAATCACACAAAACAGTATTTTATTATCAACTCTGTAACCAGTCCTTCACCATTTAGCAGTTTTATACTGGAGCCATTAGCATTTATGCTAGCAGATTTTTAAGCCTCGGGCTATTGTTTTGGATAGCCGGCCGATGGCTTAGCAACCAGCTAAACCACCTGTACAACAGCTGTATTCTTCTCTCAGACTTTCTCTTGTTCAGTGAGAGAAGTGAGCTCTTGGTTGTCCAGCAGGACTTTAAACCTGGGCTGAAATGGTGTCAGGGCCATTTTCACACACATATGAGATATACGGCTATTTTTAATTAGCCACGCTCTCAGAACATATGAGATGTTGGTTTGGAGCTGTTTGTGGGAAGAATAAACATGTCTCGCTCCATTCCTGGTTAAAAAGTAGTTTTGCTGCCGAGTTTCCTTTTTTTATAGCACGCCGTTTGAATGAGCCTTTCCCCGACTGCTGCTTCCTGCTTCGTACCTCGCCTGTGTGAGCGCCGTGCGCCCGAATCTGCACAGATCTGATTGGCTGAGGGGCACGTTTGGTGATCTTACAAACTCACACGTCAGTGAGTTTACTGTGCCGCAAATCCGAATACCATAAAGACAAGAAAAGCTTCGCCACCTAAAATAAACACTGTCGAAACACTGTTTGGGTCCGGACCCGGGCCGCGGTTCGCCTATTAGTGACCGCTGAACTAGAGTGTCTCAGTAATCTGTTTTATGAGGAGAGATGTTGGACAGAACGCTGCTACTTAGCCTACTTAGACACTCACTAGGTTTTGAGACACACCCAATATTGCTCACAATACAAACACTTTCTATATGTGCACCACACGTCTTTCTGGGTGTTAAATTATTGAGGTGAACTAAATCATAAGGTCGTGCAGTTTTATTTTCTGCTGATGGAACACAGAAGAGAAGAGATGCTGCAGGCTTCAGTCTTTGATCAGATCAAGATTTGAGGTTCATGAAATGCAGATTCGGCGCCGCGGCCCACAATCCACCTAACGATCAAATGATTCGGTCTAGAGCTTCGCATCCTTATCACTTTATGTAGGGGGCACGTCTATGGATTTCTGAAACCACCAAATCTGGTCGGACGCTCGGGATACGGCAGATCTTTCGCTTCTTTCGAGTGTCCAGGTAGGTGCTTTCATCTATGAACGGAATCAATATGAAAGCAAGAGTCTGATCTGATATTAATCTTGAAGAACCCAGATGAACTCAGGATTCTGTTTGGAACTCAGTGGAATGAGTTTAACTGGCAACACTCCCACTGCAGCGTGCCGCACTAGGAACACCTATTAAACAATTATTAAATATTCTAATAAGCCTTATGAAATATCGAAAACACAATGAATCAACAGTGTTGTGCCATTATGAGCAGGTGAGGGAGGTGGATACGAACACCATGTCCAGGTTTAAAGCACAACCATACATGGAGAGTGCAAGTGGATCCATTATTAAACAACACCAAGACTCAACAATAAATATAAGACCTAGACTCTGAGAACATGAACGGCCTGCCTATAACAGATATTCACATATTAATATATTCACAGCCTTAGTCACAAATCCCTAACTGCCACACAGAGGGGTATAAATACACAAGGACAGATGAGGAACACCTGGGGGAACACTGTGTCCACTCACTGTCCACTCTATTAGACACTCCTACTACTTGCTGGTCCACCTTGTAGATGTAAAGTCAGAGACAGTAGCTCATCTGCTGCTGCACAGTTTGTGTTCCTCTAGTCCTTCATCAAATACTTAGACACAGGACACTGCTGTCTGCATAGTTTTGGTTGGTGGACGATTCTTAGTCCAGCAGTGACACTGAGGTGTTTAAACACTCCAGCAGCAGCAGCACTGCTGTGTCTGATCCACCACCACCAGAATGGGGTCCTGACCATTAACAGGTTGAAAGGGAAAAAACTATGTATGCAGAGAACCAGATGAACTACAGTCTGTAAGTGTAGAACTACAAAGTGGACAATGTGTAGATACAAGAAGGTGGTTTTAATGTTCCACTGAGGAAAGCCTGCAGAGCAAAAGACTATGGATGTGTCTCAAACCCTAGTGAGGGTCTAAGTAGGCTGTCTAGGTAGCAGCTGTGTAAGTAGCAGCGTTCTCTCCTCATCTCTCCTCATAAAACAGATTACTGAGACGCTCTAGTTAGAGAGAGACTGCGTCACGGCTTGTTCCCGCCCACTGCAGCGCGACCGGTGGTTTAGCTGGTTGCTAAGCTACCGGCCGGCATCCAAAACAATAGCCCGAGGCTTAAAAATCCACTAGCATAAATGCTAATGGCTTGAGTATAAAAGTGTAAATGGTGAAGGACTCGTTACAGAGTTGATAATTAAATACTGTTTTGTGTGATTATATGACCAGAAACACATTAAAACTATAGAGAGAATCAAAATAACTCACATTTTAAAACCACTTCACTGCTCGTAGATTAGCCTGTGTTGCATCATGGGATTGTCTTAGCGGCTGAGGAAGCGTTCGATGCTTCTTTAAAATCAGGTCTAAATAAGGTTTCTCAGTAGACAGCATGTTTAAGGTATGTAAGTATTGGGACAGTCTACATGTCGGGAGCGCATACTATGATGTAAAATGCTGCCTATGTAGGAGCTCACTAGGTTTTAAGTTCGACCCCGCCCCTCGTCACTCAACTCTAATCCATCTGATCCAGCCAATCAAGGACTTAGGAAGAGGTTGATTAGCTGGAGCAAGTGTGGCAAGCTGTGGTTTTATCCACTCTCTGCAGGAAGGCAGCTCTCCAGGACTAAAGCTGAAGACCACCAGGGAATTCTGGTGAACATAAATTTAAAACAGGCTCCAAGCCAAGGCCATTTCCCATCCACCCTGAAGACGTGGCACAGCAGTACAGTAGTGTTTTTGAGCTCTCTTTAAAAGACTTGTTTGTTCTCAGGAATGTTTCTACACGACTTTGTCCTCCGGCATAGCTCAAACGAGAAAACCTCTTATACAAGCTGTTGTTCCACTAATGCCATAAATTCTATAAAAGACTCGTGTTTTCTGATTTCAGAGAAACATTCATATCACTTTGGGGGACTTGACATTTGCTTGGGCACTAATAAATACTTAGACATAAAAACAAGTGATCATTTGAGACTTGGACTTTTAGACACTATATTGCCAAAAGTGTTCACTCACCCATCCAAATCACTAGTGTTACAATCACTCCCATGGCCACAGGTGTATAAAACCAGCACCTAGTCATGCAGACTGCTTCTACACACATTAGTAAAGAATGGGTCTCTCTCAGGAGCTCAGTAAACTCCTGCATGGTACCATGATAGGACGCCACCTGTGCAACAAGTCCAGTGGTGAAGTTTCCTCACTACTAAATATTCCACAGTGGACTGTCAGTGGTGTTATAACAAAGTGGAAGTGATTGAGAACGACAGCAACTCAGACACCAAGTGGTAGAACACGTACAATGACAGAGCGGGTCAGCGGATGCTGAGGAGCATAGAGCACAGAGCTCACCAACTTTCTACAGAGTCAATCACTACAGACCTCCAAACTTCATGTGGTCTTCAGATCAGCTCAAGAACAGAGTGTAGAGAGCTTCATGGAATGGGTCTCCATGGCCGAGCAGCTGCATCCAAGCCTTACATCACCAAGAACAATGCAGAGCGTTGGATGCAGTGAAGTAAAGCACGCCATCACTGGACTCTAGAGAAGGTGTGCTTTACACCACTGCACTGCATTTACGTGTTCTCTGGAGTGACCAATCACGTTTCTCCCTCTGGGAATCTGATAGACGAGTCTGGGTTTGGTGGTTGCCAGGAGAACGGTACTTTGTTTTACCTGTTTGTCTCTGTGTTTGTACAGCACTTTGAGCTGCAAATTATATTAATAATATTAATATATATTTTTTTTCATTTATCATTACTACTGTTATTATTAAGTACTATTATAATTAATAAACAAATATAATTGCATTTCCTGAATGATGATTGTGCATAAACAACAAACATCAGTATGTCAGTATGTCTGTGGATTAGAGGTTGGGGTTCTGTCCTGAGTGACTTGAGGCAGTTTGGAGGCTGTAGGTTAAACAAAACCATAATGTTTGGTTTCGGCCAGAAATTAATGGGATCCTATGTGAGGAACGAGGGATGAATAAATGACAAATAAATGAGTGCAGGTCAGTATGTCTGTGGATTAGTGTTTGGGGATCTGCTCTGAGTGAGTACAGGCAGTTTGGAGGCTGTGGATTAAACGAAACCATGAGATTTGAGTGTAACTGAAAATGAATGGGACTCTATAGGGAAAAAACAGGGATGGAAAAAAACGACAAACAGACGAGTATGGGTTGAACCAACACTTCAGTCATGGTCGGGGGTCTGAGTCAGTGTATGTGAAACAGTGTCTGTCGGTCAAGCAGAAGTTCAGTAGATTGGTGTGCACTTTTCCATCCCATTCATTCTCTATGGGGAAAAATTATGGAAAAATCTGTTGCTACCCGGAATCTGTGCATCTAAGTAAATAGCTGTACACAAGCCCGAATCACACAATCAGACGATTGTGAAAACATTTTGAAAATGGTGGGACGAGTGGGGCGAAGATCTGGCAGAAAGCAAAAAAAAATAAATAAATAAAATAAATAAATAATAATAAAAAAAGAATGATTATTATTATTACTACTGGTGTAGCACATCCTGAAAATGGGCCGCTCTACAGAGTAATGGGCTGGTGTGGGATGCTCTAATACATTTCATTACAGAGCATTATGTGCTATTAGGACTGACAGGCTGAACAAACCCTGCGTTTACAAGCTGGAAGATTCCTATCGAGCACACGTTCGTCACACATCTCCGACGCGAGTCATCAGCGGGGGTCTCCAAATTGAAATGATGAGTAAGAACAGATTTGCGGTTAAACCCCTGGCGGGTTTTTTCTCTTCTCTCACAAGCGCCTGCAAAGTCTGGGAGCAGCCTCGGCTGGGCCGCGCGCCGGCTCCATTAGGCTTTGATGCTGAAAACAGTTTTACAGTGTTACGAGTAATGATATCGGGGGCAAAATAACAGCAGGTGGGCCGGCTGCTCGCTCTCTCGCTGCCACTCAGCCGCGTTTCAGCCTCGCGCTGCTCACATCAAAGCCCCCTAATGCTACCGGAGGAACCTCGCCGACACCCTACCCCCACCACCTTCACCCGACATGGCCTCGGGTCCTGAGGGCCCGTTACATAAGCCTCCTCCCGCAAACGATCGGAGCGCTGTCGGAGGAGATACGGACGGGGGTTCGGATAAGAAATTGGATTTGATAACAAAGCGGCGCTCCTCCTCGTGCGCCCGAGTGAAGTGGGTCGCATGCGCTGAAGTTGAAGACGATGGTTTTCTTCGTTTCCGTGGGATGTGGGTTTCCGCTGACTGGCATGCTGCTGCTGCTGGTGGGCTGTGGTTACGGGGATGCTTGCTCTTCCGAGCTTTCCCTCGTCCTTCTTTTCTCACTCTTTGTGTTGCTGAGCGTTGGACGCACATCCACCAACCCTCTTCCATGTAGGTGTTCATCCCTTTCTTCTCAGGCGCGCGTGCATGTGTGCTTGACAGACTGAAGCAGACAGAGGTGCTGGACACCTTAGCATTAGATCAGCACCCCTGACGTGAGTTCAGTTTGGATATACACGCACTCTGGGCGCAGAGGAAGTATAAGAGAGAGAGAGAGAGAGAGAGTAGGAGCTATAAAGAGAGAGGGAGGGAGAACAAGAGGAGAGAGAGTGAAAAAAACAAGAAACAGAGAGAGAGAGAGAACACAAGACGGAGCAGTAACATCTAACATGGCTATCACTTTGGACCCTCAGAGGTTTTGACAGGGGAGCTTCAGGACTGGGCCTTTCGCCATCAAAGCTTTCACACCAGAGGATAAACAGCTGCACACACGACACACACAGAAGAATAAGATCCAGACAGACTGGCTCTCTGACTCGGACATCTTCACCAGAGCACTCAAATGCCTCAAAAGCCTGATTAGCTGTGGGGGTGCCGGGGTGTGTAATACTCCCTCACGGTATATGGGAGTGGGGTCCCATGTTGGCTGGCTACTCCAGCATTGAGCGGCTGCTAACCCACTCACCATAGCGGCACTGATACACTCTTCAATGACACTTCTGACTATAGTGAGGAGTAACTGTTCACTGTTCCACCGTCACTCCTGCTGAACTGAGCAATTTACGTCTGGTTCAGACTACACCACTGTCTGAGTGGTCCGGTCTTTGTTCTGTTCACACTACACCACTGTCTGAGTGGACCGGTCTTTGTGCTGTTCACACTACACCACTGTCTGAGTGGACCGGTCTTTGTGCTGTTCACACTACACCACTGTCTGAGTGGTCCGGTCTTTGTTCCGTTCAGACTACACCACTGTCTGAGTGGTCCGGTCTTTGTTCCGTTCAGACTACACCACTGTCTGAGTGGTCCGGTCTTTGTTCCGTTCAGACTACACCACTGTCTGAGTGGTCCGGTCTTTGTTCCTTTCACACTACGCCACTGTTTGAGTGGTCCGGTCTTTGTTCTGTTCAGACTACACCACTGTCTGAGTGGTCCAGTCTTTGTTCTGTTCAGACTACACCACTGCCTGAGTGGTCCGGTCTTTGTTCCGTTCAGACTACACCACTGTCTGAGTGGTCCGGTCTTTGTGCTGTTCACACTACACCACTGTCTGAGTTGTCCGGTCTTTGTGCTGTTCACACTACACCACTGTCTGAGTGGTCCAGTCTTTGTGCTGTTCACACTACACCACTGTCTGAGTGGTCCAGTCTTTGTTCTGTTCACACTACACCACTGTCTGAGTGGTCCAGTCTTTGTTCTGTTCACACTACACCACTGTCTGAGTGGTCCAGTCTTTGTGCTGTTCACACTACACCACTGTCTGAGTGGTCCGGTCTTTGTTCCGTTCAGACTACACCACTGTGTGAGGGGTCCGGTCTTTGTTCTGTTCACACTACACCACTGTCTGAGTGGTCCAGTCTTTGTTCTGTTCACACTACACCACTGTCTGAGTGGTCCGGTCTTTGTTCCGTTCAGACTACACCACTGTCTGAGTGGTCCGGTCTTTGTTCCGTTCAGACTACACCACTGTCTGAGTGGACCGGTCTTTGTTCCGTTCACACTACACCACTGTCTGAGTGGACCGGTCTTTGTGCTGTTCACACTACACCACTGTCTGAGTGGTCCAGTCTTTGTGCTGTTCACACTACACCACTGTCTGAGTGGTCCGGTCTTTGTTCTGTTCACATTACACCACTGTCTGAGTGGTCCGGTCTTTGTTCCGTTCACACTACGTGACTGGTTGAGCTGTATTGGTTAGTCTTTCAGTTGTTGTGGTTTTTACACTACATGACTGATCAGTAACACTGGGTCACCAATTACACGACTTTCACCCTGAGGAACCGCCCACTCATCTGGCTGCTGTTCAAAAACACGAGAAAACATTAGAAACTAAACTCTGGTGAGAAGTAAGCGTGTGAGAACTAACGACACCACGTAGAACATACGCCATTTCCTAAACGGAGTGTTGGGCTGATTTCGGGAATGTGCTGATTTTGGCGATAGGCTGATTTTGGTATTGGAATATTTTGGGGAGGGGGCTGATTTTGGAATTGGGTTTTTTTGATGGGGGCCTGATTTTGGAATTGGGTTATTTCGGTGGGGGGCTGATTTTGGTGGTGGGCTGATTTTGGTGGTGGGCTGATTTTAGTGATAGGCTGATTTTGGTATTGGTTTATTTTGATGGGGGTCTAATTTTGGAATTGGGTTATTTTGGTGGGGGGCTGATTTTGGTTATGGGCTATTTTGGTAATGTGTTGATTTTGTTGGTGGGCTGATTTTAGTGATGGGCTGATTTTGTTGGTGGGCTGATTCTAGTGATGGGCTGATTTTGTTGGTGGGCTGATTTTAGTGATGGGCTGATTTTGTTGCTGGGCTGATTTTGTTGGTGGGCTGATTTTAGTTATGGGCTGATTTTGTTGGTGGGCTGATTTTAGTAATGGGCTGATTTTGTTGGTGGGCTGATTTTAGTGACGGGCTGATTTTGTTGGTGGGCTGATTTTAGTGATGGGCTGATTTTAGTGATGGGCTGAGTTTTGGTATTGGTTTATTTTGATGGGGGCCTGATTTTGGAATTGGGTTATTTTGGTGGGGGGCTGATTTTGGTTATGGGCTATTTTGGTAATGTGTTGATTTTGTTGGTGGGCTGATTTTAGTGATGGGCTGATTTTAGTGATGGGCTGATTTTGTTGGTGGGCTGATTTTAGTGATGGGCTGATTTTGTTGGTGGGCTGATTTTAGTAATGGGCTGATTTTGTTGGTGGGCTGATTTTAGTGACGGGCTGATTTTAGTGATGGGCTGATTTTGTTGGTGGGCTGATTTTAGTGATGGGCTGATTTTAGTGATGGGCTGATTTTGTTGGTGGGCTGATTTTAGTGATGGGCTGATTTTAGTGATGGACTGATTTTGTTGGTGGGTTGATTCTAGTGATGGGCTGATTTTAGTGATGGGCTGATTTTGTTGGTGGGCTGATTTTAGTGATGGGCTGATTTTAGTGATGGGCTGAGTTTTGGTATTGGTTTATTTTGATGGGGGCCTGATTTTGGAATTGGGTTATTTTGGTGGGGGGCTGATTTTGGTTATGGGCTATTTTGGTAATGTGTTGATTTTGTTGGTGGGCTGATTTTAGTGATGGGCTGATTTTAGTGATGGGCTGATTTTGTTGGTGGGCTGATTTTAGTGATGGGCTGATTTTGTTGGTGGGCTGATTTTAGTAATGGGCTGATTTTGTTGGTGGGCTGATTTTAGTGACGGGCTGATTTTAGTGATGGGCTGATTTTGTTGGTGGGCTGATTTTAGTGATGGGCTGATTTTGTTGGTGGGCTGATTTTGTTGGTGGGCTGATTTTAGTGATGGGCTGATTTTAGTGATGGACTGATTTTGTTGGTGGGCTGATTCTAGTGATGGGCTGATTTTAGTGATGGGCTGATTTTGTTGGTGGGCTGATTTTAGTGATGGGCTGATTTTGTTGGTGGGCTGATTTTAGTAATGGGCTGATTTTGTTGGTGGGCTGATTTTAGTGACGGGCTGATTTTGGTGATGGGCTGATTTTGTTGGTGGGCTGATTTTGTTGGTGGGCTGATTTTAGTAATGGGCTGATTTAGTGATGGGCTGATTTTGTTGGTGGGCTGATTTTAGTGATGGGCTGATTTTAGTGATGGGCTGATTTTGTTGGTGGGCTGATTTTAGTGATGGGCTGATTTTGTTGATGGGCTGATTTTAGTGATGGGCTGATTTTAGTAATATGCTTATTTTGATAATAGGCTATTTGGAATGAAAATAAAATATAAGCACCACCCACAGTGTAGTGTGCTTTCTGTCCTGCTGAGTGAATGACCCCCCATTACTTCCCTAAAGCTATTTAATCTGGTATTAAGTGGATAATTCGTGTTTGTTGTTGTTTGCTGAGTGTACAGGCTTTCCATCCAGGCTATCTGGAATCGTTTGTAGGAATCACACAGAGACTTTATTCTGTACTAACCGGTAAAATCCCTCAAACTGCCCTACCAGAGCCTCTCTAATCCAGCTCAAACAGAGCTTTACTGTCTTTGCATTATAGAAATGAACTTTAGTGTATAGCTAAACACTGTGGGCAGCTATTGTGGACATTAGGTGTTGTGGACATCCTGCACTGGATTTTATTCACAATTACTGTTGCTTCCAAGACTAAGATGAACAATTCTCCATAAAGCATAAACGTATCCATATGTCTGCATAATGTGGATGCACATAAACAAGAGTCAGAATTCAGAAAACAGCTGTTGTTTAAAATGAATGCTGCCTGCGTCCAACTACACAGTGAACTTAGGCTCAGTTTCACAGTTTACAAGTCAAACTGCGCCCTAAACCACACTGACGAGTCTGAGCGAACTTGCCGAAAGACCTGGATGCAGTTTGAAAGAACGTAAATATTTAAATTCTTGTGTTTATTTTTTTTCACTTAACCCTGCAGCTCAAAACTTAAGCCGCAAAATCTGAACACCAATCATGCCTGGCTGGTGGCCAATTGCATAAATTTGATTCCTTGTAGAGACTGTTTATAAATCTGAAAGCTGGGACACATATCGTCCAAAAAATATACTCTCCATAGGGTTTAATACAATGTCGGCCCAACCTTTGCAGCTATAACAGCTTCAACTCTTCTGGGAAGACTCTCCACACAGTTTAGGAATGTGTTTATTTTTGGAGGCAGGGGGGAGGACAGGAAAGTCAACTTCCTCCACACCAAACTCTCTCCTCCATGTCTTTATAGAGCTGCTTTGTGCCCTGGTGGGCAGCCATGTTGGAACAGGAAGGGGCCGTCCCCAAACTGTCCCTACAAAGTTGGGAGCGTGAAATTGTGCAGAATCTCTTGGTCTGAAGCATTAGGAGTTCCTTTCACTGGAACTAAGGGGCCGAGCCCACCTCCTGAGAAACAGCCCCACAGCATAATCCCCCCTCCACCAAACTTTACACTCGGCACAATGCAGTCAGACAAGTACTGTTCTCCTGGCAACCGCCAAACCCAGACTCCTCCATTGGATTTCCAGACGGAGAAGCGTGATTGGTCACTCCAGAGAACACGTCTCCACTGCTCTAGAGTCCAGTGGCGTCGTGCTTTACTCCTCAGCACCCGACACTCTGCGTTGCGCTTGGTGATGTGAGGCTTGGATGCAGCTGCTCCGCCATGGAGACCCATTCCATGAAGCTCTCTACGCTCTGTTCTTGAGCTGATCTGAAGACCACATGAAGTTTGGAGGTCTGTAGTGATGGACTCTGTGCACTATGCTCCTCAGCATCCGCTGACCCGCTCTGTCATTGTACGTGTTCTACCACTTGGTGTCTGAGTTGCTGTCGTTCTCAATCACTTCCACTTTGTTCTAACACCACTGACAGTCCACTGTGGAATATTTAGTAGTGAGGAAACTTCACCACTGGACTTGTTACACTGGTGGCGTCCTATCACGGTACCACGCTGAAGTCCACTGAGCTCCTGAGAGAGACCCACTCTTTACTAATGTGTGTAGAAGCAGTCTGCCGGACTAGGTGCTTGGTTGTGTCCATGGAAGTGATTGGAACACATGAATACCACTGGCAATATAGTGTATCTCCACTATGGTCGAATTTCATTTTTCAATATCATTTATAGACAACAGTTTCATGATGAATGGACCAATAGAAATGCTCCAAAATCACTAGGAAAATATTCTGGTTCCATTAACTTCCATTAACAGTAAAGTTACTATTTTTGAGATACTCGTTTTCATTGGACAGAGAGGACATACAGTAGCTCAAGGAACGTTCTCGCTCTCAGGGCAGATAAATACATGCAAGTCTTACACCAGGTGCAGAAATGAGTCAAGCTGATCATTTTCCATAAGCTGCTCAAGTACGCAGGTTTTAGTGTACTGCTTAATGATTATATATATAATCTCAGCCCTCTCCTGGATTCACCTGAGCTCTCTCTCTCTCTCTCTGCTCCCTGGCATACGCTCTGGGCTCTTGCTCTTGTCACTGTGCTCAGCGACAGCCCTGCTTCATGCCCTCACATGCCCTGATTTGGAGCTGAGGCTTTGTGGCTCTCATTTAAGATTTCTAAGCTAATCTTTTTTCCCACGTATGTTTTATGACTTAAAGTGACGTGGCCAGCCCACTACACACTACTCTCTCTACCTGAGTAAAAGCCAGAGGATCACTAGAGGGTCCTTCACAGCCCACTGGTGGTCCACCACCCACAGGATGAGAAACCCTAGTCTAAAGTAAAGCCAAAAACACAATCAATGCATGACCTCCGTGCCTCATGTCAAAATTATGGGCTTTCACTGATGTGTTAATGGTGCAGAGGTGTTTCGAAACGTTACCTTCATGAAAGTAATGTTGGAATATCTCAGAATGTCTGAACATCTCTGCCGAGTCCTATCATGACTGAACACGTGCAGATGGCTGGGTCAGCAGGACGAGGCCCGGTTGTACCAGAGGGACGTCACTGGGCAGCAGGGCTCCCATATAAAAGATGCCTATTTAATTTACTGGTAATCACCTCCAATGTCCATGGGATTCGGAGGAAGGGGCTTTGTTTGTTCTGTGGGAACTTGTGGAGTCAGTACGAGCCAGCAGTCCTGGAATGCAGTCAACATCATGTTGGGTCTCTGCCCTGACAAACCGAAACTGGTTTAAGGGAATAGAGAGGTGCAGCACCATGTTAGGAAGATGTTCTAAAATGTTTGGATGAGAAAAACAAAACTCTGGTCATGTGGTATTACTACTATTACTCAGCTAAGTAGATTGAGTGTGTAAGTAGGCTGTCTAGGTAGTGAGTGTGTAAGTAGGCTGTCTAGGTAGTGAGTGTGTAAGTAGGCTGTCTAGGTAGCAGCTGTGTAAGTAGCAGCGTTCTCTCCTCATCTCTCCTCATAAAACAGATTACTGAGACGCTCTAGTTAGAGAGAGACTGCGTCACGGCTTGTTCCCGCCCACTGCAGCACGCCACCGGTGGTCTAACTGGTTGCTAAGCTACCGGCCAGCATCCAAAACAATAAACCGAGGCTTAAAAATCTGCTAGCATAAATGCTAATGTCTGGAGTATAAAAGTGTAAATGGTGAAGGACTCGTTACAGAGTTGATAATAAAATACTGTTTTGTGTGATTATATGACCAGAAACACATTAAAACTCCAGAGAATCAAAATAACTCTGTCTTAGCGGCTGAGGAAG
Organism: Megaleporinus macrocephalus; assembly: GCA_021613375.1. Classification (NCBI taxonomy): domain Eukaryota; kingdom Metazoa; phylum Chordata; class Actinopteri; order Characiformes; family Anostomidae; genus Megaleporinus; species Megaleporinus macrocephalus. The sequence continues at coordinate 38,311,922 of CM038720.1, forward strand.
AGTTCAATGCTTCCTTAAAATCAGGTCTAAATAAGGTTTCTCAGTAGACAGCATGTTTAAGGTTTGTAAGAATTGGGACAGTCTACATGTCAGGAGCGCATACTATGACGTAAAATGCTGCCTATGTAGGAGCTCAGTAGGATTTGAGACACACCCATTGTGTATGAAAGTGGCACCGACTGGAATCAGGATTTGGGGTACTTTTACCTGCTGTGTAAATGTAGACAGTAAGTCTGAAATACTATTAATACCAAAGTCTCTAAACTGTATGGGTTCAAAGTTACCCTAACCCTATAGTTCAAAATAATGAGAATATGGCAGACTAGTTAACCACTGACTGACACACACACACACACACACACACACACACATAATAAAACACAAGCGCACAGAGTTCACATCTCTTGCATGTATGTGTGTACAGTGTTTCTCTTTCACACACACAGACACACACACACATACAGACACATACAGACACACTGTCCACAGAAATTAAGTATTTCTTGCATAATCCAGACCCATTGGTGGGGGGAGGGGCGATATAGAGCACAGATCAAGTCTATGACGAGATCCTGTAGCATCTCATGCACACATAAATACACAGACACACAACAGACTCACACAAAACCAGATATCGCTGCTGTCCAATGAAAAATAAGTGTCTCCAAAATTGTAATTTTACAGGAGAGACAAAAAAAAACTTTACTTTCAATGTAAGTCAATAGAACCAGAATTTCCTCCAAGCTATTTTGAAGCACTTCCATTAGTCCTAAAATGTAAACGGACATTGGCGTGTTCAAATGATGTAGAAAACTTAAAATCTGGGGCGACGCGTTAACGTTGATTAGCAAAACGTGCGTCGATGCGTCACAAAGATGGCCACGCCCACTAAAAGCATGGATTTATCTGTGTGTGTCTAAAGTTGTGGGAGTGTTTCACACAGAAACACAGATTTTAAAATTATTAACATGTAAAGTCTGATTTATTCTCCGTCTGTGTGCGTTTGAAGTGATATAGCGTCACTGCCCTCTCTTCTCTGCATCAGCTCCGTTTACATGGTTGCTGAGCAACACGTCCAGTAGAGGGCAGTTCAGAGTAAATCAAACATGGAGGCGGTGGACGAGCTCGTAGTTCTTTATTTACTTCAAAATAAAGAAATAATGACTGTTTGTCTCCGCGCTGAGGAGAAGCTATTTCAGAACATTTCTAATGAACGTACACCTCTCTTCAGAAAGTCCACTGTCTCTTCTTCGCCGTGTCCGTATGGAAGTGGTCACGTCTTGCGCTGCCCCGCCCCGGTCTCCAGCGGTACAACATAAACGCAGGGTACGGACAGAAGGCTCTGTGCGTATCAGTATTTAACTCTGAGCATAAATGAGTCTTTAACATGTTTGTATCAGTAGAGTCACTCGACTACGCATTGCTAACCGTCTCTTAATCGCCCAGTGTAGAACCTAAGACTGTTCTAGATACCGTGGGAGCTTTAAAACACACGTATGTTTACACGCTGGTTCTCAAACAGCTCTTTGCCAAAATATATAGTTCATAAACTGTCCAATTTCTTGTGCATGAGGCGTGTAGGCTACGTGTCATTTGTGCCTCTATAAGTCGAGCCAGAACGTAGAGTCTTAACCATTTTATACATTTTGTGTGTGTATATATATATATATATATATATATATATATACACACACACATACAATACTGCTCAAAAGTTTAGGATCACTTTAGAATTTAATTGCATACAATTTTCATGCAATTCACAAACAATATTGTCCATTTCACAATTAACGTAAGTGTATCAGATGATTTTTATAGAATAAAAATGTTTGTATTAAAGTCTATTTTTGTATAGAGGCTTATTTTACATATAGTTCTATTATCAGTAATTCTCAGTCCTCTGTCTAAATCTCCTGGTACGACCACCAATCCAAGTTAAGGATGTTATTGGACTAATTGGTTGTTAGGACACTCTTGCTCAATTGTGATCACAGCTGAAAAACATTCTACTAATAAGTGAGTATAAAAGGGAACAACATTCTAGGTTAGTTTAGTATCTGAAGATCAGCAGTTGATGGCTTGCTGACCGACTCACAATGACCAGAAAGAAACAACTTTCTTTAGAGACCCGTCAGTCCATTGTTGTGTTAAGGAAGAAGATACTCCATTGAAAACACACACACACATATAAACATATAAATATATATATATATATACACAAAATGTAAATTAGTCATTAGATTAATCAACAAATTGAAAAAATAAGATTCATCGATTATGAAATTAATCGTTAGGTGCAGCCCTAAAGGAGATGCATGTTTTTCATTGGACAGCGATGATATAAGAGTTCTGTGTAGGGCCACTATAAAGCCTAAAAGAAGGTCCACGAATTCCTTGAAGCCACTGACTAAGTGGATGGCCGTGATCTACAGCATGCTGATAGACTAACAGATCTCTGAAACCGAGGATCATGTTACAGACACTTCAGAGTGTGAAGAACTATCCACAGATAATAAAGCTGATGTGCAGCAAAATGCTGAAAGAGAGGCATTCATGTGAAAAAATACTCCAACATCCTGATCCTCGTCCTCATCTGAAACCCAGAATAGAATGGCATCTCAAATAGATTGACCCACATTGACTCCATGGCCCACAAGATCTTCAGAAGAAATCTTTTAAAAGGATTTAACTTTGACCCATAACAGAAACGTCTGGCAGTGACTCGTGCTATGATGTGACCAACACGAATAAAATATCTGTGTACATGCTAGAAAGAGAAATCCCAGCAGAATATATGGCTCGTATATCCAGAATAGAAATTTAAGGCCGTTTTGGGGTTTATAATAGGGGGAAATGTTCGAAGCTTTGCCCTGGGGGGCTCAGTTGTTCCGAAAAGCATACAGTGTGTCCTGCTCCAACTGAGGCTGCTAGCTGGCTTCCTCGCAGAGGCCTTCAGCACTCGCAGCATGGCTTCACTCTGTCTACCAGGCCCTATAGCCTCTCCTAGCAGCCAGCTAATGGGTAATGGGTTAGAGCAGTGCGTTAACCAACGCTTCATAGAGGACTCAAACAGGCTGACACAATGTGCTGTGGTGTCACCACGTTGTAAGCAGTTTTTTAAAGAGAAGCAATGCTTATGTTTAAGGTTTATTCTATGATGAAGAACCTAAATACGGGTGGAGTGGTGGGTTTTCTGAAGTAGGGCAAAAGGCTGAGGTTTTAGCTGTTAGAGCTGGAAGAGCTGTGTAAGTTTTTGTTGTGTCTGATGCTGTTTTCAGCAAATGAATAATAAAACTGTGTTAGAAGTTAGAAGAACTCCAGTATTACCTAGTACATTTAAGGGAAAGGTGAAGAGTATCAAATTCCTAAAATTAAAAGCTGAATAATAACCCAACGAACAAATATCTGAACAGACTAACAGTGGTGTTAAAACAAAGTGGACGTGATTGGGAACGACAGCAACTCAGACACCAAGTGGTAGCCACGTACAATGACAGAGCGGGTCAGCGGATGCTGAGGAGCATAGAGCACAGAGCTCACCAACTTTTTACAGAGTCCATCACTACAGACAAACTTCATGTGGTCTTCAGATCAGCTCAAGAACAGAGAGTAGAGAGCTTCATGGAATGGGTCTCCATTGCCGAGCAGCTGCATCCAAGCCTTACATTACCGAGAACAATGCAGAGCGTCAGATGTAGTGGACTCGTGGAGACGTGTTCTCTGGAGTGACCAATCACGCTTCTCTGTCTGGCGATCCGATGGACGAGTCTGGGTTTGGTGGTTGCCAGGAGAACGGTACTTGACTGACTGCATTGTGCCGAGGGTAAAGTTTGGTGGAGGCGGAATTATGCTGTGGTGTAGTTTTCAGGAGGTGGGCTCGGACCCTTATTTCCAGTGAAAGGAACTCGTAATGCTTCAGCAGACCAAGAGATTCTGGATAATTCCATGCTCCCACTTTGTGGGGACAGTTTGAGGACGGCCCCTTCTTGTTCCAACATGACTGCCCACCAGTGCACAAAGCAGCTCCATAAAGACATGGAGGAGCGAGTTTGGTGTGGAAGAACTTGACTGGCCTGCACAGAGTCCTGACCTCCACCTGATAGAACACCTTTGGGATGAATTAGAGCAGAGACTGTGAGCCAGACCTTCTCGTCCAACATCAGTGTCTGACCTCACTAATGGTCTTCTGGAAGAATTGTCGATCAAACATTCCCATAAACACTCTCCTAAACAGTGTGGAGAGCCTTCCCAGAAGAGTTGAAGCTGTTATAGCTGCAAAGGTCGTGTTGACATCATATTAAACCCTATGGATTAAGAATGGGACGTCACTCAAGTTCATATGTGTGTGAAGGTAGACGAGTGAATGCTTTTGGTAATATAGGGTACATTCCAGGACTGATTTGAGCTGATTTAGTCATACAAGGTCAAAAATGACTCACAAACTTCATTGACACTGATTTGCATACATAGTGGGTGGGTTAACACCTGCCTAATAACAACATGCTGACACACTAATTCTCTTTTTACCCAACATTCAGAAGTTTAGAGGCTGGGCAGATTCTTTGCTCCTCATCCTTGAACAATAATAACACAGGAAGCTATTTTTCTTTCCTCAAGCTGGTGTTCTTGGCTTTGAAGCCCACCCACCGCATATCGGCAGGACTGTTATTGCTGGTGGTTGATGCTGGACGCATCTCTGTAAGGCTACTGTGATGAAAGCTGAAGGAATACATTTTCCTCCCTCATGGAAGAAGACAAGCCGTCCACACCGGAGGGGAGCAGAAAGTGGCAGCCGGAGCTCTGGAAGTGGCGGCGAGGCAGGAACAGAATCTGGCAGGGTTCCTCCTTCAGCCTAATGAGCCGCCATCGGCGCCTCTCCGGCAAGAAAGCGCGACACGGGGAGACAGGAGAGGAGCGCGAGTGCAGGTTTTGTCTATCAGAGGAAAGGTGATGTAAGACAGGGAGGCTACCTTTGAAGCAGAGGAGACAGGAAAGGGCCTTGCTTAGCGCGTACGCAGCGTTTGCTTTGAAGTGTTCGAGCACCTACGTCCCACAGACGTGAAAACCTGTCAAAGGATTCTGCAAACTAAACACATATACACACAGATACACACCGAGCAGCCATAACATCAAACACACCTCCTAACATCTCCACTCACTGTCCACTGTATCAGCTCCACTGACCATACAGGAGCTCCACTTACAGACTGTAGTTCATCTGATTCTCTGTATACTTTATTACTCTGTTCTTTAATGATCAGGACCACCACAAGACCACCACTTTCAGCACGGCAGTGACACGGCCATGAAGGTGGTGTATCCACTCACTGTCCTCTCTATTAGACACTCCTACTACTTGCTGGTCCACCTTGTAGATGTAAAGTCAGAGACAGTAGCTCATTACATACAATACTGTTTACACTCACTGTACTGCTGTTTACATACAATACTGTTTACACTCACTGTACTGCTGTTTACATACAATACTGTTTACACTCACTGTACTGCTGTTTACATACAATACTGTTTACACTCACTGTACTGCTGTTTACATACAATACTGTTTACATTCACTGTACTGCTGTTTACATACAATACTGTTTACACTCACTGTACTGCTGTTTACATACAATAATGTTTACACTCACTACTCACACAAAACATTATTGTTTACATTTTTCCTTGCACTTTATGGCTGCTGCTCTCCAGACTTTTACATAAAAGCACATGCAACTTTAATTTTTTTTATTTTTTACTATAAAAAGAAAAAAAAAACTTTATTTGCTTCAACTTATATTATTATACTTTATATATTTTGTATATATTTTTTCTTTTCTTTTTTGTTATCTTTATCTATTGGTGAATGGAGGAACAGCAAGGTAAGAATGTAATTGTACAGTGTAACTGTCTGTTCTGCTGTACACATGACAATAAAACTCTTGAATCTTGATTTCACGGAGAAGCAATTCCTTTCACTGTAGAAGAGAAGCTGAGGATGTCGGAGAGAAGGCCACAGAGCAGTAAACAATTGTATTGTTATATTTATAAAGGATTGCATAGTTTTAGATTTTAAGCATAAGTAACGCCAATGTTTGTTCTTAATAAAGCAGCACAAAGATGCTCATTGTTTGTTTGAACAAGATCCTAATAAAAAAAATTTATCACCTTATGATAAGAAAAATGATCAAGATATATTGTATATCGCCATTCTGCTAAAAATATTGAGATATTATTTTTGGTCCATATCGCCCAGCCCTAAGTCTTCCTAATAGTAGTACCCGCTCTGTGGTGGTCCTGTGGGGGTCCTGATCATTAAAGAAGTATACAGAGAATCAGATGAATTACAGTCTGTAAGTGTACACCTATATGGTAAGGGGGGGTGTGCCATATCGTATCGTACACAATAATATCGGAAACATTTTTGAATATTGTCAACAATACCATGCTCTGAAATATCGCACCATATCACCCATCCCTAATTATCACACCAGGGTACTACTTTATACTGCTTTTAGCAAAAGAAGAATTCACACTTTTCTCATTTCCCATTATATATCTACTAGAGACAGATTTTATCTGTACAGTATCATTTATTTCACTTTAGTCCTGGATATATGGAGATATTTGGAGTGCATTATTTAGTATCGTGACATTCTGGATCATTGACTTCTGTTACAATCTGATGAAAATTCTTGTATTTTTTAATATCTCAGTTAGGGGTGTTCCATATCATATCCTATGCCATAATAAAATTTAATTTTCATTTTGTTGCAGTAGTGTATTCGTGAAATATTTTTTTAATTCAATGTTTTGTCATATATTTTTCATAAGAGTATCGTTATTGCAAAAATACCATAAAATATTGTGATATTATTGTAGGGCCATATCGCCCACCCCTAATGGTGAGTTATGGCTGATCAGTGTATATGTGCACAGTGCATGTGTTCCCCATGCACTTCAGCGGACATTAACATTCCCGAAGAGTAATAATCGTAATCTCATCTACTCCTCAATATCCAATAGTGTCCCAAGATGAGAGGCTGATTTCAAATCCATAACCTGCCACGCATCCGTCTAACAGCTCATAGAACAGCAGGTGCAGCGCAGGTGCGTCAGTCAGGCGTTGATGTTTACTGCGATCTGACACACTTCAGTCCACCTTATGAACTCGGACTGTGTTGTCAGGGTGGACGACAAGCCAAAATCCTATAATACTTATAAACATGTATCAAAATACAACAAACAATCTGAATGACTGATTAATTATAAGGTACTTAAATTGGCAACCAGCCAATTCATTTATTATAGGAGCTCCACTTACAGACTGTAGTTCATCTGATTCTCTGTATACTTTATTACTCTGTTCTTTAATGATCAGGACCCCCACAGGACCACCACAGAGCAGCTACTGTTAGGGAGGTGGATCATTCTTAGCCATGCAGAGACACTGACATGGTGGTGGTGTGTTAGTAGTGTGGTTTTGTGCTGGTGTGAGAGGATCAGACTCAGTAGTGCTGCTGCTGGAGTGTTTAAACACCTCCTCAGTGTCACTGCTGGACTGAGAATCGTCCACCAACCAAAACTATCCAGACAGCAGTGTCCTATGGGCAGCGTCCTGATGATGAAGGACTAGAGGAACACAAACTGTGCAGCAGCAGATGAGCTACTGTCTCTGACTTTACATCTACAAGGTGGACCAGCAAGTAATAGGAGTGTCTAATAGAGTGGACAGTGAGTGGACACAGTGTTTAAACACTCCAGCAGTTAATACACCGGCCTTATTCAGCGTGGCCCTTTAAACAGGTCAGCATCGTCTCAATGATACATTTTACTGCTTTATTTTATGAGTTTATATGCTCAGCACATCCAACACACCCACTTAACACTCTGTTATTGTAGTTTTAAGTATATAATACAGCTCAGGGCGTACATACTGGAGAGGAGCAGTGACCAGGATTAAGTGATAGTTGTAAACCATAGATGTATATACAGAAGAGTACAGTGCAGGTAGAGAGCATAGCAGCTTAATGTTCAGGTAAACAGCTTAACAGGTATACAGAGGTGTTTCAAGTGTTGGGAATATACAGCTCTGAAGCTTAAGTATTGAACAAAACTTAGAACTCATAGCATACAAAGAGATATAAGACCACCGAAGCCCCTCACTGATACAGCACCAACAGCACTGAATTCAGATGTGGCATACAAAATTGCTGACCCGACAGTGTTGCAGACCAAATAACGTCCGTCACGTGGGCTGAACTTGAGTAAACACAATTTCCGATGACAGCAAGAGCAGATGCGTGTTAGCACCACTCTGCCAACGCCGCATCTCACCCCGACTCTCAGTCGTACGGCTCGCGGACTCTTAACAGCTTGTTACTCTGGAGACTCTTGACAGGAACTGTAGCTTTTGTTTGCTGCTCATTGATTCATCAGTGGGTTTCCCCCGTGAGCACCGGCCAGAGCTGAATTACTGATTTTGTCAGCATTAGCGGTGTGTGTTCTTATTTATTTATTTATTTTTATTTTTTTGGAAACAATATTTTCATCTTCGCAGCAAAGCAGTAGCTGGATATGACTATTTGAATTAAGAGGGTCATTATCATTTAAAGGGGGTGCATTTGAAAACGAGAGCTAGCACGTGAGCAGTGGGTGGACGGTTCAAAGGGTCAACCTAGGACAGTGTGGAGCTGTGTGTGAGATTTTGGGGGCTCTATCAGCAAAAGTTGACTATAATATAGAAACTTAAAAACATAATTATTTATTACTACATATCATTTTTCTTAGCTTTGAATGAGCTCTACATAGGCGCTGGGCTTCTTCCCACTGAGACTGCCACCACCATGTTTCTATAGTAGCTCTGAACAGAGAAACCACACACTGACTGTAGGTAGAACAGAGGCAGCTTGAACCTGGTGGCACCTCAGTGCTGTGAGGAAGACGAAGAAAGAAGAAGAATGCTTGCCCAAACGATCTACTGTAGTGTGTTTATCGGTATCTCTGTGCATAGAACTTTATCCAGAAAAGATGATTACTCATCCTTATTAAAACCACGGGGCTGCTGTCAGCTCTTTGTTTGCCAGCTTTCTGTTAGTTAGTTTTCCAGTTCCACCTTAAACGGTGCAGTATTTACAGTCTAGCGCTGATAATCAGCTCCTTATTCAGCCAGTTCTTGATCAAATTTTCCAGTTCCACCTCAAACGGTGCAGTATTTACAGTCTAGCGCTGACAATCAGCTTCTTATTCAGCCAGTTCTTGATCAAATTTTCCAGTTCCACCTTAAACGGTGCAGTATTTACAGTCTAGCGCTGATAATCAGCTCCTTATTCAGCTAGTTCTTGATAAAATTTTCCAGTTCCACCTTAAATGGTACAGTATTTACAGTCTAGCGCTGACAATCAGCTCCTTATTCAGCAAGTCTTGTACAAACTGTCCAGTTCCACCTTAAATGGTACAGTATTTACAGTCTAGCGCTTGAACTGAATTAACATTAAAAACACTGTAAAATGTTTGAAACACTGAGTTACTACTCTGTACTAATGCTATCAGCATGTTAAATACGTCCGATCGAAGGGTAGAATAAACTGCTACAACTCCGGTGCTAGATATTTGAGAACCCAAAACTGGACAAATGGAGGCTCGTATGTACTATCTAGCACAAAAACACAAAAAAATAAATAAATAAAAATAAAAGGAAAGCGAATGAGGGTAAATCCTCGCTCTCATGAGGAAGCAAACTGAGACAGGCACTGATGCAACAGCAGAAAACATGATAGTTCTAGGGAAGGGTGGGATGGGTGGGATGGGGGGGTTGGAGGTGTTGGGGCGGGTTGGGGGGGTTCAGTAGGTTGCAATATGTAAGCTCATCTCTGGAGGCTTATATGCTCTTCTATGAACACCACTAACCATCACATTTAACTTTCCTGAGGTTTTCTCCAACTCAGGCACTAAACACCATCCAACAGGACTAACTGTGCTCCTGTGGTGAAACCTGTGTTCTTAGAAAAGCTTATGGTCATTAGGGCTGTGCGATATAAAAAAATTTAATCTGGATATTTTCTTTAATTAAATAACAATAATAAACAATGTTTTAATAGAGTCTTAATAATAAAGTCTTATACTTGAATAGCTTGAACTTCTTAATAGATATTAATATCCATCCCTCCATCTATCATCGTCGCTTTATCCCACTAGTTGGGGGCACGTAAACATACAACAGTGAACTGCTACTGTTACACCAAACACTCAATACTCGATACTGCAAGCAAAGTGATATACAGCGATTTTTCAAATCCTACTATTAAAACACACCACTGTATGAACAGGTTTATCAATACTTACAATAGCATTGCGCCCCTGTGCTGCTTGTTAATGTTGGAGTGGAGCTGAAACTGGATTACAACACTGCCATCTAGTGGTCAGAGGTTTAAACACAATACACAATGATTCACTGTCTGTCAGGAATCTGTGTAATGATACTGTGTTTTTGAGAATCGATACAATATCACCAAACATAATATCCCGATATTCGATGTTATCGATATTTTCTTACACCCCTAGGGGATGCGGGTGGCAGGTCACTGGACTTACAGCTTGGAAATATGTCCGCCCGATGGGAAGAAAAAACTGCTAGTACTTGAGTGCTAGATATTTGAGAACCCAAATGTGGACGAATGCAGAATCGTATGTATTATTTAGCACAAAAGTAAAACAAACGAGGGTAAATCCTCGCCGTCAACAAGAAGCAAACTAAGACAGGCACTGATGTAACAGAAGAAAACATGATGGCCTCTGTAGTTCTAGGGTGAAGGGGGGTCGGCTGGCGGGGGTCAGTAGGTTGCAATATGCAAGAACTTTGAATAAATTATGACGTTTCAAGCCGTATAGTCATATAATTCAGCTCTGTCTGATCCCGCTGGCTTGGTACACAGTGTAAACACATAAAGTAAACTGCTAACCTCCTTATACTCCACACACATGGCCACTAGGGGTGTGCCATATCATACCGTACACAATAATATCGCCAACATTTTTAAATATGGTGAACGATATTATACCCTGAAATATCGTACCATATCACCCATCACTAATTATCACATCAGGGTACTACTTTTACTGTTTTTATGAAAAAAAAAATTCACACTTCTAATTACTTCTAATTTCCCATTATATATCTACTGGAGACAGATTTTATCTGCCCATTATCATTTACTTTACTTCAGTCCTAAATATATGGAGATATTTGGAAAATTTAATTTTCATTTTGTTGCAGTAGTGTATTCTTGAAATATTTTTTTATAATTCAATATTTTGTCATATCGCCAAGAGTATCGTTATCGCAAAAATACCATGAAATATCGTGATATTATTGTAGGGCCATATCGTCCAGTATATATAACACAGCAGTGATTCTCCTTAGTGGACACAAGTGGCCTGTAACTGGAAACAACTGGCTACCTGACTACCTACACAGAGTCCGATTTTGGCTGGACGCTGAATCCAAAAGCTTGCTGGACAGATGGTTCTGAACAATGTGCTCCCAGAACTGTCTGTTGAAGTTTGAGGTTTAAGGTGGCTTCTCATCTGAAGTGGTGTTCTGGCACTATTTAAGGTGGAATGAGACTTTCAAATAAGAAGCCAACTTCAGCTTTGTGATGCTGAACAATGTCGGGGTGGAACAGAGCCCCTCAGTCTCATCCTGCTGGATGTATCTGAGCTGCACGTTCATACCAAGACGACTGTGAAGATGATCTACTTACAGTAAAAGTCTTACAGTTAAATCTTGCTTGTTTCAGTGCAGCTCCTAATTACAGCTTCACCTTTCTTCCCATGACAACAGTGGATGAGAATTTTTAGTGCAGAATATTTCATAAAAGAGCAAAACACCTGGATGGGAACCCGGCTGAGGTGTGACTGGGAGGTGTAAATGTCACTCTCTCACCCTCATTACTGTTCACCATTTCAGGTTGTAGACAAGGTGACAGAAACACCACGTGTAAGAGACCTTCCTGATATATTCCCAAAGACCTACATGCATATAATACATACTGCAAAAATCATAGAATAACAGAATCAGCTCAGAATAACAACCCTTTATACAGAACTGTGCTAAAGTTTGAGACACTTGGAAACATTATTATATATAAAAATCTATTTTGCATTATTAAAAAAATGTAAATGTAAATATTAAACAGTATTAATAGACTAAAGAGTACTTTTCCATACGTCAGTGTGTTTATTTAACTCTTTCCAAGCTTCTCCTAAACAACCCAGTATTATTTCCAGTTCTCATCTAATACCTGCTTCGACTGCTCAGTACTTCATTAAGCTAAATCAAGATTTGCCGCTGAAGGAACTGAACACATTCATACAATGTCTGGGGCGTCCAGGAGAAAATGACTGACAGCTACACCACCGTACTAACCATTACACCACCATACTAACCACTACACCACCTTACTGACCACTACACCACCATACTAACCACTACACCACCATACTGACCATTACACCACCATACTAACCACTACACCACCTTACTAACCACTACACCACCATACTAACCACTACACCACCATACTGACCACTACACCACCATACTAACCACTACACCACCGTACTAACCATTACACCACCATACTAACCACTACACCACCTTACTAACCACTACACCACCATACTAACCACTACACCACCATACTGACCACTACACCACCATACTAACCACTACACCACCATACTAACCACTACACCACCATACTGACCACTACACCACCGTACTAACCACTACACCACCATACTAACCACTACACCACCATACTGACCACTACACCACCGTAATAACCACTACACCACCATACTAACCACTACACCACCATACTAACCACTACACCACCGTACTAACCACTACACCAACATACTAACCACTACACCACCATACTAACCACTACACCACCATACTAACCACTACACCACCGTACTAACCACTACACCACCGTACTAACCACTACACCACCGTACTAACCACTACACTGCCATACTAACCACTACACCACCGCACTAACCACTACACCACCGTACTAACCACTACACCACCATACTAACCACAACACCACCATACTAACCACTACATCACCATACTAACTACTACACCACCATACTAACCACTACACCACCATACTAACCACTACACCACCGTACTAACTACTACACCACCATACTAACCACTACACCACCATACTAACCACTACACCACCGTACTAACTACTACACCACCATACTAACTACTACACCACCATACTGACCACTACACCACCATACTAACCACTACACCACCATACTAACCACTACACCACCGTACTAACCACTACACCACCGTACTAACCCCTACACCACCGCACTAACCATTACACCACTGTACTAACCACTACACCACCGTACTGACCACTACACCATCGTACTAACCTCTACACCACCATACTAACCACTACACCACCATACTAACCACTATACCTGTTTAATAATAAGCAAACTGATAAACACTTCCTCTCAATACTTTTTTTTTCAGAGCTGATCCAGAAAATACGTTGGAGATCTTACGCTTCAGCACCAAAACCAAATATAAATGAACATATGAAAGAAAAGAGCGACTCCAAACTGCCTGCAAGTTAATCTCCAGGCTTAAGACTGACCCGTAAAAAGTCTCAACTTACAACGTAATCTGTTCCAATTCCCGGCCCGACCGAGTCCCTGTGGAATGGTTTTCACCCCAGTCTTAAAAATCTGTCTGGAGAGCCTCATCAGAGCTAAACTCAGATGAAACCCCTGTAGATCAGCTCTGGAGACTGTTACACATTTCAGTTGGTGCCTAAGCTGCACTGAACAGTGTCAATACTCATTACGGCTCCTGCCAAACCAGGACAGCATGCCACTGTCAACATCATTAGCTGACCGGGCGGATATTTACGACAGGACTGGAATCTACAAATGAGTTGTAAGCAAGGCTGCCATAAATGCATTACCTGCCATAACAAGCCGAACGTCTGCAGCTGGGGGCGGTGGGTGAAACTGATTAGTCAGATTTTGCTGCTTGGGATACGTGTTGTATTAAAGTATGAAGAAAAGCAAACCCTGCCTTAGCAACTTGCTCTGCACTGAGGAGCACAGTGGTGGGTTAGTTGGGATTTCAGCCCATGAAATCAAAAAGAACAGAAATTACTACAAAGGAATCCTTACTGTTTAAAAAACAAAACATCCTGTGTGTCTTGGTTCTGAATATTAAACGGCTTTAGGGATTAAAACGAACAACTCCAGTCTGATAGCATCTCCTAATACAACACCACAAGTCCAATTCAGCCCACTTTAATATCCAGCTTACATTTCGTCCTATCTTATCAGATTCCAGAAAATATTTCATACTGTTAGGAAATAAACTGAATCACACACGGACATTAATGCACAGCATCAATCCTTCTCTCTGTGGTCACTTAAATTGCAGCATTATCCAAATCCATGAGGTGCATCAATATACTATATCCATCTATCCATCCATCCATCTATTATCCTCCGCTTCATCCCGCTAGTCGGGGTCACCGGGGGAGCTGGAGCCAATCCCAGCATCATCAGGTAAAGGCAGGGTACACCCAACACACACTCACACCTACAGGCAGTTTAGAGTGAGGATCCTAACATGCATGTGTTTGGACTGTGGGAGGAAACCGGAGTACCCAGAGGAACCCACTCAAACACAGAGAGAACATACACACTCCACACAGAACCACCCAGACCGGGAATCCAACCCAGATCATCTTACTGTGAGGAGACAGTGCTGATCACTACACCACCATACTGACCACTACACCACCATACTAACCACTACACCACCATACTAACCACTACACCACGGTACTAACCACTACACCACCGTACTAACCACTACACCACCGTACTAACCACTACACCACCATACTAACCACTACACCATTATACTAACCACTACACCACTATACTGACCACTACACCACCATACTAACCACTACACCACTATACTGACCACTACACCACCATACTAACCACTACACCACCATACTGACCACTACACCACCGTACTAACCACTACACCACCATACTGACCACTACACCACCATACTAACCACTACATCACCATACTAACCACTACACCACCATACTAACCACTACATCACCATACTAACCACTGCACCACTATACTGACCACTACACCACCATACTAACCACTACACCACCATACTAACCACTGCATCACTATACTGACCACTACACCACCATACTAACCACTACACCACCATACTGACCACTACACCACCATACTAACCACTACACCACCGTACTAACCACTACACCACCATACTGACCACTACACCATCATACTAACCACTACACCACCTTACAAACCACTACACCACCTTATAAACCACGACACCACCATACTAACCACTACACCACCATACTAACCACTACACCACCTTATAAACCACTACACCACCATACTAACCACTACACCACCATACTAACCACTACACCACCTTACAAACCACTACACCACCATACTAACCACTACACCACCATACTAACAACTACACCACCATACTAACCACTACACCACCGTACTAACCACTACACCACCTTACAAACCACTACACCACCGTACTAACCACTACACCACCATACTGACCACTACACCACCATACTAACCACTACACCACCATACTAACAACTACACCACCATACTAACCACTACACCACCGTACTAACCACTACACCACCTTACAAACCACTACACCACCGTACTAACCACTACACCACTGTACTAACCACTACACCACCATACTAACCACTACACCACCTTACAAACCACTACACCATCTATTATATTTATATGTATTAGATGTATACTAATAGTTAGTTAACGTTAGTGACTTCTCTGAACAACTGCCCATCCTGTTCGGACCTGTTGCCCCTGTCTGGAGCTCCTGCTGTCCAGTGCTTCATGTATGGCTTCCCCTGATCCTGTTTACTTACTTAATCACAGATGTTCTCTTCTCCTGTCTTCACAAACTCATCAGACATTCCTTCTCCTGCTTCACGAAGCACTGAGCTGCTTCTCGCTGCTGCTCTGATGGGAGTTTTCTTTCTTTTTCTCTTCGGTCAGTGAAGCACATCGATATTAATCTTATTCGTTTGGTTCGGCTCGTGTACTTGTTTTGCTATCCGGTGTTGACCAGAGGAGAACGGCTTCCCCCTTCTAAGTCTGGTTCCTCTTGAGGTTTGTTCCTCTTACTCTAAGGGAGCCACTGTCGTCCCTGGCTCGCTCTGAGGGGGCTTGCACTCGGGTTCTCCGTACACCTGTTGCGAAAGCCGCGTATCGTTGCCGTCCAAAGTAAAAAAACATTACACATCTCCATTTTTATGTTTCTGCATCTTTGGAACACCACTGCTGCCTTTTGCATTGTTTGAGAATTTCATGACAAACTGAAGAAGAGGAATGCTCCAAAATAGGTTGGACATAATTCTGGTTCCACTGACTTACATAGAAAGTAATGACAGTTTTTGTCCTCTCCTGTAAAGTTCTATTTTGGACAGCATCGTTTTTCTTTGGACAGCAATGATATTAATAAAGCATATATTAATAAACCATATATATATATATATATATATATATATATATATATATATATATATATATATATATATATATATATATATATATATAATGGTCTCCAGCGCATTGGCTTCAGTTGCATTGGCTCCAGCGCATTGGCTCGCCCAACCCGAACACCAGGATAAAGCAGAGGATAATGGACAGATGGATGGATGGATGGATGGATGGATGGATGGACTGGCGACCTGTCCATGGTGTTCGCATGATGACGCTCGGATTGGCTCCAGCAAATTGGCTCCAGTACATTGGTTTCAGCGCATTGGCTCCAGTGCACTGGCTCCAGCGCATTGGCTCCAGAGCATTGGCTGGATGGATGAATAACAGGTTGGGTTGAGACTTGTGGAAGACACTATTTTTCCTTTTATCTTTTCTTTCATTTCTACTTCTCTCAATACAATGTTTCTCATTACTGTTTCAGGTCTCTCGGCTTATTGGCGGACGCGGAAGAGAGTGATACAGCGACAGAGTGAATATACACTCAACACAGATAAAGTGCGAGGACAATGGCGTCCCTCAGTCTCTTTCTCATAAGAACCCACATACGATGCGAAGCCATGAGCGACTGTGCTGTGATAAGACCTACATGTGTTTGGGATTCTTATTTTGCTGTAAACAATATCGTATAAGCAGCGCGTGGGAGCGAGGCTGGAACATTAAAGATTCCACTGGCACCGAGCGCTCTCGTGTTCGCGGGGCGTGAAGATTGGGCGGATTCTCGTCATGTTCGCACTGATAAGGGTGGACTGGTGGCTAAGCTCGGTGATGTAAATGAGGACTGATAGGAGGACAACATGTGGAGCCGGCGACACAGTCGTTCAGCTGCTTCAGTCATTTCTCCCAGTAAATCCTGCCCGGACGTCGGAACGGCTTGCGCTACACATACAGAGGCGTGCTAACGGAGTAAATGAGCTCCTGAGAGGGTTCATATACCCACAGATTTGCAGATGAAAACGAGCCTGTTCTCATACGACTCTAGTCTTTCTATGCTGACGCGCTCCAGTGGACCCTCAAGCACTCTCGCTGGTAACAGCACAATAACATGATATTATAATGAAAAAGGTGGCGGCCTATTGGTCCACATTCATGATGTCGCCAGTTCAAATTCCTGGACGCTGTACCTACAAATCTGCCGCAGTCGTCAGCCACACTCTAAAATTCTGAATATTCATATTCTCTACAGTCTTACTCCCGAGCCTAACTAACTCTCTCTCCTTACTCTTCCTGAGGTAATGACTGTCCTCCCGTCTGTTGAACACTGTTGGAAGACCATCAAGGCCTCCTCCCCATTATCACCAGCCAGCTCTCCTGTCCATCTGTGTCTACTGCTACACCCTCAGTTACATCACTGTACCATCCAGATGCACCAGCATTGAGATAGGATGGGACTGTTTCAGCTCACACCCACTTTACATACAGACTCAGTCAGAGACTGCCTCAGTCAGAGACTGCCTCAGCCAGAGACTGCCTCAGTCAGAGACTGCCTCTACCTGTGCAGCTTCTAAAGCTTTGCTATCCAGATTTCAAACAGAGACTCTTTTCTTTGGTGTTTAGTTTATTAAACTGTAAATACTGTTTGATCAGAGGAGGACGGGTCTCCACTTGTGAGTCTGGTTCCTCCCAAGGTTTCTTCCTCCAGTCTGAGGGAGGTGTTCTTGCCACTGTTGCCTCTGACTTGCTCACTGGAGGATATATATGATGTAACTGTCTGTTTTCAAAACTCTTTAAAGCTGCTTTGAGACAACATCGCTGTAAAAAGCGCTACACAAATAAACTTGACTATTAGCATTAGCCACTCTTTAACCCATTTAAGCCACATTTAACCCATCCGTGCAGTGAAACACCCACATATACACACACTAGTGAACACGCACACTAGGGGGCAGTGAAGCACCCACATATACACACACTAGTGAACACACACACTAGGGGGCAGTGAAACACCCACATACACACACACTAGTGAACACGCACACTAGGGGGCAGAGAAACACCCACATATACACACACTAGTGAACACACATACTAGTGGGCAGTGAAACACCTACATATACACACACTAATAAACATACACACTAGGGGGCAGTGAAGCACCCACATACACACACACTAGTGAACACGCACACTAGGGGGCAGTGAAACACCCACATATATACACACACTAGTGAACATACACACACTAGGGGGCGGTGAAACACCCACATGTACACACACTGTTGAACATGCACACTAGGGGGAAGTGAAACACTCACATACACACACACTAATAAACATACACACTAGGGGGCAGTGAAACACCCACATACACACACACTAGTGAACACGCACACTAGGGGGCAGTGAAACACCCATATATATACACACACTAGTGAACACGCACACTAGGGGGCAGTGAAACACCCACATATATACACACACTAGTGAACATACACACTAGGGGGCAGTGAAACACCCACATATACACACACTATTGAACATGCACACTAGGGGGAAGTGAAACACTCACATGTACACACATTAGTGAACACACACACTAGGGGGCAGTAAGCACACTTGCCCAGAGCGTTGGGCAGCCAGTCGGGGGTTAGGTGCCTTGATCAAGGGCACCTCAGTTGTGTCCTGTTGGTCCAGAAGATCAAACCGACAACCTTCCAGACCGGGTCCTAAACTTAATGCTCTGTTAATGCTGCCTGTAATACAGCACTCGTTCCTGTGTTGTTCTGAGAATGCGTTAATGCTACGTAGAAGCGCTCGCTGAGGTGGTCTTCTCTGACACATGAAAGGTAGAAAGGTATTCCTCACAGCCATCCTGGAAATGCTTCTTCAGGAGCTGTTTTAAGAGTGCTGCACTCCATTCAGCTCTTTTTTAACCTCGATTGCTTGAACGCACTGCTCACAGTCGAATGCACTTCTCGAAGCATTTAGCAGGCTGCGAACTCAAGTGCACATGCGAAAATGCCTTTCACAAAACACACCACTACTCCAATCCAGATCACTCTTCTTCCACAAATCACGCCGTCTCTAATGTCTCTAATGCAAGTCCGCAGTGTGTAATCTCTTAAAGGATTCCGACCGTCACCGTAACAACGGTGTAATTATACGCCATCACCTTCATTTTAACAGCTTTTAACGTTTAGAATGTCACACACTGTGGAAACGGACTGACGTATATCGCTAAGAAACATCTCTAATACAACCATACCACGCCTGATTTCACCCCCATAACAACGTCCACGTTATAGGGCTATCTACTCCTCCTCAAAGCCGACATCAACTGACTCAGCTGTTACATACACAGCATTCCACACGCACTCTCATCCAGAGTCACTGGTGGTGTTAGAGGAGTCTTACGCAAGGACTCTTATTGGTATAGTGTAGGGTGGTCCCACTACACTATACCACCCACAGCTACTTGTTCTGTCATTAAATCACTCACTCCACACCATCACAGGAAATGACTGAATACAGGAATATTTTAGCACCCAAATTATATCTGCTCTGTGGGGGGGTCCTGATCACAGAAGAACAAGAAAGTTTACAGAGTATACAGAGAAACACCTGCATTGTAAATGGAGGGGATAAACTGGACAGTATATATATCGTCACTGTCCAATGAAAAATAAGCATCAAAAAATTAAAAAATAAAAAAATTGCAACTTTACAGGCCAAAAACTTACCTTACTTTCAATGTAAGTCTATGGAACCAGAATATTTTAACCAAAAAGTTATTTTTGGTCCATTCATCATGAAATTTTCACACAATGTAAACAATGGCATGTTCAAATGACATACACGCACTAGGGGGCAGTGAACCACCCACATATACACACACACTAGGGGGCAGTGAAACACCCACATATACACACACACTAAGGGGCAGTGAAACACCCACATATACACACACACTAGGGGGCAGTGAAACACCCACATATACACACACACTAAGGGGCAGTGAAACACCCACATACACACACACTAAGGGGCAGTGAAACACCCACATACACACACACTAAGGGGCAGTGAAACACCCACATACACACACACTAAGGGGCAGTGAAACACCCACATATACACACACACTAGGGGGCAGTAAAACACCCACATATACACACACACTAGGGGGCAGTGAAACACCCACATATACACACACACTAAGGGGCAGTGAAACACCCACATATACACACACACTAGGGGGCAGTGAAACACCCACATATACACACACACTAAGGGGCAGTGAAACACCCACATATACACACACACTAGGGGGCAGTAAAACACCCACATACACACACACTAGGGGGCAGTAAAACACCCACATACACACACACTAGGGGGCAGTAAAACACCCACATACACACACACACTAGGGGGCAGTGAAACATAAAACAGGCAACTGAAACATTTCCACAACTATTAAAGCTACGCTATGTTTTGGGGATTTGGAGACCTCTTTGGTGGAAATGTGTAACTGCACACAACATGTGAAATAGTATTTTGCAATGTCCGTCCCACTGTGGCTGAATTTGATGATTGCCAGCATGTTGAAGAGAGGGGCAGGATGTGAGTAAATTATCTACTGTTGCCATCATTTCAGTATAACGTAGATTTTGCATTTGGGAATTCAACACTGAGCCGGAGCATTTGTGTGTAACAATAACACATTATCTTCTAATCCTAACCCAGGCTAGTTTACTGAGCTGCTTTCTTGCTTTGCGAGAGAAACTAACACTCTTACTGCCGTCTGTTAGCGCTGAAGGGCAGTTGTGATTCAGCTAACGTTAGCACAACACCAACACGTATTAGCTAGTTAGTTAGCGACATGGCTAACATTCAGTCGCCGTATGAATATACCTGTAACGCCACAGAGCAGTAACCAGTTTTGTTTTTAAAGAATTGCATAGTGTTTTAGTTTAAGCATGAGTAATGCTAATGTTTTGTTCTTAATAAAGAAGCACAAAGATGTTCATCGTTTGAACAAGATCCAAATAAAAAGATCAAAAACAAAAAGGTTGCCTCTTACGGTGGCAGCACTGAGATTACTCCTGTTTTCAGTTAAAGTACATACATACATTTTTGTATCAAACATTTTTGTATCAAATATTTCAATTGATACACAGCCCTAGTCAAGTGCCTGTGTGACAGTGTAGCTTTGACGCAGAGGCGCCTTTTTGTTATCACCTTATAGGAAGAAAAAATATCGATATATATCGTATATCAGCATTCAGTAAAAAATATCGAGATATTATTTTTGATCCATATCACCCAGCCCTAAGACATGCAAACAACACCGTGTTGCTTTACCGACTCCAGATCATATCTGAGATCCTGCTGTATTTTAATATAATATTTTTTTTATTATATTTTGTCATTTTCTCTACAACATCTCAATTTAGCAGCTGCCAACAATGGTGTAATAACTGCATGATGAATGGGCCAATAAAAACAAAAACCACAAAATCGCTTGGGAAAATTTCTGGTTCCATTGACTTACATTACAGGTAGAGATGGTTTTTGGCCTCTCCTGTAAAGTTGCCTGTTATTCTTTGGACAGCGACAATTAGGGCTGGGTATCACCACTGATTTCCCGGATCAATTTGATCTCGATTCACAAGGTCCCAATTCTATTCGATTTCCGATTCGATTCAATATCAATTCATTTAGGGATATTTCAGTTACAGTAATAGGTTTTGTTTGAATATGAAAAGAGATTTTCAGAGAACTAATGTGGTAAAGGTACAAGGAACACTCCACCTACCATTACTAAAAACATTAGTGTTTATTTGTTTATAAAATGTAGCCAGACATCTGCTTTCAACTTCCGGGGCGCCTTCACTTGTGCTTCAGCCATGCTTAACTGATGCGCGCTCCCAGCCAGATCTCGTTGCGCGAAAAACAATGGCTGATCACACAAGAGGGGGCGGGTTTATGCGAATCGATATCGGAATATTCAAATGAAGATCGATTTAAATCGAAAAATCTATTTTTTAAACACACCCCTAGCAACCATATTCAATTATCTGCATTTGTGCTCATTTCCTAAATAATATCTGCTGCTAGAAAAACTGTATTAACCAAATACTGTACTGTAACCAAGTTACTGCTCTTCTGGTTCCTACCTCAATGACTGCGGTGGTCATATACACCAGACTATCTGCTAATATGTCACAGTGTGTTACATCCCACAACTCTACACACTCTCAGTACCGTCTACTGTATCTGACTTGTGTCCTGTTTCACATTTACATCTGTTCTAATCATATCTGGTGTTCTTACTGGTGAACATACACTTACTGATCAGATAAAGGATTTTAGTCAGCGTAAGTACCTCAGACTTTTAGACAGTAGTATATGCCACACTGTGTAAATCTTAGAAGAACCAGGACACTATTCCAGAACAGTCCTATCGGTCTGACTGAAGTTAAGATCTGACAGGCCAAGATAAGATTTTTTACAAAATCATGTTACAGAAGCGAATCGTGTCCTGCAGCAGGTTATCTTATCTAAAGTCAGGAAACCTTAAGCTACTCCAACCGTCATGCCAGTTACCAAACAATCGACCATATGTGCACGGCTGAAACATAAACATGCAATAAATTAATGTGAACAATGTGAGTTAGTTAGCCAGACAAATGCCACCAATCCCAGTGTTAAAAGACAAAGGCGGGGTACACCATGGACAGGTCGCCAGTCCATCACATTAACCACTACACCACCGTACTAACCACTACACCACCGTACTAACCACTACACCACCGTACTAACCACTACACCACCATACTAACCACTACACCACTGTACTAACCACTACACCACCGTACTAACCACTACACCACCATACTAACACTACACCACCATACTAACCACTACACCACCATACTAACCACTACACCACCATACTAACCACTACACCACCATACTGACCACTACACCACCATACTAACCACTACACCACCGTACTAACCACTACACCACCATACTAACCACTACACTACTGTACTAACCACTACACCACCGTACTAACCACTACACCACCGTACTAACCACTACATTACCATACTAACCACTACACCACCATACTAACCACTACACCACCATACTAACCACTACACCACCGTACTAACCACTACACCACCATACTAACCACTACACTACCATACTAACCACTACACCACCGTACTAACCACTACACCACCGTACTAACCACTACACTACCGTACTAACCACTACACCACCTTACTAACCACTACACCACCATACTAACCACTACACCACCGTACTAACCACTACACCACCGTACTAACCACTACATTACCATACTAACCACTACACCACCATACTAACCACTACACCACCATACTAACCACTACACCACCGTACTAACCACTACACCACCGTACTAACCACTACATTACCATACTAACCACTACACCACCGTACTAACCACTACACCACCGTACTAACCACTACACCACCTTACTAACCACTACACCACCGTACTAACCACTACACCACCTTACTAACCACTACATTACCATACTAACCACTACACCACCGTACTAACCACTACACCACCGTACTAACCACTACACCACCGTACTAACCACTACACCACCGTACTAACCACTACACCACCATACTAACCACTACACCACCATACTAACCACTACACCACCATACTAACCACTACACCACCTTACTAACCACTACACCACCGTGCCGCCTAAGCTTCCTAAATGCTCCGCATTATGCACCACCATCACCAGATGGTGGAGATCATATCTGAAGCATTTTTAAAACACTGTTAAAAACTCTTTACAAGTGAATGCACAGGTTTGCAATGTAGATAAATGTAACATCACTATGTCAGTTATAGTCAGAGTGAACTCTACGACTCTGCGACTTCATAATCTGATGGAAACAGACAGTTACACAGAAGTTAGGACCCCACTAACAAGGTCTCAGAGTTGAGACAGTGTTTAGAACAGTATTTCTAGTCAGGCTGCTTCTGTAATACTGTTTTCTTATCTGGAGCTACGATAAGATCATGAAGAACTGTTGATCTGTAATAGCTTCTGTCCTAAATGCAGTCCTAACTGAATTTGTCCTGGTGGATGAACTGATTTCAGAGTTAAGGAGTCGCTGTAGGACATCCCCCATCTACTGACACGCTAATCTCTTTTGAATAGATGCCCCCTGTATGCAGTAAACCACGGGATCACACCAGCGCTGGGTGATGAACATTTACAATACATTGGCAATGATTTCCAGAGAATTTAAATGAGGCAACATTGTGAACGTCACTGCATTTAAAGACCCTTCATTAGATGCACACAGTCAGGTGATATAATCATGGATCAAAATCAAGCATCATTTGTTGCGCTATAGAAAAACTGAACCCTCAGGAATCAACATGCTCTGTAACACAGTGTTTTCACACCTGTAGTTAGTTTCTCTGGTCCGGATCAGTTAATGAGTTTGTTTATTGGAGCGTTTCCTCCTCGGTTAAGCTTGTTTTCACACAGACAAAAACCCAAACGCATCAAAATGAGCCCCAACAAACCACGTGAGCATGTCGTCTCCTCTGATTGGTCAGAGCTATCTGGCGCAGGAGCAAGAAAGTAAACACAGGGAGAAGATCCGGTTTTCTAAACTACTGCACATTTCTTGTAGAGCGTATCACGGAGCAGCGGCAGAGACAGCATCTGTTCATAGCTGTACTAATAATCTGATAATATACCAAACTACAGTCCACCTGCAGACCACCCAGCTCTCTCCAAACACCAAGTAGACCACGTCCCTCACTGCTAGTCCAACAGAGACCTCGCTTAATTGTCCTCGCCCTGTTAGCTGCTACAGTTCTCCAGTTCTCTGTTTACGCCATCTGCCGCATCCCATAATGCAAAGCACACCTGGCTGCAGGAGATGTTTAGATCAAACTTGTGGAGTACACCTAATACCTGGGTCAGATCGAGGTCAGATCATGTTCTCACCACAAACGAACCGCTCCTGAGTTCATTTGGAACCGGGCCGAGACCACCTCCTCTCGAGGGTCTCGGTGTGGTTGTTTTGGTCCACACCCGAGTGTGATTACTGTTTTCACACCTGCCAAAACGAACCAAACCAAACGAACCAGAGTCAGTTTTAACTGGACTCACTAGTGCTGGTGTGAAAACGCCCTCAGAGATCAGATCTAACATCTTGTAGTTGAACTCCAATCCAGCTCACCTGACTGAGGTCATAAAGGCATTTAACATGACATCTGAATTTCAGCTCTCTGGTGTGGTAATACTGGCAGTCCAGCATTTTCTTGTTTATTTCTATTCACATCAGTCAAAGGACACACCATTTTAACACGTATAGAATTATTCCTGGAGCAGAATTAAACATCTGCTTGTGTTTAAAGAATGTTTAGAGGCTCTTTTAGAAATGAGCTCATTTGCTCTGATGCAGGTTTACATACTTTGAACATTCTGACCAGCAGCTTCATGAGGAGCCACATGAGCTGCTTCTGTAACAGGACTGAAGAAGATAGTGTAGATGCTGAGATCTTGTATGCCTATATGAGTCT
The DNA here is from genome assembly GCA_021613375.1 of Megaleporinus macrocephalus. NCBI lineage: Eukaryota > Metazoa > Chordata > Actinopteri > Characiformes > Anostomidae > Megaleporinus > Megaleporinus macrocephalus. The sequence continues at coordinate 38,338,186 of CM038720.1, forward strand.
ATACAATAACCTTTAAAACAAACTAGACCATAAACTGAGTCTATATCATACCATTTAAAGCCAGCTAGAGCATAAACTGGACCTATACCATAACCTTTAAAACAAGCTACACCATAAACTAGGTCTATGCCATAAACTAAGCCTATACCATAAACTGAGTCTATACCATAACCTTTAAAATGAGCTATACCATGAACTGAGTCTAGACCATAACCTTTAAAATGAGCTAGACCATAAACTGAGTCTATACAATAAACGAAGTCTATACCATAAACTAAGCCTATACCATGAACTGAGTATATACCATAACCTTTAAAATGAGCTATACCATGAACTGAGTCTATACCATAACCTTTAAAATGAGCTATACCATAAACTGAGTCTATACCATAAACTGAGTCTATACAATAAACGAAGTCTATACCATAAACTAAGCCTATACCATGAACTGAGTCTATACTATAACCTTTAAAATGAGCTAGACAATAAACTGAGTCTATACAATAAGCAAAGTCTATACCATAAACTAAGCCTATACCATAAACTGAGTCTAAACCATAAACTGAGCCTATACCATAAACTGAGTATATACCATAAACTGGGTCTCTACCATAGCCCCATAACCATAAACTGAGTCTATACCATAAACTGGGTTTATACCATAGCCCCATAACCATAAACTGAGTCTATATTATGAACTGGGTCTATACCATGAACTGAGTCTATACCATAACCTTTTAAACAAGCTAGACCATAAACTGAGTCTGCACCATACACTCAGTCTAGATTATAAACCTGCCTAAACCATAAAATGAGTCTATACCATAAACTGAGCCTATACCATGAACTGAGTCTATACCATAACCTTTAAAATGAGCTAGACCATAAACTGATTCTATACCATAAACTGGGTCTATAACATAGCCCCATAACCATTAACTGAGTCTATACCATAAACTGGGTCTATACCATAGCCCCATAACCATAAACTGATTCTATACCATAAACTAAGTCTATACCATGAACTGAGTCTATACCATGAACTGAGTCTATACCACAAACTAAGCCTATACCATAATCTTTAAAACAAGCAAGACCATACGCTGAGTCTATACCATAGACTGAGTCTATACCATAACCTTTAAAAAATCTACTTACGCTGATGTCTTTGAGACAAGCCGAGACAAAAGGTATTAAAAGGCGCGTCAACAGCATCTGTCTCATGTCGGGCGTCTGAATGAGCTGGCGAGTTTTAATTCTGAGATCTTTTTCAAGCCAGGAGCAAATCCCGCTCCACCGCATTAAAAAAGCATAAACTCGCGGCTAATGAGGCCGAGAGTTAATTCATGCGCTCCATAATTCATTCACAAGGGTTCCGCTCAGTCGCACGTGAGCAGCGGTGACTCGCATTCCGTCTTACACACCCCGCCATTCACAAGCATCACACTAGCAGCAGCCATCACAACCTGACTGCGCGTTACTCTGTGGCACACCTGTGATTAACTGTGCAGTTATTTAAGTTAGTGTTGACATTTATATATTATATATCTATTGTCTGTATGTAAACAAAAACAATCTCTCTTTCTGTTGAATTTTATTTTTCTAGATCATTTGATTACGACACATACTGTTTACACTATTTGTAAAATTTAATGGTGAATGGACCAATAGAAATGCTCCAAAATAGCATGGAAACATTTCTGGTTCCATTGACTTACATTAAAAGTGAAGAAGGTTTTCAGCCTCTCCTGTAAAGTTGCCAATTTGGAGATTTGGACATTGATATAACAGTGAAATATGCTGATATTGGCTTTTCCAGAGTCTCTAAAAGGCTCTGATATGGGCGGCGGTTTGACAGATGCTGTGTCCACAGTGACCGGATCTGTTCTATCCCACAATCCTTTAGCCTATAGCTTAAACTTACTTATCCTGCCATCGTTCAGTGTAAACAGTGAAGTTGGAGCCCATGTACACAAATATTACTAAAACAAACATTTGACTGTATTTAAATGTAAAAATGAGAATATATATTTTTATAAGAGCTATAAAACCACCAAACCTGTTTATCAGAACAAGATCTCAGCATCTACACTATCTTCTTCAGTCCTGTTAGAGAAGCAGCTCATGTGGCTCCTCATGATGAAGCTGCTGGTCAGAATGTTCAAAGTATGTAAACCTGCATCAGAGCAAATGAGCTCATTTCTAAAAGACCCTCTAAACATTCTTTAAACACAACCAGATGTTTAATTCTGCTCCAGGAATAATTCCATACCGACTATTCTATAGTTCTGATCTCTTCACACTTATTCACTAGTATTATTACTATTAAAGTAATATTCAAGTCAAGTGTTGACCATCGAGCTCCAATACAACAGCTGGGTAGCATTTCGCTGCTGTCGGGTGTCTAGAATGGTAACTTTACAGGAGAGAGGAAACACATACCTCGCTTCTAATGCAAGTCAAGGTAACCAGACATCTTTCTGAGTCAGTTTGAGTCATTTCTCTGACTCCATTTATCATGAAATTGGCATATACCAGAAAGGACAACATGCCAATTCAAATCATGTGAAAAACTGGAAAACGATAAAAATGGAGATTTTGTTTCCAAAGCAGGGATTTGATGAGGTAAGATGGTTAAATGACTTGTCTGGAACTCGTACCCACAATAATCAGTAAGGGTTTTATCTGAAACATGCTCGTAAACCAAGCTTTTTAAAATTATTCTATTATATTTTACTCTACTAAATTAATCTCAGAGTTAAATTCAATTCAAAGTGTTTCCAACTGAAGTACAGAAGCGGCCCCTAATTTCTACTATACCCACAATACCTCACCCTGACTACCCACCTATAATCACCCAGACCCCAATCAACTCCATACACGACCCCTTCCATCAACCTCTCAGCGTTAGACCCCATAGAACTGACCCCAAAGTTTCAGCTCCAGCTGTGGAGCCCTGCCCTCAGCGGCGCTCAGCTCTCTCCCTGCCTGGAGAGAGCTCCACCGTTCCCGCGGGAAGAAGAAGCAGGTACAGAAGCCGCTGGACGCTCACCTGCGTTCCTCAGTTTGCGGTTGCGGAACACCGAGATGATGACCAGCAGGTTGCCCAGCACGTCCACCACGGTGGTGAAGATGAGCACGCTGGCCAGCACGGCGATGGCCCAGGCGGGTCGCGCGCTCGAGCCCAGCGCGCGCCCCACGTGTCCCGGGTCCGTGCGGTTCCTCACGACAGCCACGTCCTCCTCGGACATGCCGGGGACTGCAGCTCAGGTTTCAGAGACACCGGCTCATTCACACGCGCTGGAGGAGTGAGAGTGAGAGAGAGAGAGAGAGAGAGAGAGAGAGAGAGAGAGAGAGAGAGAGAGAGAGCTTGTTGACATCAACCAACAGAGAAAGAGGGAAGAAAGTCTCGAGCCGTGAAACGCGAATCAGACGCACTGTGCACAAGAAAGCGCGCGCAGCTCCAACTTCGCCTCCGTGTGACGGACGAGCACGCGGGTCTGGTCCCTCATGGTCAGCGTGTCCGGTTCGCCGGGCCCCCCTCGTTCTCTTCGTAAACGCGCACCGAGTGTCTTTACATCCTCCCGTCCGCCGTGACTCGCGCGACTGATCTCAGCTCCGCTCGGAGCGCGCTTGTGTTTGTCTTCCGTGGCCGCTCGCGCGAGGGAGGGAGGCGCGCGCGCTGCTCCATGGCTCCTCCGCTCTGCAGGTTGTTGATGTTTTTGTTTTTTAAGCGGCGGCAGCGCTCCGTGCTCGCAAATCCAGCGCGCGCTGGCGGGACGTTCGGCGCGCGATTGGTTGAGCGCCACGGGAGGACGACCAATGAGAACCCTCTCCGTCCTTCTCCGCGCGCTGCGCTTAGCTGGGGTGGCACGGGACTGTGGAGCTACGGTAAGTGTCCACGTGCGCTTTTTTTCCCTCTTGCATCTCAACGGATCTGTCCGCTCTGCTATCCGTCAACCGGACGTTCACTGGCAAGCCGAGGTACGAGTGTCTAATCGAGTGGACAGTGAGTGGACACAGTGTTTAAACACTCCAGCAGCACTGCTGCGTCTGATCCACTCACACCAGCACAACACACACTAACCATGGCTGGATTACTGACCTGGCCAGAGGCCCTTGAGGTCAGGGAGCCCTTGAGGTCAGGGGGCCTTGGCCCAAAACATTTTGCGATGCCCATCAACATTTATAATATAATATATTCTTATTTCTGAGGGCCCATAGCCATGCTTTTGGGCCCTAGCCATGCTTTTGGGGGCCCTAGCCATGCTTTTGGGCCCCTTATGAAAACGGACGAGACGTTGTGGCACTGTTATGACTTCGACTTCTGGCTATTAGGGGTCCTAGGAAAACGGGGGGCATAATTTTAGAGGGCCCTGGTTATGAGAGCCTCTACCAGGGGGCCCTAGAGAAGAACAGGGCATACCATTAGAGAGCCCTTGATCACGAGGGGCACGGGTTGTGGGGCGGGGGGCAAACTATCCTTAATCCATTCTTGACACTAACACACCACCACCACATTAGTGTAACAGCAATGGTCTTCTCTAAGAGTGCACAGCCAAGCAAGTGACCCACATGTTGCCTTTTAATTAATATATTTATTTATATAATATTAATATAATTCATTATTATTATTATTATTATTATTATTATTATTATTATTATTATTATTATTATTATTATTATTATTATCATTATGTTAACTGTTTAAGAGAGGAGAGCCGTTCTGCCATGCACGTTCGGAGAAACCCTTAAAATAAGTATACTTGAGTAAAGTTGAAGTATATTTCCCAGGTAGTAAGTATACTAATATTACAAGTACTATTTCAGTACTTCTTGGGGATAAATTGTTCCCCTCTTTAGTTCCTGACATTTTAAGTATAAAGCAGTAAACTTTGAGTACTGTGGTAAGAAAAAGTATGAGAGCTTGTTGAAATGACCTGGTGTGTCCAAAATTTTGACTGACAGTGTCAAGGTAACCAGATATCTTTTCCAGTCAGTTTGGGTCATTTCTCTGACTCCATTTATCATGAAATTGGCATATACCAGAGAGGACAACATGCCAATTCGAATCATGTGAAAAACTGGAAAATGACAAAAATGGAGATTTTTTTTCCACAGCAGGGATTTGCTGAGGTAAGACAGTTAAATGACTTGTCTGGAACTCGTACCCACAATAATCAGTAAGGGTTTTATCTGAAACATGCTCGTAAACCAAGCTTTTTAAAATTATTCTATTATATTTGACTCTACTAAATCATTCTCAGAGATAAATTCAATTCACAGTGTTTCCTACTGAAGTACAGAAGCGGCCCCTAATTTCTACTATACCCACAATACCTCACCCTGACTACCCACCTATAATCACCCAGACCCCAATCAACTCCATACACGACCCCTTCCATCAACCTCTCAGCGTTAGACCCCATAAAACTAAGTTTCAGCTCCAGCTGTGGAGCCCTGACCTCAGAGGCGCTCAGCTCTCTCCCTGCCTGGAGAGAGCTCCACCGTTCCCGCGGGAAGAAGAAGCAGGTACAGAAGCCGCTGGACGCTCACCTTTTAGAAGTAAAGAGGGGGAGGGGGTCACCCAGAGAGACGGGGTCTTTCAGAAGAGGGGGAGGGGTCATCCAGAGAGGTGGAGTCTTTCAGAAGTAAAGAGGGGGAGGGGTCATCCAGAAAGGTGGAGTCTTTCAGAAGTAAAAAGGGGGAAGGGTCACCCAGAGAGGTGGAGTCTTTCATAAGTAAAAAGTGGGAGGGGTCACCAGAGAGGTGGAGTCTTTCAGAAGTAAAGAGAGGGAGGGGTCACTCAGAGAGGTGGAGTCTTTCATAAGTAAAGAGGGGGAGGAGTCACCAGAGAGGCAGTGTTTTCAGAAGAGGGGGAGGGGTCATCCAGAGAGGTGGAGTCTTTCAGAAGTAAAAAGTGGGAGGGGTCACTCAGAGAGGTGGAGTCTTTCAGAAGTAAAGAGAGGGAGGGGTCACTCAGAGAGGTGGAGTCTTTCAGAAGTAAAAAGGGGGAGGGGTCACTCAGAGAGACAGGGTCTTTCAGAAGAGGGAG